>OY740815.1:4545614-5129921 GCA_963514005.1 Raja brachyura
TGAGCGCCCTGGAGAGGAAAAGACTACAAAAAGTAGTAAACACTGCCCAGCCCATCATCGGCTCTGACCTTCCTTCCATCGAGGGGATCTATCGCAGTCGCTGCCTCAAAAAGGCTGGCAGCATCATCAAGGACCCACACCATCCTGGCCACACACTCATCTCCCTGCTACCTTTGGGTAGAAGGTACAGGAGCCTGAAGACTGCAACGACCCGGTTCAGGAATAGCTACTTCCCCACAGCCATCAGGCTATTAAACTTGGCTCGGACAAAACTCTGAACATTAATATCCCTCCATCTGTTATTTGCACTTTATTAATTTATTAATTCATGTGTGTATTGACGTATATAATTGTAGTCAACGCCTACTATATTCTGTTGTGCTGAAGCAAAGCAAGAATGTCAATGTCCTATCAGGGACACATGACTATAAACCCTTTTGACTTTGACGTTTGAGATCCAATTCTTTTAAATACAAATGATTGCATTCTAGATTGCTTCAGGATTAGTGGCTTCAGTTTCATCACCGGAAATCCTTGGAACGGAGTTCTAATGAAGAGTGATGCTCTGAAATTAACCTGCTTGCCTTTCTATTTTTACATGACGCTAATATTAATCCCACAATCAGCATTTCTAAATACACTTATCCGGTTATTATGCCATTGCTGCTTGGGGGGCCTTGTATTGGACATTCGATTTTAGAGATGTAGCGGGGAAACAGGCCCTTCAGCCCATCGAGTCAGCCTATCCGACACGCTAGGGGCAATTTACAATGTTTTAAACCAAAGCCAATTAACCTACAAACCTGTACGTCTTTGGAATGTTGGAGGAGACCGGCGCACCTGGAGGAAACCCACGCAGTCACAGGGAGAACGTGCAAACTCCGTACAGACAGCACCCGGAGTCAGGTTCAAAGCCCCCGGGGTCACTGACGCAGTGAGGCAGGAACTCCACCAGTTTTTTGCAGTGAGCCCAGTTTTAGTGTGCGGGGATCGCTGGTCAGTTACAGGGCGGTCACGGTGGCACAGCGGTAGAGTCGCTGGCTTACAGTGCTCGCAAACGCCGGAGATCCGGGTTCGATCCCGACCACGGGTGCCGTCTGTGCCGACTTTGGACCTTCTCTCTCCCCTGTGACCTGCGTGGGTTCCTCCGGGAGCTCCGGTTTCCTCCCACACTCCAAAGTCGTCCAGGTCTGTCGGTTTAAGGGCCTGTCCCACCAGCATGCAACTCCATGCGATGAGCGCGACCTAACGTGGTCGTTTGAGCCGTCCGGCGTCGCGGGGCCGGTCCCACTTCGATCGCCGAAGCCGTGCGGAATTGTGCGGAGTTCGTCCTGACATCGCGCGGGGCTCCGAAAAACTGACTATGTTCGAAAGTTCCGCGCGGCAACGGCTTGTTGGCTCGCAGTCGCCTCGACGCATTACACACCGTCCCAATATCGTGCCTCCGTGAACCTATCTGTAGGTGCCTCCATGACCCTCTATGTGTGTGGCTCCGTGGCCCTCTGTGTGTGTGTGCCTCTGTGCCCCTCTCTGCGTGCCCCTCTCTGTCCTGGCGAACTTACCTTTAAGACTTCGCTCCAAGTTCGCCTCACTTTGCGCCGCGTTGCGCCAGTCACCCGACCTCCGCACGGCCCTCGCTGCCGGTTTGGTCGCGCTTGCCGCATGCAGGCGCATGCTGGTGGGAACGGCCCTGTACAGGGGAATCACCCGACCTCCGCGCGGCCCCCGCTTCTAGTTTGATCGCGCTCACCGCATGGAGTCGGATGCTGGTAGGACAGGCCCTTAATTAACTTGGTGTAAACTCAAGTGTAAATTGTCCCGAGTGGGCTGTCGGTGGTCTGCGGGCCGAAGGGCCTGTTTCCGCGATGATCTAATCTCCAAAAGAACATCGGGGGGGGGGGGGGGAAGGCAATCGTGTTCACTGACTGAAATCAACACAAACACTCCCAACTCCCCACAAATCATTTGTATTAAATTGCATTATTAGCAACTGCAGTCATTAGACAGTAATAAGGAATTTCTCTGTTCAAATCTCTTCTCCTTGCACCCAGCAGGGGTTTCCACCTCAGTCAACGCCTGCGCTGCCCTTCAATTAGCACGCTCTCTACTATTATTAATTTGCAGAAATCATTTATACATTTCACAAAATCAAACCATTCTGCACAGCGGTAATCATTGTAATTAGTAAAAAGCATGACCTGCTAAAAATTCCCTTTGACACAGTGGCACAGGAGTAAAATCCAGTCAGATTCTTGCTAATATCAGATTCGGATATTTATTTGCTGTTTGCTATATTGCTCTTGACCTTATTTTGTAGAATGTGTAGCCCCTGTCCCACTTGGGAAACCTGAACGGAAACCTCTGGAGACTTTGCGCCCCACCCAAGGTTTCCGTGCGGTTCCCGGAGGTCCCCGGAGGTTTTTGTCAGTCTCCCTAATGGTTGAAAGTGGTTTCTGCTTCTCCTATGTTCCAGCGACTGTTTAAAAAAATTGAAAAAACCTCCGGGAACCTCCAGGAACCTCCGGGAACCGCACGGAAACCTTGGGTGGGGCGCAAAGTCTCCATAGGTTTCCGTTCAGGTGGGACAGGGGCGTTAGTAACGGAGTCTCTCGCTGGTTTGGCCGTGAATGCCGGCTGCCTCGTTTAGTTTAGTCCACAGACACGGCGCTAAAACAGGCCCTTCGGCCCACCGGGTCCGCACCGGCCACCCACTAGGGTCAATTTACTCTTAGGCTAAGTTAATTAACCTACAAACCTGTGCATCTTAGAAACACAGAAACATCGAAAATAGGTGCAGAAGGAGGCCATTCGGCCCTACGAGCCAGCACCGCCATTCATTGTGATCATGGCTGATCGTCCCCAATCAATAACCCGTGCCTGCCTTCTCCCCATATCCCTTGATTCCACTAGCCCCTAGAGCTCTATCTAACTCTCTCTTAAATCCATCCAGTGACCTGGCCTCCACTGACCTCTGTGGCAGGGAATTCCACAAATTCACAACTCTCTGGGTGAAAATGTTTTTTTCCTCACCTCAGTCTTAAATGGCCTCCCCTTTATTCTCGGTTTAAGGTGAGTGGGGGGGGGAAAAATGTTTAATTGGAAGCTGAGGGGCAACATTTTTACACAAATGGTGGTAGGTGTATGGAACAAGCTGCCAGAGGAAGTAGTTGAGGCTGGGACTATCACAATGTTTAAGAAACATTGAGACAGGAACCTGTACAGTCTTAAATGGCCTTCCCTTTATTCTAAGACTGTGGCCCCTGGTTCTGGACTCGCCCAACATTGGGAACAACATTGGGAACGTTTCTATGAGATCCAAAGGTCTTTGGAGTGCAGGAGGAAACCGAAGGTCTCGGAGAAAACCCATGCCCCAGGCTAGGGGTCACCACTCTTGCACCAGTTCCCCATAGCCCTTGCTTCTCCGTCTTTCAAAAATGTGGCTACCTCCCCTTGAAGTACCTCAACAATCTAATCTCCACATTCCACGAGGCTAGAGATTCACACGACTGCTGAAGGAAAGTCCCACCCACCTCAAATTTCAATGACTCCCTGGTCTTGTAGCCGTGTCCCCCTTTAAGGCTCCCATGAGTGAGAAGGTCTTGACATCAACGCTGTCATGGCCCCTAAGGATTTTATATGTTTTAATGAGATCACCCCTCATTTTTTTTTAAATCCCAAAGAATAAAGATCTAATTACTTCAGTAACTCTTGAGAGAATTGCCTGCTTTTATTCCCATTAACACTCTAAAGAACTATAATTACAATCTTTTAGATCGTTTTGAAGGGAGCGTGTGAAATAAGGTTCCGCTAAGTCGAGAGAGAGAGAGCGAGAGAGAGCGAGAGAGAGAGAGAGAGAGGGAGGGAGAGGGAGGGAGAGGGAGAGGAGATAGAAGTGGGGGAGCTCATGAACTGGCCCCCAGAGTGTGAAATAGAACAAATGGAAACAGGGGCCCTGGTGTACGACAGGTTGTGCAAAAACCAGGTCCCTTTAATCTTAAGGTCCTGTCCCACCAGCATCCGACTCCATGCGATGAGCGCGATCAAACTAGAAGCGGGGGCCGCGCGGAGGTCGGGTGATCCCCTGTACAGGGCCGTTCCCACCAGCGTGCGCCTGCATGCGGCAAGCGCGACCAAACCGGCAGCGCGGGCCGCGCGGAGGTCGGGTGAGTGGCGCAACGCGGCGCAAAGTGAGGCGAACTTGGAGCGAAGTCTTAAAGGTAAGTTCGCCAGGACAGAGAGGGGCACACAGAGAGGGGCACAGAGGCGCACACACAGAGAGGGCCACGGAGCCACACACATAGAGGGTCACGGAGGCACCTACAGATAGGTTCACGGAGGCACGATGTCGAGGTGGTGTGTCATGCGTCGAGGCGACTGCGAGCCGTGTCATGCGTCGAGGCGACTGCGAGCCGACAAGCCGTTGCCGCGCGGAATTTTTGAAGATGGTCAGTTTTTCGGAGCCCCGCGCGATGTCGGGACGAACTCCGCACAATTCCGCACGGCTCCGGCGATCGAAGTGGGACCGGCCCCGCGACGCCGGACGGCTCAAGCGACCACGTTAGGTCGCGCTCATCGCATGGAGCTGCATGCTGGTGGGACAGGCCCTTTATGGTAGACCATCTATGGAGCAAAGGAAATAGGCAACGAAGGAAACAGCATCTATGGAGCGAAGGAAATAGGCGACGTTTCGGGCTGAAACCCTTCTCATTTCGGCTACATTTTATCTCTGTTTGCTTCGTTGTTACCTTCTCCCAGCTAACAATTATCTATGCTATATGTTCCTTGATCTCCATCCCCTTTTGTCCTGGTTTCACACCTTACACTTCCTTATCTATGTATCCCTCTCTCTCAGTGTGAAGAAGGGTCTCGACCCGAAACGTCGCCCATTCCTTCTCTCCAGAGATGCTGCCTGTCCCGCTGAGTTACGCCAGCATTTTGTGTCTATCTTCCCTTTATTTGGACTTTATCTTGCACTAATGTTGAACCCTTCATCCTTTATCCGTACACCGTAGACAGCTTGATTGGAATCCTAGGTAGACAAAAGTGCTGGAGAAACTCAGCGGGTGAGGCAGCATCTATGGAGCGAAGGAAATAGGCGACGTTTCGGGTCTTCAGGCCTTTTCTTTGATCGGATAGCACGCAACAAAAAGCTTTTCACCGTACCCTGGTATCCGTGACTATAATAAACCAAAATAAACAATCATCTGGCCACCTTTTTCCTCCTTTCCTTTCCTGATTTAAAGTGGCACTAGATTAATTTAAACCTTCCCCGCAGTCCTAGTGAATATCCCACAACACTGGCCCCAGCTCTGTTGACCAAGAGTGTGTTTGGCTCGTGTAGGTTCTACCTTGCTCAGACTGGCCCCAAAATCAAAGACCAAATGTCAACGGTAAAGGCCCTGTCCCACTGTACGAGGTAATTCAAGAGCTCTCCCGAGTTAAAAAAAATATCAAACTCGTGGTAAGTACGTAGAATGTACCTTGCGAGTACGTCGGAGCTCGGGACGTCTCTTAGCGGCTCGAAACGCTAACGGCAGGTACTCGGGAAACGTGGTAAGCTCGTGAAGACTTGTGAAGATTTTTCAACATGTTGAAAAATGTTGAAAAATGTCCACGAGAGCCCCGAGTACCTACGAGCGGCTATTACCGTATTCTCTGAGTTCGAATCAGGGGGAATCTCGGGAGGGAACTCTTGAATTGGCTCGTACAGTGGGACAGGGTAACATAAAATTCTCCAATTTCCGATGACCTAATCTGACCTTCCCTTCCTTTTCCGCCCCACCCTCCTCTCTGCCCTGTGCCCCACCCAGACTCACACTCATTCCTCCCCTCCCCTCCCCTCCCCTCCCCTCCCCTCCCCTCCCACATCCATTCCTTGTAACAAGGAGACATGTCTTTAGTCAGAGGGTGATGAGTCAGAAGAATTCATTGCCACAGATGGCAGTGGAGGTCATATGGTATTTTTAAGGCAGAGATTGACAAGTTCTTCATTAGACAATAGACAATGGACAACAGGTGCAGGAGTAGGCCATTCGGTCCTTCGAGCCAGCACCGCCATTCAATGTGATCATGGCTGATCATCCCCAATCAGTACCCCGTTCCTGCCTTCTCCCCATATCCCCTGACGCCGCTATCTTTAAGGGCCCTATCTAGCTCTCTCTTGAAAACATCCAGAGAACCTGCCTCCACCACCCTCTGAGGCAGAGAATTCCACAGACTCACCACTCTCTGTGAGAAAAAGTGTTTCCTCGTCTCCTGTTCCATTTCTCCCCAGATGCTGCCTGACCTGCTGAGTTACTCCAGCATTCTGTGTCTATTTTTGACCTCAGGTAATTCCACACTCACCACTCTCATAATTAAGGGTGTCAAAGCTAATGGGAGAGAATGGGTTTGAGAGGGGAAGGTAGACCAGCCATGATTGGATGACGAGAAGACTAGATGGGCCGAATGGCCTGATTTTAATCTGATGATTTATGAAGGTCCTGTGGCTTCACGATTCGTAACTCTTCCTTCCTTATGTCACACCTCTGGCCCTTGTGCATCCACCTGTCTCCCTCCCCTCACCTGTATCCATCCATCACTTTCCAGGCTTTGTCCCAACCCTCCTCTCTTCCAGATTACTCCCCCCTCCCCCCCATTCCTCCCCCCCCCCCCCCCCATCACCACAATCTGAGTCTGAATATTTGGGGGGGGGCACAGTGGTGCAGTGATAGAGTAGCTCCTTAAAGCACCAGGGACCCCGGTTCGATCCTGACTCCGGGTGCTGTCCATACGGAGTTTGACCCGGGTGGGAATTCTCCAGTTTCCTCCCACACTCCAAGGAGGTGCAGATTTGTAGGTTCATTGGCTTGGTATGTGTGTAAATTAGAAACATAGAAACATAGAAAAATAGGTGCAGGAGTAGGCCATTCGGCCCTTCGAGCCTGCACCGCCATTCAATATGATCATGGCTGATCATCCAACTCAGTATCCCGTAACAGCCTTCTCTCCATACCCCCTGATCCCTTTAGCCACAAGTGCCACATCTAACGCCCTCTTAAATATAGCTGTCTCTCCCTCTCTGTCCTTTTTTGTCCCTGGTGTGTGTGTGTGTGTGGGGGGGGGGGGGGGGGGGCGGGGATAGTGTGAATTAGCATCTCCGGTCGGTGGGCTAAAGGGCTCGTTTCCGCGCTGTATCTTAAATTAAACTAAAAGGCTCCCGACCCGAAAACGTCACCCCTCCATGTTCTCCAGGGGTGCTGCCTGGGCCTGCCGACTTTCTCCAGCACGTTGCAATCTTTTTTTTGAATCGAATGCCTTTCTCCCTGCACCCGTTTATCTGTACTATCCCTCTTTGTCTCTGCTGCTGTGGCAGACCATCTTTTGGAACTTGATCCAGGATGTTTGGCGATATACCGCCACCTGTTTTTTCCATTCTCTCGCTGGCTGGAGTCCAACAGGCAGCGATGGTTGCTGCGTGGAGCAGACCGCAGCTTTGCCACGTCAGGAGCTGCGGCTGCAGATTAGTCACAGTGCCTTCCTGCATGGTTCGCCTTCTTGCAGGTTGGCCGCGGCCTGCTGTGGGCGGTGGGCAAGCAGGGGCGACCGGGGTTCTTGCACACAGGGGCACGACTCAGGCCTGAGAATGACGGGGGAAGGGGCTCGTGACAAAATGGAAATCGCACGGAAAATGAGTTGTCACATCATCAACAGGGGAAACCTGCATAGAACGTTCCTCCCAGAAAAACACAGGCTGAGCCACTCCGTTCCACAAAATGTGAGGGGAAAATGGGCATGAAATGAAAACAAACAGCTCCTCGTATATTTGTGATCGCTGAGCAGACAGCCCTGTGTACAGCGTTCACTTCTGACCTCTGAGCATTCCAGCACTGCTATAGTGGTTACGTCACCACACTGAGGCGGGGAATGGGGGGGGGAGAGAGAGGGAGAGAGAGAGAGAGAGAGAGAGAGGGAGAGAGAGAAAGGAGAGAGAGAAAGGAGAGAGGGAGAGAGAGGGGGGGGGGAGAGGGAGAGAGAGAGGGAGAGAGAGAGAGTGAGAGTGAGAAAGGAGAGAGGGAGAGAGAGAAAGAGAGATAGGGGGGAGAGAGAGAGAGATAGGGGAGAGAGAGAGAGGGAGAGGGAGAGAGAGGGAGAGAGAGAGAGTGGGGGGAGAGGCCGAGAGAGGGAGAGGGGGGAGAGAGAGAGAGAGTGAGAGAGAGGGAGGGAGAGAGAGAGGGAGAGAGAGAAAGGAGAGAGAGAGGGAGAGAGAGAAAGGAGAGAGGGAGAGAGAGAGGGGGAGAGAGAAAAAGGAGAGGGAGAGAGGGAGAGAGAGAGGGGGAGAGAGAGAGGGGGAGAGAGAGAGTGGGGGAGAGGGAGGGGGAGAGTGAGAGAGAGAGAGAGAGAGAGAGAGGGAGAGAGAGGGAGAGAGAGAGAGAGAGAGAGGGAGAGAGAGGGAGGGAGAGAGAGAGAGAGAGAGAGGGGGGAGAGAGAAAAAGGAGAGGGATATGGAGAGAGAGAGGGGAAGAGAGAGAGAGAGTGAGAAAGAGATGGAGAGAGGGGGGGGAGGAGAGAGGACAGAGAGAGAGAGAGGGGGAGAGGCCGATAGAGGGGAGAGAGAGGGGAGAGAGAGAGAGCGTGAGAGAGAGGGAGAGAGAGAGAGATAGAGAGAGGGGGAGTGAGAGGGAGATTGTTAGAGTGAGAGAGAGAAAGGTAGAAAAGAGAGCAGAAAAAGAGAGGAATGGGAGAGTGAGCGTCAGGCAGACAGGGAGAGAGAGTGAGGAAGGTGGAGACGAGGAGAGATACAAACAGGAGGGAGAAGGGGAAGGAAGTTGACGGAGATGAGGAAGGATGGAGAGAGAGGGGGGAGGGAGGAGGAGAGGGGAGAGAGAGAGTGAGGGAGGAGGAGAGGGAGGTAGGGAGGATGCGGCAAGAATCATGTTGGGCTGATGTCAGCATGAACTGAATGCCCTTTTCTCCTTCTGAAATTGTCGGTACCTGCAGTTGTCAGTCAGCAGTGAAACAGCCCGCTCTCCTGACATCCACAGATAGATGGATTCGTGCCTGTCTACAGGGCGAGGATCCTCTGCGCTGCCATTTGTCGCTGGGTAACCGTTCCCCATTCACACTGCCTGATTTTACTCGAATGCAAGTTAAGGGCCTGTCCCACCAGCATGCAACTCCATGCGATGAGCGCGACCTAACGTGGTCGCTTGAGCCGTCCGGCGTCGCGGGGCCGGTCCCACTTCGATCGCCGGAGCCGTGCGGAATTGTGCGGAGTTCGTCCCGACATCGCGCGGGGCTCCGAAAAACTGACCATGTTAAAAAATTCCGCGCGGCAACGGCTTGTCGGCTCGCAGTCGCCTCAACGCATTACACACCACCCCGACATCGTGCCTCCGTGACCCTCTCTGTAGGTGCCTCCGTGACCCTCTCTGTGTGTGGCTCCGTGGCCCTCTGTGTGTGTGCCTCTGTGCCACTCTGTGTGCCCCTCTCTGTCCTGGCGAACTTACCTTTAAGACTTCACTCCAAGTTCGCCTCACTTTGCGCCGCGTTGCGCCACTCACCCGACCTCCGCGAGGCCCTCGCTGCCGGTTTGGTCGCACTTGCCGCATGCAGGCGCATGCTGGTGGGAACGGCCCTGTACAGGGGATCACCCGAACTCCGTGCGGCCCCCACTTCTAGTTTGATCGCGCTCATCGCATGGAGTCGGATGCTGGTAGGACAGGCCCTTTAGTTTATTGGCCAAGTATTCACATACAAGGAATTTGCCTTGGTGCTCCGCCCACAAGTAACAACATGACATACAGTGACAGTTACGAATGACTCAGAAAACACTAAACATTAATAATAATAAGCCATTAATGATAAAGCACCATTGATCAAGCATGTGAACCAACAAAATACCAGGTCAAAGGGAGGCTACAGATATTTGGCTGTTGAGTAGAGCAACTACTCGTGGATAAAAACTGGTTTAATGTATAGATTTTTTGGGCTACGGCCAATACGGGCAAGCATTTATTACGCAGTCCTAATTGCCCTCGAAAGGTGGGGACGACCTGCTTTCTAGAACTGCTGCGGGCAGCCCTTCTTGGAGCCATAGAGTCGCACAGTGTGGAAACAGGCCCCAATCTCCATCTACGGAGACAGTGTGGAGAGAGTGTCCAGCTTCAAGTTTCTGGGCACTCACATCTCAGAGGACCTCACATGGTCCACCAACACCGCTGCGCTGGTCAAAAAGGCACAGCAACGACTGTTCTTCCTGAGAACATTGAAACGGACTGGTCTGCCCCAACAGCTGCTGGCGACCTTCTACCGCTGCACCACAGAGAGCATACTAACGTATGGCATCTCTGTGTGGTATCTCAGCTGCACGGAGGCGGAGAGGAGAGCTCTTCAGCGCGTCGTCCACAGAGCGCAACAGATTATTGGGACACCGCTACCAGCCTTGCAGGGCATCTACCACGCACGGTGCCTCAGGAAGGCCGTCAGCTTCCGTAAAGACTCCTCTCACCCTTGTAATGGACTGTCCGAACTACTCCCTTCCGGCAGACGTTACAAGGCCTTCTACGCCCGCACCTCCAGACTCAGGAACTCCCAGAGCTATAGCGGCTCTGAACCGGCCCTGCTGAGTGCCACCCCCCCCCCCCCCCCCCCCTCCCCCACCTCCCCCGGCCTCGCACTTTAGTCTGTGTCGATGTCACTGGTCAAATGTTCGTTTTTACAAACCTTGTTCTCGAGGGTTACTAACCGAAATCTCGAAGTTGCAAACCAAAATCTCGTTGCACTTATGTGGAATGACAATAAAAGATTCATCTCCAACTTGCCCACGCCAACCAACATGCCCCATCTCCACTAGTCCCACCTGCCTGCATTTGGCCCATATCCCTCTAAACCAGTAGTCCTTCACCTGGGGGGTCATGAACCCCTATGGGGGCCATTTGGGGCTTTGCCGGGGGTCGTGAAGGGGACAAATAACATCAATTTGTAGAGCCCATGTTCAGGAACCTAACAAATGTACATCCCACATACAGTATTCTGTTTGCGTACGCACATACTGGTGCCAAAAAGTTTAAGAACCACCGCTCTAAACCTAGCAATCCATGTACAGGTTCCTGCCTCAATGTTTCTTAAACATTGTGATAGTCCCAGCCTCAACTACTTCCTCTGGCAGCTTGTTCCATACGCCTACCACCATTTGTGTAAAAATGTTGCCCCTCAGCTTCCAATTAAACATTTTCCCCCCCACTCACCTTAAACCGAGAATAAAGGGGAGGCCATTTAAGACTGAGGTGAGGAAAAAAACGTTTTCACCCAGAGAGTTGTGAATTTATGGAATTCCCTGCCACAGAGGGCAGTGGAGGCCAGGTCACCGGATGGATTTAAGAGAGAGTGAGATAGAGCTCTAGGGGCTAGTGGAGTCAAGGGATATGGGGAGAAGGCAGGCACGGGTTATTGATAGCGGACGATAAGCCATGATCACAATGAATGGCGGTGTTGGCTCGAAGGGCCGAATGGCCTCCTCCTGTTTCTATGTTTCTATGTTTCTATGTCCTCTGGTCCTCCATTCCCATACTCTGGGGACGATCAGCGATGATCACAATGAATGGTGGTGCTAGCTCGTAGGGCCGAATGGCCTCCTCCTGCACCTATTTTCTATGTTTCTGTGTTTCTAAGATGCACAGGTTTGTAGGTTAATTAATGCATATCTTTAGTTAAGTTTAGTTTAGCAGCATGGAAAATGGTCCCAAGTCAATAGACAATAGGTGCAGGAGTAGGCCATTCAGCCCTTCGAGCCATATAACCATATAACAATTACAGCACAGAAACAGGCCATCTCGCACCCTTCTAGTCCATGCCGAACACTTACTCTCACCTAGTCCCATCTACCTGCACTCAGACCAAAACCCTCCATTCCTTTCCTGTCCCGTCCATATACCTATCCAATATATATTTTTAAATGATAAAATCGAACCTGCCTCCACCACTTCCACTGGAAGCTCATTCCACACAGCTGCCATTCTCTGGGTAAAGAAGTTCCCCCTCATGTCACCCCTACACTTTTGTCCCTTAATTCTCAAATCAGACGGGGCAGCTTTTCCTGTCTTCTAACCAAAGGATGAATGAGGTGTGAATGTCGGAAGAGGCGTGCTAACTTTTTTGATGAAGATATTTGAACGTTATGGCATTCGTAGTGTCTCTTTTCCCCCCAATTGAAATACGTCGCCTTGAAATGTAACAAGTGAGTATTTATAGGTTGTCTGTAACTTCACCAAAACCACCATGGCCCACGTTCCCTGTTAGAGTAATCCATGTTTACCCCAGGGACACATAAAGACAAGAGAGTCCCATTTGCTACAAATTAAGAAGAATTGTCCATTACTAATTCGTCCAGACCTGCAGTGACCCAAACCGAGGGGGGAAATGTCAGATGCCCGTCTGTTTGTGTTCGCCCTCCCTGACCTGTTTATTTACACTTCAGTCTGGTTCCAACTCTCTCCGGCCCGTGGACATGGAGTTCCCCAACTGGGAACGGAGCGAGGTGCGATCCCCAAATCTATTGCTCTGCCTCCCGCTCTCCGCAGCGAAAGGTCAAACCTCTCCGCGGTGTTCTGAAAATAAACTTAAGTCCCGTAGGAAATAGAAGAGAGCAGCACAGGAACAGGATGTCCTGGAGAAGGGTCCCGGCCCGAAATGTCACCCATCCATGTTCTCCAGGGATGTGGGACCTGCAGCCGGCAGTGTGACACGGTGGAGCAATGGTAGACTTGTTGCCTCGCAGCGCCAGAAACCCGGGTTTGTTCCTGACCATGGGTGCTGTAAGTGTGGAGTTTGCACGTTCTCCCTGTGCTCCGGTTTCCTCCCACACTCCAGAGACGTACAGGTGTGTAGGTTCATTGACTTTGGTAAAATGGTAAATTGTCCCGAGTCTGTGGGATAGTGCTAGTATACGGGGTGATCGCTGGTCGGCGCGGGCTCGGTGGGCCGAAGGGCCTGTTTCCGTGCTGTAGACAATAAACTTGGCTTAGTATAAATGTAAATTCTTCCCAGTGTGTGTAGGATAGTGTTAGTGGGTGGCGATCGCTGGTCGGCACGGACTCGGTGGGCCGAAGGGCCGGTTTCTGCACTGCATTTCTAAACTAAACTAATCCAAATCTATCTTTCCCTCTCAACCCCACTCCCCTGCCTTCTCCCCGTAAACCTTGGCAGTAGACAATAGATAATAGGTGCAGGAGTAGGCCATTCGAGCCAGCACGATGCAGGCTCGAAGGGCCGAATGGCCTACTCCTGCACCTATTGTCTATGTTTCTATGTTTCTAAGCTGTAGAATTTGTTTATATGGACTTCAGCAAAGTATTTGATAAGGTTCTGCATAGTAGGCTTGTTCTGGAAGGTGAGATTGCATGGGATTCAGGGGGTGCTAGCCGACTGCATAGACCATGGAAGGTGAGATTGCATGGGATTCAGGGGGTGCTAGCCGACTGCATAGACCATTGTCTTCATGGAAGGAAGCAGAGGGTGATGGTGGAAGAATGTTCCTCGGACCGAAGACCTGTCACCAGTGGCGTGCCTCAGGGATCAGTGCCGGCCCCATTGCTGTTTGCAGTTCGTGCGAATAATTTGGATGAGATTTAGAAGGCATGTCAGCTGTGTTTCCTACAGCTAGTACTGTGAGATCTTAAAGATCTTTGATGCATCCTGCGGCCGTTTAAGGGGACCGTGTAAATGTGAGAGTTCAAAGCCAACAACATCGGGTGGGTTGGTGGTGTGGTGAGCAAAGGCACTACCTCCAGTGACCCAGGTTCAATCCTGGCCTTCGGAGCTGTCCATGTGGAGCTTGCACGTCTCCGTGACCGACCGCGTGGGTCTTCTCCGGGTGCTCCGGTTTCCAACCCACATCCCAGAGATGTGTGGGTTGGTAGGTTGATTGGTGAAGCCTGGAAACTGGTGTGAGAGTGTTGGGGAGCGGGGATGGGTAAAATGGATAATTTAATAATGGCGCCAATAATGGCGGCGCCCACGCATGTGATAAATGCAAAAGGAAGTTCACTGTGCAGTTGCATATTTGACCAATCAACCATTAAAAATGTGAGCAGTGTACATGCATGTTTGAGCATCAAGCCATCACCACCTAGGGTTGCCAACTGTCCCGTATTAGCCGGGACATCCCGTATATTGGGCTAAATTGGTTTGTCCCATACGGGACCGCCCTTGTCCCGTATTTGACCGCTACTACTCGGGTCGAGGGGACTGTCGGGTCGGAGCGCTGCGTCCGTCCCCGCCTCGCCCGTCCCGACGTAGTGCAGCCCATGGAGTGCAGCAGCAGCAGCAGCAGCAGCAGCAGCGCCTCGCCCGTGGCCCCGTCGGTCGGCAGCCCGGCCAGCTGTCCGACATTCGGACCTTCGCTGACCGCCAACACCACCACCACCCCTCCTTCTCACGGCCGATTATCGGTTCACGAGTTGGACGGGGCGCAGCAGAACATAAAGCCCAGCCGGCGGGCCAGCTGAGGATTGGACGCACAACGCCACGCAGCCCGGGCTAAAGCTCCTCAGCCGGCCCACCGGCTGGGCTTTGTGTGCAGTCCAGCACCCGGGCCAACTCATCATTCACCCAGCCACGGCCCAGTCGGTCAACGAATTGCCGTCGGGAATTTGTCCCGTATTTTGGCCGTTTGTACCTTATTTGAGAGTGGGAAAGTTGGCAACCCTAGCACCACAACCAGAGAGCAGTGCTGGACTATCATCTACCTCATTGGTGACCCTCGGACTATCCTTGATCGGACTTTGCTGGCTTTACCTTGCACGAAACGTTATTCCCTTATCATGCGTTACACAAAAAGCTGGAGAAACTCAACGGGTACAGCAGCATCTAAGGAGCGAAGGAGATAGGCGACATTTCGGGTCGTGTCTGAAGAAGGGTCTCAACCCGAAATGTTGTCTATCTCCTTCGCTCCTTAGATGCTGCTGCACCCGTTGAGTTTCTCCAGCTTTTTGTGTAACCCTCGATTCTCCAGCATCTGCAGTTCCTTCTTTAACACTTTGTCTATTCCCTTATCATGTATCTGTACACTGTAAATGGCTCGATTGTAATCTTGTTTTGTCTTTCTGCTGACTGGTTAGCACGCAACAAAAGCTTTTCACCGTACCTCGGTACACGTGACAATAATAACAAAACTAAACTAATGGCCCTGTCCCACTTAGGAGATTTTTTTAGGCAACGACAGCCGCCACATGTTCGCCGGTGATCGCCGGGAGTCGTCTCCTCAGTCGCGCGAAAAGTCGTAGTGTCGTTCTGGTCGCCGCCAAATTTTCGCCATGTTGAAAAGTTTTCGGCCACGGCGGGTTTGGACGCCAATGAGCGTAGCTTGACTTCTGCTGACGTAGTCGCTGTCGCACGTTGCCGCCAGGATGACGTAGGTTGGCGCCGGTTGTTCGGCGACCGGCTCCGACTATGAGAGTCGGTGAAAAACAAAATCGGCCAAGTGGGACAGGCCCATAATGGGTGTGTTTCCGTGTTGTACAACCATAACTTCAAGGGACGGGGGGGGACGGGGGGGACGGGGGAGGGGGGGGGGTGGTCAGATGACCCAGGAGCGCACTCGCCCAATCGGTTTGATAAACGTTCCCAATGAAATCTGGTGCCATGAGGGAATTGAGCACTAGAGTATCCCCTCCCCACCCCCCCCCCCCCCCCGCCTCTCTACACACAGCACCATCCGATGACTGGAGTTTGAACCCTTCTGTCTGCAAGACACTGACCCTATAGGAGAAGTTCAAGGGAAGTGCATTGCCTCTGACGCATGGGTCCCGTCCCAGTTATTGTTTGCAGCACTGCCCTGATACGGCAGCTTTTTAGAATCAGGTGAATTCTGCTCCATTGACTCCAGCGCTGTCTCCTTCCACTGCTGTGACTAATCTTACCATTAGCTGTTCTTTAGATGCTGCCCGTATAAAGCCCTGCGGATAGGACAATGATTCATACTATTGATTTATGGATTTCCAAGTAGCCTTTTGCTGACAGTCATGGGATACAATTCAAACAATAACAATTACCACTTTTATCCTTCCTTCATGGCCATTGTACAGATGCAATAAGCAGAGGGCTGGGGGGACGGGGATGGGGGTGGGGGGAACATTTGGGCGCTGTCCCACCACAGTGCTCTGCATCAGATATTTTAGATCACATGCAGTCGAATTAATTCTTGCTACAATGATAATAAATGGTGAAAGGGCGCAGTGGTAGAGTTGCTGCCTTGCAGTCTGAAGAAGGGTTTCGGCCCGAAACGTTGCCTATCTCCTTCGCCCCATAGATGCTGCTGCACCCGCTGAGTTGCTGCCTTGCAGTCTGAAGAAGGGTTTCGGCCCGAAACGTTGCCTATCTCCTTCGCCCCATAGATGCTGCTGCACCCGCTGAGTTGCTGCCTTGCAGTCTGAAGAAGGGTTTCGGCCCGAAACGTTGCCTATCTCCTTCGCCCCATAGATGCTGCTGCACCCGCTGAGTTTCTCCAGCATTTTGTGTACCCTGCTGCCTTACAGGACCCGAAACCCATGTTCGATCCCGACTACGGGTGCTGTCTGTGCGGAGTTTGCACGTTCTCCCCGTGGCCTGCGTGGGTTTTCTCCGACATCTTCGGTTTCCTCCCACACTCCAAAGACGTACAGGGTAATTTGCAGGCTAATTGGCTTGGTGTAAATGTAAAAATTGTCCCGAGCGAAGGAGTGGGTGTAGGATAGTGTTAGTGAGCGGGGATCGCTGGCCGGCGCGGACCCGGTGGGCCGAAGGGCCTGTTTCCGCGCTGTATCGCTGAACTAAACTGAAACTAAACGAACGCAAAGAGCAGAATGCAAAGCGCTGGGAGGAATGCAGCATGTCCAGAGGGATTGGACACGCAACATCAATCAGGCTGATGAAGTGGCCTGGCTCAAAATATCGCCTGTCCATTTTCTCCACGGATGCTGCCAGAGCCACTGAGTTCCATCAGTGCTTTGTGTTTTGCTCGTGATTCCAGCTCCTGCAGTTCCTTGTGTCTCCGTGATGTGAAACGGGATCTGCTCAAAGACAGAATAGGAACATAGAAACATAGAAACATAGAAATTAGGTGCAGGAGTAGGCCATTCGGCCCTTCGAGCCTGCACCGCCATTCAATATGATCATGGCTGATCATCCAACTCAGTATCCCGTACCTGCCTTCTCTCCATACCCTCTGATCCCCTTAGCCACAAGGACAACATCTAACTCTCTCTTAAATATAGCCAATGAACTGGCCTCAACTACCCTCTGTGGCAGAGAGTTCCAGAGACCCACCACTCTCTGTGTGAAAAAAGTCCTTCGCATCTCGGTCCTAAAGGATTTCCCCCTTATCCTTAAGCTGTGACCCCTTATCCTGGACCTCCCCAACATCGGGAACAATCTTCCTGCATCTAGCCTGTCCAACCGCAACTCCTGACAGACAGCACCCGTAGTCAGGATCGAACATGGGTCACCAGCGCTGTGAAGGGCCTGTGCGTTTGCGCGTCACGCAGATGGTGTGCGGAGATTTTGAACATCCCGGGGTTCCGCGCGCGACTGCTCGTCACTGCCCACGTCCCCCACGCACCGTGCCCACATCACATGCGCGTCACGGTGCTCGCGTCGTACACCGTGACCTGTAGATGATTTTGCCTAAATGACACACAAATGACGCCCAGGTGGGACAGGCCCTTAAGGCAGCAAACTGCAAACGTACCGCTGTGCCATTGTGCCGCCCTCTACCTGATCTGTGTGGACACCATGCAAAACAAAGCTTTTCACTGTACCTCACCGCACGTTACGACAATAAACCTGACCATAAATCGGTCGGAAGGAACTGCAGATGGTGTGCTGACACAAAATGCTGGAGTAACTCAGCGGGTCAGGCAGCAACCCCTGGAGAAAAGGGATAGGGTAATGTTTTGGGTCGAGACCCTACTTTTTGGACCTTCTTCAGTCTTGACCCAAACGTCACCATTTTGCGACGTTTCAAAACCTCACCAACTGAACCTCTGCTCAGTCCGTAATAAGCTACCTGATCTCCCAGTGGCTCAGCACTTAAACTCCCCCTCCCATTCCCACATTGACCTTTCTATCCTGTGCCTCCTCCATTGTCAGAGTGAGCCCCAGCGCAAATTGGAGGAACAGCGCCTCATATTTCACGGGTAGTTTACACCCCAGCGGTGTGAACATTGACTTCTCCAATTTCAGGTAGTCACTGCATTCTCCCTTCTTCCCCTTCCCCATTCCCTGTTCTACCACTAGTCCCTCTATCTCCGCCCACTTTTCTAACTTTTTCCCGCCCCTTCCCCCGACATCAGTCTGAAGAAGGGCCTCGACCCGAAACGTCACCCATTCCCTCTCTCCAGAGATGCTGCCTGTCCCGATGAGTAACTCCAGCATTTTGTGTCCACCTTCGATTTTACCCCACATCCGAAGTCCATTCTCGCACGTCACCTTTTCTCCAGGGTTGCTGTCTGACCCGCTGAGTATCTCCAGCATTTTGTGTCCGAACATTAACCTAATTGAGGTCCACATTATTTCTGCTGCTCCTGTCATGTCAAGACCGCCCCTGCGGACTCCGCAGCCTCTGCACATATCCCTGTTTCGGACACTGAAAACCACAATGACAATGTTCACCTTTGTGTCCTTATATTAAGCCTAATAGAAACATAGAAACATAGAAACATAGAAAAATAGGTGCAGGAGTAGGCCATTCGGCCCTTCGAGCCTGCACCGCCATTCAATGTGATCATGGCTGATCATCCAACTCAGTATCCCGTACCAGCCTTCTCTCCATACCCCCTGATCCCTTTAGCCACAAGTGCCACATCTAACGCCCTCTTAAATATAGCCAATGAACTGGACTCAACTACCTTCTGTGGCAGAGAATTCCAGAGACTCACCACTCTCTGTCTAAAGAATGTTTTCCTCATCTCGGTCCTAAAGGAATTCCCCCTTATCCTTAGACTGTGACCCCTTGTTCTGGACCTCCCCCAACATCGGGAACAATCTTCCAGCATCTAGCTTGTCCAACCCCTTAAGAATTTTGTAAGTTTCTATAAGATCCCCCCTCAATCTTCTAAATTCCAGCGAGTACAAGCCGAGTCTATCCAATCTTTCCTCATATGAAAGTCCTGACATCCCAGGAATCAGTCTGGTATACCATCTATAAGTCTGAAGATGGGTTTCGGCCCGAAACGTTGCCTATCTCCTTCGCTCCATAGATGCTGTTGCACCCGCTGAGTTTCCCCAGCATTTTGTGTACCCTCGATTTTCCAGCATCTGCAGTTCCTTCTTTACCACCTATAAGCTTGAGAGATATCCGAGTTCCCTGCAACTTCAGTGGGAAGGTTGTGGTCGGGGGCAGAGCGTTGAGTCCCACAGCCGGGAATGCAGAAGGTTAATTCCTCCTCAGTAGGAGCAATATTCTCCTTGATAATGAAGAAGGAATTGGCCCAGAGGTGGATAACAAACAGTGAACCTTTTACATGTGGTGCTCGGCAGGGGGCTAAGCCAGGGAACGAGCTCCAGTTAATGGAAAAGCAGAAATGAACAGCGATAGCAGCAAATATCTCACAACCAATGCACAAACACTGCCGGGCGCTGTGTGTTTGTGTGACCTTGTAAATGCATTGCAATAGAAACCTAGTACATTGTGCAATGTGGTGCTTAGAGTAAAGTGACGTGTGTGAAGTGCGTTGTGTAATGTAATACATTAGGGTTTATTATTGTGAGATTCACGGGTTATGTCTGCGTTATGTTCACAGGCTGCGATCCAGTGCACTGTCCAAGGGTAAGTGTGTATTTAGGCTGATGCAGAAGGATGGTGTTCCCGATGCTGGGGAGGTCCAGGACAAGGGGTCACAGCTTAAGGATAAGGGGGAATTCCTTTAGGACCGAGGTGAGAAGGACTTTTTTCACACAGAGAGTGGTGGGTCTCTGGAACTCTCTGCCACAGAGGGTAGTTGAGGCCAGTTCATTGGCTATATTTAAGAGGGAGTTAGATGCGGCCCTTGTGGCTAAAGGGATCAGGGGGTATGGAGAGAAGGCAGGTACGGGATACTGAGTTGAATGATCAGCCATGATCATATTGAATGGCGGTGCAGGCTCGAAGGGCCGAATGGCCTACTCCTGCACCTAATTTCTATGTTTCTATGTTTGTAAGCCTGAGGGTGTCCTGCACACTGCACACTGCACACTGCACACTGCACACATAGAAACATAGAAAATAGGTGCAGGAGTAGGCCATTCGGCCCTTCGAACCTGCACCGCCATTCAACATGATCATGGCTGATCATCCAACTCAGTATCCCTTCCCTGCCTTCTCTCCATACCCCCTGATCCCCTTAGCCACAAGGGCTACATCTAACTCCCTCTTAAATATAGGTCCTAAAAGACTTCCCCCCTTATCCTTAAACTGTGACCCTGTGTTCTAGACTTCCCCAACATCGGGAACAATCTTCCTGCATCCAGCCTGTCCAACCCCTTAAGAATTTTGTACATTTCTATAAGATCCCCCCTCAATCTTCTAAATTCGAGCGAGTACAAGCCGAGTCACACTGCTCATTCAACATACAACACAGCTCAATACTCTGCTGTGCAGCTGTGAGGCAGTCCACTGGCTGGCTGGGGTGAATTGCAACCAGCTGCCAGACCTGATGTGAGCATTCTGCCTTCTAGTCCCGTCTTTAGTGCATGATGGCCAGCAGGCTCTCTGCCCCGATCACCAGCGGGGAGAGTGGAGTGGAGCCTTGGCAGACAGGCTGTGCCAATGGTGCGGTTGGCACGGCAACTGGGCAATGGGAATGGTTCCAACATTTGTTCCCGATGTTGGGGAAGTCCAGAACAAGGGGTCACAGTTTAAGGATAAGGAGGAAGTCTTTTAGGACAGAGATGAGAAAAAAAAAGTTTCACACAGAGAGTGGTGAATCTGTGGAATTCTCTGCCACAGAAGGTAGTTGAGGCCAGTTCATCCGCTATATTTAAGAGGGAGTTAGATGTGGCCCTTGTGGCTAAAGGGATCAGGGGGTATGGAGAGAAGCAGGTACAGGATACTGAGTTGGATGATCAGCCATGATCATATTGAATGGTGGTGCAGGCTCGAAGGGCCGAATGGCCTACCCCTGCACCTATTTTCTATGTTTCTATGTTCCCAGGGAAGGGCACACTGCGGACCCTCTCACTAACGATTGGTGATTGCTTAAGAGGTGGCACGGAGGCACAGCAGTAGAGTTGCTGCCTTAAGGGCCTGTCCCACCAGCATGCAACTCTATGCGATGAGTGCGACCTAACGTGGTCGCTTGAGCCGTCCGGCGTCGCGGGGCCGGTCCCACTTTGATCGTCGGAGCCGTGCGGAATTGTGCGGAGTTCGTGCCGACATCGCGCGGGGCTCCGAAAAACTGACCATGTTCAAAAATTCCACGCGGCAACGGCTTGTCGGCTCGCAGTCGCCTCGACGCATTACACACCGCCTCGACATCGTGCCTCCATGACTCTCTCTGTAGGTGCCTCCATGACCCTCTCTGTGTGTGGCTCCGTGGCCCTCTCTGTGTGCCTCTGTGCCCCTCTCTGTGTGCCCCTCTCTGTCCTGGCGAACTTACCTTTAAGACTTCGCTCCAAGTTCGCCTCACTTTGCGCCACGTTGCGCCACTCACCCGACCTCTGCGCGGCCCCTGCTGCCAGTTTGGTCACGCTTGCCGCATACAGGCGCATGCTGGTGGGAACGGCCCTGTACAGGGGATCACCCGACCTCCGCGTGGCCCCCGCTTCTAGTTTGATCGCGTTCATCGCATAGAGTTGCATGCTTGTAGGACAGGCCCTTTACAGAGCTTACAGCGCCAGAAACCCGGGTTCGATCCCGACTACAGGTGCTGTTTTCTCCCGGGTGCTTCAGATTCCTCCCAGATTCCAAAGACGTGCTGTTTGTAGGTTAATTGATCTCTGTAAATCCCCCCCACGTCTCGACCTGAAACGTCGCCCATTCCTTCTCTCCAGAGATGCTGCCTCACCCGCTGAGTTACTCCAGCATTATGTGTCTACTACTTTCGATTGTAAACATGTATTGTCTTTCCTCTGACTGGTTCACACGCAACAAAAACCCTTCTCTGTAAACGGGGCGATAAACTTAACTCAACTCACAAGGTGAACTCAAGGTGCAGCCCCAACATCCGCTGAGCAATGAATCTACATTTTATCTCATTGTCTCTTTTATAGGACTTGCATTCAGGGGCTTTGACGCCACAACCAAGGTTGGCTCCTTCGTTGACTTCCCTGTGTCATCACAATGTTTCAGAGGCACTTAATATCCCACCTGAAGGGAAGGAGGAATTACTTTTTTCTCACCTAAATTCAGCAAAGAGTTTTGCATCTGCTACACTATGTGAAAATATAGTTTATAAATTCATCGTATAATTCCTTGCATTCATGATATATTTTTATGCAATACATAAGAGGTACAGGTTTGTAGGTTAATTAGGCTTGTTGTGAATGTAAAACGGTCCCTAGTGTAGGATAGTGTCAATGTGCGGGGATCGCTGGTCGGCATGGAGTCCGTGGGCCGAATGGCCTCTTTCCGTGCTTTAACTCAAAACTAGCTGTTCCTTTGGATCGATCAACGACGTGGAGGGGGGGGGGGCATGCTGCATGGGCAACAGCCTTGTCCTCCACATGACATCGCCCAGGCTTGCATCCAATCAGACATCACCTGCAAACTAGGATGCATCACCAATGGTAGAAACATAGAAACATAGAAAATAGGTGCAGGAGTAGGCCATTCGGCCCTTCGAGCCTGCACCGCCATTCAACTCAGTATCCTGTACCTGCCTTCTCTCCATACCTCCTGATCCCTTTAGCCACAAGGGCCACATCTAACTCCCTCTTAAATATAGCCAATGAACTGGCCTCAACTACCTTCTGTGGCAGAGAATTCCACAGATTCACCACTCTCTGTGTGAAAAATGTTTTTCTCATCTCGGTCCGAAAAGACTTCCTCCTTATCCTTAATCTGTGACCCCTTGTTCTGGACTTCCTCAACATCGGGAACAATCTTCCTGCATCTAGCCTGTCCAGCCCCTTAAGAATGCTGTAAGTTTCTATAAGATCCCCCCTCAGTCTTCTAAATTCTAGCGAGTCTATCCAGTCTTTCTTCATATGAAAGTCCTGCCATCCCAGGAATCAGTCTGGCGAACCTTCTCTGTACTCCCTCTATGGCAAGGATGTCTTTCCTGTACGCAAACTGTACGCAATACTCCAGGTGTGGTCTCACCAAGACCCTGTACAACTGCAGTAGAACCTCCCTGCTCTTATACTCAGTAATGACCTGGGGGGGGTGGGGTGGGGGTGGGGGTGGGGGTGGGGGTGGGGGTGGGGGTGGGGGGGGGGGTACTAGTCTCTAAACGAAACTAAACCATGCATAAGAATGTTATTTCGGTCCAATGAGTCTACTCTGGCAATCCCATTCCCCACTAATGTTCCCTGTGACCTATTCTCTCAACAACTCCCCCTTCAAATCTACCCCTCACTTCACACCCAAGGGGGCAATTTAAAATGGCCACTTGACAAAGGATGTGCAACTTTTTAAAAACATATTTACAGCTAAATTTTAAAAAAATCCGACCGAACTGTGTCAGATATGCTCGGAAGCTGTTCATTAGGACGTGAAATTGAAAACAGGGATTTCCTGGAAACGGTGGGCAGACTTGGCTCCCGATGAGGAACCAGCTCTTGTGGGGGCTCCAGGGGACGGAGTCGCTGTGTAGCCCGCTGCAAATGCAACAAAATGGTACACTCTGCTTCTAATTGGTGCCTGAATGTAGGCACTTGGAATTCCCTGGTGTAGCCACGCAGCTTGTTGTCACGGCAGAGCGCTGTGTGGCAGCTTTTATGAAGTGCATCAAATATCAACCATCCGGTTCGGCCAAAGATGTAGATATAGAAACATCACCAAGCCTCGGCAGCCTTCTCCACTGCTCCCTGTCCCGAACGACAACCCCATCGAATGGCTCTTTTACCCCCTGTATTCCACAGATCACTTGGATGTTTTTTAAGAGTAGGAGAGTGGAATGTTGATCCGAATTGAGATACGCAAATAGGCGCAATAATGCACTGTACTTTTGTTCCAGCTTGGCACCGTGCTAGCATTCTCTGGAGCAGAGGGGTAATATGTTTTAGATTAAAAACAGAGTCATCAGAGGGATTGCTTAGTGTTTCAGTAAGAGATTAATCGTCTAGTTGAGGCAGCGGGGTGGGTCTGCATGCCGGCTCGTTGGAGATTGTGGGCCATTTGGACTCGGAGAGAGGCCCACGGAGCCATTGACAGATACAGCCCTTTGGCCCACCTAGTCCGCGCTGCCCATCGATCACCCACTTTGACACTAGCCCCAACTGAACACATTGTACTCGCCCCGTAGTCCCAGGAGGTTCCCGGAGGTTTTGGTCAGTCTCCCAAATGGTCGAAAGTGGTTTCCGTTTTAAAAATCGGGAATTTTTTAGTTGAAGCCGGTTGCGATGCTAGTTGAAGGTGGTTGCCGGAGGACGAAAACCTCCGGGAACCGCACGGAAACCTTGGGTGGGGCTGAAAGTCTCCAGAGGTTTCCGTTCAGGTTTCCTAAGTGGGACAGGGGCATAACTCTACCGCTGCACCACTGTACTGCCCTATAAACATTCTTCGTGTTCATTCTATGAACATCTTACGAACAATCCCTCAGTTTGATACAATGCCCGATAGTCTAAGTTCTGCTAGCAGAGGAACTATCCTCACAATGTCTGCTCCTTTAAGCCTCCTCAGGATCTCCGTTCACCCTGTATTCTTTTAAACATCAGGAATTATGGGCTGTATATGTGTGCAATCAATCTTCAACTGTCATCATCTTCATCTTTATCTCAGGAATCAATCAATTCCTGGGAACACACATCGCGGAGGATCTCTCCTGGTCTGCCAACACTTCAGCGGTGGTAAAAAATACTGAGCAGCGATTGCACTTCCTGAGAAGTGCAGGTGATGAAGAACAGTCTAGAGGAGAAGCTACTAGTGACCTTCTACTGCTCCACCATCCAGAGCGTGCTGGCGTATTGCATCACGGTGCGGCATGCCGGCTGCTCAGCAGCAGACAGGAGAGCCCTGCAGAGAGAGATCAAAACTGCCCAGAAAATCATCGGCTTCCCCCTGGAAGACATCTCCAGCTCTCGGTGCCTCCGCAGAGCCAGGAAAATAACCAAAGACCCCTCCCATCCTGGACAGTCGCTGTTCAACCTCCCAGCCTCTGGAAGGCGGTACAGGTGCATCAAAAGCCGGACAAACAGACTCAAGAACAGTTTCTTTCCCTGGGCCATTAAAAAACGGGATATATCTCCGCTTTTTTTTTTCACTTCTTTGTTAGTTCAGGGGCTTTTGCTTCTTTCATTTTTGCATTCACTTGAATTCACTGGAGTTTGGAAGGATGAGAGGGCATCTTATAGAAACATATAAAATTATAAAAGGACTGGACAAGCTAGATGCAGGAAAAATGTTCCCAATGCTGGGTGAGTCCAGAGCCAGGGGCCACAGTCTTTGAATAAAGGGGAGGTCATTTAAAACTGAGCTGAGAAAAAACTTTTTTACCCAGAGAGTTGTGAATTTATGGAATTTCTGCCACAGAGGGCAGTGGAGGCCAAGTCACTGGATGGATTTAAGAGAGAGTTTAAAGAGAGAAATAAATAAAAATAAATATATTTTAAAAATCCCTCTAAATTCCTCAACTATCCACAGGGCATGCAAATACTGTCATCAATTCCACTATAAAACAGACCACTCAGTTAATATTTAAAAAAAATTTTTTAAATCCTTTAAAGTATTTACTAAATTTAAAGTGTAATGTTCCCCCAGTGTAGAATAATGTATTGGATGTGTCTTTGTCTTGTTTGCACTTGTTTTCCTTGCTCTGATCAGGAGTAGAACTCCTAATTTTGTTGTATTTCTAAGTACAATGATAATAAAGACATTATTATTATTATTATTATTAAAGCTACTTTCGTGCTTCAACTCCAAAGGCTAGAATTTCGCTCGTTAAATAAAGAGAGTCTCTCTTCGCGCATTCGCCCCGAGCCGCGGAGTTTGAACCGTCCCGTTCGCGGAGCCCGGATTCGGCTGCGGGATTTACCATCACCCGGCGGGGTCACAACTTCGGAGGCCTGGATCGCCTCAACGCAGAGGGAGAACAAGTTGGGAAGAGACAAGGACTTGAAGACTTTTGCCTTGCATCACAGTGAGGAGGTGCCTGGTGGACTCACTGTGGGGGATGTTAAATCTGTGTTAAGTGTGTGTTTCGTTATTTTATTCTATGTCATGACTGCAAGGCAAAAAATTTCGTTCAGACTGAAAAGTGATAAAGGATACTTTGACTTTAACTAGACTTGACTACTTCAGGGTTACACAAAAAGCTGGAGAAACTCAGCGGGTGCAGCAGCATCTAAGGAGCGAAGGAGATAGGCGACATTTCGGGTCGAGACCCTTCTTCAGACTGGTCAAGGATCAGGGAAACGAGAGATATAGACGGTGATGCGGAGAGATAAAGAACAATGAATGAAAGATATGCAAAAAAGTATAGATGATAAAGGAAACAGGCCATTGTAAGCTGTTTGTAGTGTGAAAATTAGAAGCTAGTGCGACTTGGGTGGGGGGAAGATAGAGAGAGAAGGAATGCCTGGGCCCGAGGACCTGCAACGGACCCCAACTACACTACAAAACACTTTGACTACTTCAGGTGTGGCCTCACCAAATAATCGTGGAATCATTGAGGCTCATGCAGTGGAAGCTACCTGATGGTGTTAGGTGGGAGGAAGAACGCCGTAACCTCACGCTGCCTCGGCAAGGCCAGCAGCATAATCGAGGACCGGTGGGAATCAGGTTTCCTTTGCATTAGGAAACAATGTCAAGAACTACTGCTGCCTTGGTCCCACTGTAACTAACAAAACCACGCGATGATTCTTCCACACATTTAACGTCAACTGCCCCAGGGTTTGGTTGCAACAGGGCGGTGGTGAAACGGTAGACTTGCTGCCTCACAGGGCCAGAGACCATGGTTCGATCCTGACTACTGTCAGTACGGAGTTTGCACGTTTTCCCCATGACCTGCGTGGGTTTCCTCCGGAATCCCCGGTTTCCTCCCACACTCCAAAGCCATACAGGTTTGTAGGATAAGTGACTTGGTATAAATGTAAATGTTCCTCGTATGTGTAAGATAGTGTTAGTGCGCGGGGATCGCTGGTCAGCGCAGACTCGACGGGCCGAAGGGCCTGTAGAGAGAGTTGTGAATCTGTGGAATTCTCTGCCTCAGAAAGCAGTGGAGGCCAATTCTCTGGAAGCTTTCAAGAGTTAGATGGAGCTCTTTAAGATAGCGGAGTCAAGGGATATGGGGAGAAGGCAGTGGAGGCCAAATCACTGGATGGATTTAAGAGAGTTAAGGGCTTGTCCCACTGTACGAGGTAATTCAAGAGTTCTCCCGAGTTTCCCCTGATTCGAACTCGGAGATTTACGGTAATAGCCGCTCGTAGGTACACGGGGCTCTCGTGGACATTTTTCAACATGGGGACTAGTGGAATCTCAAACTAGTGGAATTTCAACATGAGCTCTGGGGACTAGTGGAATCAAGGGATATGGGGAGAAGGGAGGCACGGGTTATTGATTGGGGACGATCAGCCATGATCACAATGAATGGTGGTGCTGGCTCAAAGGGCCGAATGGCCTCCTCCTGCACCTATTTTCTATGTTTATGCTTCTATGAATGGCGGTGCTGGCTCCAAGGGCCGAATGGCCTACTCCTACACATATTGTCTATTGTATTAATAAACTAAACATTGAGGTCACAGATGGCTGCAAGATGCCCAGTTAGCAAAGCTGTAGAGTATGTTAGCTCCGACACGCATGAGAATTTTGCTCACTTTACTGATGTAACCACGAAACGTAAGATCATTGCTGACCTAATGATTTGGGCATTTCTTCGACTCATCAGTTCAGTCTATTGCCACGTGTACCGAGGTGGAGTGAAACGGGTTTTATTGCGTGCTATCCAGCCAGCGGTAAGACAATACGATAGCAATCGAGCCATTCACAGTGTGCGGATACCTGATAAGGGATTAACGTTTAGTGCAAGGTAAAGCCAGTAAAGTCCGATCAAAGATAGTCCAAGGGTCGCCAATGAGGTAGATAGTAGTTCAGCACTGCTCTCTGGTTGCAGAATGATGATAACAGCTGGCAAGAAACTGTCCCTGAATCTGGAGGTGTGCGTTTTCACACTTCTATACCTGTTGCCCAATTGGGGAGGGCAGATGCATGCTGGGCATAGAAGCTGTAGACACAAGTGCTCAGGACGGTCCACATCACAGAAAGGACAGTGGAGTGAATGATTTAGCGGCAAAATCAAGGGGGCAGATTATCATCTCAATGGGGTTATGTTAGGTAAGGGGGAGGTGCAGCGAGACCTGGGCGTCCTTGTACACCGGTCACTGAAAGTTGGTGTGTAGGTACAGCAGGCAGTGAAGAAACCAAATGGGATGTTAAAGAAGGAACTGCAGATGCTGGAGAATCGAGGGGACACAAAAGGCTGGAGAAACTCAGCGGGTGCAGCAGCATCTAAGGAGCAAAGGAGATAGGCGATGTTTCAGGTCGAGGTTGGCCTTCATAACAAGAGGATTTCAGTATAGGAGTAAAGAGGCTCTTCTGCAGTTGTATAGGGCTCTGGTGAGACCATATCTGGAGTATTGTGTACAGTTTTGGTCTCCTAATTTGAGGAAGGATATCCTTGTGATTGAGGCAGTGCAGCGTAGGTTCACGAGATTGATCCCTGGGATTGCGGGACTGTCATATGAGGAAAGATTGAAAAGACTAGGCTTGTATTCACTGGAGTTTAGAACGATGAGGGGGTGATCTTATGGAAACATATAAAATTATAAAAGGACAAGCTAGATGCAGAAAAAAATGCTCCCAATGTTGGGCGAGTCCAGAACCAGGAGCCACAGTCTTAGAATAAAGGGTATGCCATTGAAGATTGAGGTGAGAAAAAAAATTTTCACCCAGAGAGTTGTGAATTTGTGGAATTCCCTGCCACAGAGGGCAGTGGAGGCCAAGTCACTGGGTGGATTTAAGAGAGAGTTTGATAGAGCTCTAGGGGCTGGTGGAGTCAAGGGATATGGGGAGGAGGCAGGCACGGGTTATTGATTGGGGACGATCAGCCATGATCACAATGAATGGCGGTGCTGGCTCGAAGGGCTGAATGGCCTCATCCTGCACCTATTTTCTATGTTTCTATGTAATTGGTAAGGGACAACAGAACGAGTGACCATTCTAAGCTCTGCTACAAGCGAAGCATCAAGTGGACCTTCCAGTCTGCTGACCTGGATTTAAAGATTTCTAGTTCATATTTCCTTACAGCATAGATGAAGGCCATTCAGCCCTTCAAGTCTATGCTGGCTCTGAAAACAAGCCTATCGGTCCCATTCCCCCAATTCATTTCCTTGTAATCTATTCTCTCACATGTGATCATTGACACTTGAAGGCTCAAGAGGCTGTAGAAGCCGGAAACACAAGCGAAAAAAAACCCAATGTTCATAACCTAGCAGAGCAACAGGGGAAATTGAATTCAAATAATTAAATCATAATTTATTTAAAAAAAAATAAGGGCAGCACAGTGGTGCAGCTGGTAGAGCTGCTACCTCAATGCGTCAGAGACCTGGGCTCCATCCTGTGCTGTCTGTGTGGAGTTTGCACGATCTCCCCGTTTTTAGGTGGGTTTCCCTCCGGGTGCTCCGGTTTCCTCCCACACTCCAAAGACGTGCGTGTTTGTAGGTTTATTGGATCTAAAATTGGCCTTAATAAGTCAGGAGGGGATGGCAAAGTGGGTCCTTGTAGAGCTACTGTGAAGGGGTGATCATCCATGGCCCAAGAGCCTGTTTCCGCGATGTATCTTTCAATCAGTCAACCTCGTTTTGCTGAGCTGCAAAGAATATGGATCTAATTTCTTTGACCTCTCATCCCAGTAATTAGCCTGATGTCATTCATTGGAGTCTGAGTCACAGAGCTACACAGCATGGAAACAAGGTCTTGGGCAGCTTCCTCCCCAGTGGTATGAACATTGACTTCTCTAACTTCAAGTAACCCTTCCTTTCCCTCTCTCTCCATCCCCTCCCCCTTCCCAGTTCTCCGGCCAGTCTTACTGTCACCGACTTTGTTGTTTAATTTAGTTTAGAGATACAGCGCGGAAACAGGCCCTTCGGCCCACCGAGTCCGTACCGACCAGTGATCCCTGCACACCAACACTATCTTGCATACATCTTAGGGACAATTTTACATTCACACCAAGCCAATTAACTTACAAACTTGTACGTCTTTGGAGTGTGGGAGGAAAGCAAAGATCTCGGAGAAAACCCACACGGTCATGGGGAGATCGTACAAACTCCATCCAGACAAGCACCCATGGTCAGGATCGAACCTGGGTCTCTGGCGCTGTAAAGCAGCAACTCTACCGCTGCGCCACCTTGTCATTACCTTCTCCCAACTAAAGGGCCTGTCCCGCCAGCATGCAACTGTATGCGATGAACGCGATCAAACCGGCAGCGGGGGCCGCGCGGAGGTCGGGTGATCCCCTGTACAGGGCCGTTCCCACCAGCATGCGCCTGCATGCGGCAAGCGCAACCAAACCGGCAGCGAGGGGCCGCGCGGAGGTCGGGTGAGTGGCGCAACGCGGCGCAAAGTGAGGCGAACTTGGAGCGAAGTCCAAGGTAAGTTCAGAGAGGGGCACACAGAGAGGGGCACAGAGGCACACACACAGAGGGGCACGGAGCCACACACATAGAGGGTCACGGAGGCACGGAGGCACGATGTTGGGGCAGTGTGTAAATGTCGAGGCGACTGCGAGCCAGCAAGCCGTTGCCGTGTGGAATTTTTGGACATAGTCGGTTTTACGGAGCCCCGCGCGGTGTCGGGACGAACTCGGGACGAACTCCGCACAATTCCGCACCGCTCTGGCGATCGAAGTGGGACCGGCCCCGCGACACCGGACGGCTCAAGCGACCACGTTAGGTCGCACTAATCGCATAGAGTTGCATGCTGGTGGGACAGGCCCTTAACAATGATCAATATCATCCTTGAACCTCATTCCCTTTGTCCTGTTTTCACACCTTACACCTCCTTATCTATGCACCGCCCACTCCTCTGACATCAGTCTGAAGAAGGGTCTCGACCCGAAACGTCACCCATTCCTTCTTTCCAGAGATGCTGCCTGTCCCGCTGAGTTACTCCAGTAGTTTGTGTCTATCTTTGATTTAAATCAGCATCTGCAGTTCTTGCCAAAGATCCTTTAGAAGATAGTGGAGGGGGATTTTCATGTTACCGGTTTAAAATAAATCAAACCACGTGAGAAACATGCCAAAGATCCCAAAGATCGACCACTCCTGCTAAATGCAACGGGCTGACGTGTAGTACGCAACGGAGCGGAATGTGGGCCTTTTTTTCATCCATTTCAGTAACCCGACCCAACCCGACTCGCAGTTGCGGGAGAACAGTTTGTGTTAATAACTTATAATTCTGAAAATGAGAACACTTTTGCCAAATGACTTTTATTTTTCCTAGGATGTTTCCGTAACCGGCTTCCGTCTCCGCACTAGTATCTTTGCTCCGCTATGACGGGATCTTTGGTGCGGAGACGGAAGCCGGTTACGGAAATGGGGCTGGAAATTACCCTTGAATCTGCTCATGACCGTACTACGTCTTTTTTGTCGAGCGGTCTATCTTGCTTGCTACAGGATCTCTGGTTCCTCCGACATATGGAAACAAGTTCTTCAGCCCACCTTGTCCATGCCAACCAAATCGGCATTCGGGTAGTCCCACCTGCCTCCATTTATCCCGTAGCCCTCTAAATCTATTGTTATTCTGGGTTAGGATTTACACCACAGCCCAGGGCCCACTTGCCCAAGGTTCAGCCTGACCGAGATACTGGCCGTGAGATTATTAGGCAATGTACTGTCAGGACCTGATTGGAAGTGAGTGAAGACAAATCTTCAGAAGATAATGAAGGTGAGATTGAAGAAGAGTTTAAAGTTGTCAGTGCTGACATATCAAGCTCTGGAGTAGGCCTGTAGAAAGCTAGATCATACAGTGACATGGGTTGCTTTTAGCGCTGTAAATTGGGCGATCGAACAGGGCTGTTGTCAGTCTCGTGGTCGGGACAGAAATGGGATTGAAGCTATTTTAAAAGGAGTGTGTGGGAGAGGTGAATGCTAAGCTAAGGAGTGACAATGCATTGAAGGACCTCAGGAAGGAAATGGGTCTGAGCAATAGTTAGAAAGGATGAGACTCATTATCTGAGCTCCATCTTCTGCTCATTTTACTGCCGACTCCACCCAATTCAGTGACTCTCTGGGGAGAAGGTTCTCCGAACTTCTACACAACCCGCTGTATTTCTAAGCCCGTAATTAGTGAACACTGATCTCACTCGGTGAGTTGAAGTCAATTGATATCTCAATTAAAAAGGTTGGGTTCAGAAATTATAAATTTTAATTGTTAGGTTGTTCAATATGCAGAAAACTGAGCTGAAACGGATGTGATCTGGAACACATTATTTAATTAATGATTGCAAGACAACATTAAAGAGTAACCCTTCCACATGCTTCATTATCCTTTGAATGTGGATAGTACACACTAACTGTTCCCATTTAGCAGCAATTAACAACACTCCTCTTTGTGTTCATATTTCCAAAGTATGTTTCTCCAGTGGTCTGATTTATTTTAAACCGGTAACATGAAAATCCCCCTCCACCAACTCCCTGCACTTCTTTCAGAACTTTGTAAAGTTTTCCCTATATTTCATTATTCAAGGCGGGAAAAGGGGAGGGGGGAGGGGGAAGAAAATGCCTGCTGTCAGATTTTCACATCTACTAAAGTCTGCATTGTAGGAAGGGGGTAATTACTGGGAGATTCTGCATGTTAGAGAGAGAGAGAGAGAAAAAAAACTCTGATCAAATCCTGCAAAAATGTGCCTGCAGTGAGTTGTGCCAGAGGGCACTCAGGGTGGGATGGTAAAATTTAAACACAAATGAGCGCAGAACTCCATGTGCCCCCCCTCTCCCCTCTCCTTTTGCACAGCGCAGCCTCACACGCCGCTCTGGAGCAGGCCCTGCCACAAACCCGACTTTATCGACACTAATTATCTGGAATCTGAAGCGGTGGAGGCTGGGTTTGTGTGAAGCGGAATTTTACAAGTGTGCTTTTATAGGCAGCAAAACCCAGTTTAAAAAAAATCTTGGACGCGCTCCTCAGCCTGCTAAGATAACTGTTTGCATGCTTGGTTTTTTTAGTGTGTGTGCGACTGTTTCGAGTTCTAGGGGATCCTCATACAAAGCTTCTTGACATCATGTAACCCCTGAAGTCACCCCGATTGGTCACAGCTCCTCATCACCACTGGACCTGTGTGATGTCTCCTCATCCGTTTTTTTTTAAAAAGGTAGATGCCAGAGAAACAACTCCAGAGTCGCTCACCTCTTTCTGGTCTCCGAACAATGCGGCCTTTGCTTCTCAAGGCAGAGACAAGTGACTTGTTCCCAGGCCCCGGCCATTCTAACTATTCAGAAGTAAGTAGAGTTCGCCCTTTGACTCTCGCTTTGCATCACCCCTCCCCCAACATCACACCGCAACCTTTCCCCAAACACTAAGGCCAAGATGTATCAATTTGGAAGTTTAGTAATGTTGAATTTGGAGATACAGCATGGAGGCAGGCCCTTCATCCACCAAATCCACGCCGACCATCGATTGCCCATTCACAATGGTTCCATGTTATCCCACATTCACATCACATCACATCACAGAGTCAGGGGATTATGTCTTCTTCTTCTTTCGTGTGGCGTGCACAGCCTAAAGTTGTTGGACAACTTGTTCCATTTGATCTTCCGTTTGTGCACGTCGAGTTGATTGCATTAGTCGAAACAGGGCGGACCACGCGAAGGTTGCAATCTTCCACCCCTGATTGGGGATGATCAGCCATGATCACATTGGATGGCGGTGCTGGCTCGAAGGGCCGAATGGCCTACTCCTGCACCTATTGTCTATTGTCACTGAACTGGAATCATGCTTTATCTTTCCGCTGACTGGTTAGCACGCAACAAAAGCTATTCATTGTACCTCGGTATATACCTGACAATAAATGTCTTCTTGTGTATGGCTTGCAAAGCCTAGAGTTGTGTGACAACTCGTTTGATCTTATTTGATTGTGCACGCCAGGTTGATTGCATTCGTCGAAACAGGTTGCAACCACGTGAAGGTTGCAATCTTCCACCCCCGACAATAAACAAATAAAAAACTCAAACTCCCGACGCACTAAAGTTATTTACGTGGCCCAATTAACCTACCTAACCACATGCCTATGGGATGTGGGAGGAAACCGGAACACCCGGAGGAATCCCATTTAAGGATAAGGGGGAAATCTTTTAGGACCGAGATGAGAAGATCTTTTTTCACACAGAGAGTGGTGGGTCTGTGGAATTCTCTGCCACAGAAGGTAGTTGAGGCCAGTTCATTTGCTATACTTAAGAGGGAGTTAGATGTGGCCCTTGTGGCTAAAGGGATCAGGGGGTATGGAGAGAAGGCAGGTACGGGATACTGAGTTGGATGATCAGCCATGAACATATTGAATGGCGGTGCAGGCTCAAAGGGCCGAATGGCCTACTCCTGCACCTATTTTCTATGATTCTATGATTCCATGATGCAGTCACAGGGAGAACGTGCAAACTCCACACAGGCAGCACCTGAGGTCAGTGTTGAACTCGGGTCTCCCGGTCCAGGACAAGGGGTCACAGCTTAAGGATAAGGGGGAAATCCTTTAGGACCGAGATGAGAAGGACTTTTTTCACGCAGAGAGTGGTGGGTCTCTGGAACTCTCTGCCACAGAGGGTAGTTGAGGCCAGATCATTGGCTATATTTAAGAGGGAGTTAGATGTGGCCCTTGTGGCTAAGGGGATCAGAGGGTATGGAGAGAAGGCAGGTACGGGATACTGAGTTGGATGATCAGCCATGATCATATTGAATGGCGGTGCAGGCTCGAAGGGCCGAACGGCCTACTCCTGTACCTAATTTCTATGTTTCTATGTTTCTATGTCTCTGGCGCTGTGAGGCAGCAGCTCTACCAACTGCGCCAACGTGTGAAACTGAAGGAAAATGGCTTTTAATTTTGGAACTCACCTCAGAATAAAAGCTTGGTTCAATCAAAAACATTCCTCTACACACCTCTGTTATTATCCCACGGAATAACATTCCCCATTTATCAACCAGAAATATTCACTGCACCAAATAACTTAATTTCTTCAGAAACAAATCATGTGCGGATCAACAATAATTGGTAGATTTAACATGTTAACAGAGCAAGAGGGTAAGTCTTGAATGAAGACAGCGCTGAGAAATCAATGGAATGCCTCTGCAATAATCCTAAGTATCACTTAATATTTCGAATGCAGTTTGAGAATTTATTACCATTCAATATTCACCAGGAATCTGTCGGAACTTGCCCAGATTTTCAACCAGATCAAAATTTGATTATTTCCACCCTGACTTCACGAGGCTTAAAGTCCACTGCTCTCCAGGGCATAGTCAGAACTTGTGTGTGGTACGCTGGATGTAATATGTCATTCTCGGGCATCGGCTCATGATCTCCAATTGCTTTTTAACTGGGGCGTCTGTGAAGACCAAACAGGGCTTAAATGCCACTGCTACCCCTAGCTGGTGTAAACTGATCTTTTGAACAACATTGTAGAACATGCCTGATAGCACCTGAACCATCCGACCAACAACTAGAGACCGGTCCTGAACTGCAGTTGCCAGAAGTTATGAGGAGACGGCAGGGGAATAGGAGGGAGACATAGATTAGCCATGATTGAATGGCAGAGTAGACTTGATGGGCTGAATGGCCTAATTCTGCTCCTATCACTTATGGCCTTCTACCTCATTGGGGACAGTGTGGACTATCTCTATATTTGATTGGACTTTACTGGCTTCATCTTGCACTAAACGTTATTCAAGTTATTCCCTTTAGCACGTATCTGTACACTGTGGACGGCTCGATTGTAATCATGTATTGTCTTTCCACTGACTGGTTAGCACGCAACAAAAGCTTTTTCACTGTACCTCGGTACACGTGACAACAAACTAAACTCAAGGTTTAGTCAGGTAGTGGTTGAAAAATATTATGTGTTTCAATTTAAATGGTGCAATGGGCAGATTGCAGCAGTGATACTGGCTTGTGGGCAACATGTGGGTAACATTGTAGGATAGATTTAGATTTAGATGTAGCTGCACCTAGCGGTTGGGCTGGGAAGTCAGAACCCTCGTCACTTGACAGGTCACGTGACCGCGTGGGTTTGTTCACGGGCATTTAGACAATAGGCAATAGGCGCAGGAGTAGGCCATTCGGCCCTTCGAGCCAGCACCGCCATTTAGTTCGTTATTAACTCCGGTTCATCAAAGCTGCCACAGCCAGACATAAAAACAGTTTTTATCCACGAGTAGTTGCTCTACTCAACAGCCAAAAATCTGTAGCCTCCCTTTGATCTGGTATTTTGTTGGTTCACATGCTTGATCAATGATGTTTTATCATTAATGTTTTATTATTATTAATGTTTAGTGTTTTCTGAGTCATTTGTAAAACTGTCGCTGTATGTCATGTTATTACTTGTGGGCGGAGCACCAAGGCAAATTCCTTGTATGTGAATACTTGGCCAATAAACTTACTTACTTACTTTTTAGAGCTCCTCCCATCGACAGGAGTTGTGTTCGTTAGCTAGACCACGTATGCGGTTTTACGAGTTTCTGTTTGTTTTTTGTCAATAAAAAATATTTCGCTCAACCTGCCTGGTCTCGCTACATACGTTTATTATTGACAGATGTACCGAGGTACAGTGAAAAGCTTCGTTTTTCATACTATCTAAACAGATCAGAATTACCATATATACATACAGTTCAGATCGAGCCAGGCACGGAAGTCGCTATCAAAACGGGGGGGGGGGGGGGGGGGACACTTTCTTGGCGGCCACGAGCGCGCACGCGCATACACGCACACGCACACATGCGAGGCTTTGGCCGTGGGCCCTGTGGACGGTAACGTCGGAAGCTGACCTGGTTGGTGACTGATTCCGAACTCGAGCAACAGCAGCTTCGTCCGCCCCGAATCGTGGGGCTTGAATCGGCCCTTTCGCGGGGCCTTTCATCGGCCGGCGGGGGCTTCAACACCGGGAGCCTCGGTCGCCTCGATGCAGCGGTTTGATTTTAAGCCGCGCAGGGCGCTGAAAGGCCCTGCGAACGGGCCAATTCAGCCCTTAGAAAGCGCCTGATAAAGTCCGGATTACAAAACTTGGGGGGGATTGTCCCCCACCTCTCAAAAAATGGAGGGGGTCCCCCCTGTCCCCCCCAGGATTTCCACCCCTGGATAGAGCAAAGGGAAATAATAAAGGCAGAATATAGCATTGTTGCACATTGTAGCACTTCAGTTACTTAGGTCTACAAGGTCTAAGTACCTCAATTGGGTGGAGGTGAATTGTACCCTAGCTTATGGAAAGACAGTCAGAAGCCTGATAACTGAGGGGAAGAAGCTGTTCCTGAGTCTGGTGGCCAGTGTTATCTAGCCTCTGTACCGTCTGCTGGACGGGAGCGGGGAGAAGAAGGAATGACTGGGCTGGGACATGTCTTTGATTATTTCTTTAAGAAGGAACTGCAGATGCTGGAAAATCGAAGGTAGACAAAAGTGCTGGAGTCCGCAATGACCAACCTGATCTCCCGGTGGCTCAGCACTTCAACTCCCCCTCCCGTTCCGAATCCGACCTTTCTGTCCTGGGCCTCCTCCACGGCCAGAGTGAGCGCCACCGGAAATTGGAGGAGCAGCACCTCATATTCCGCTTGGGCAGTCTGCACCCTAGTGGCATAAACATTGACTTCTCCAATTTCCGGTAGCCCTTGCTGTCTCCTCCCCTTCTCAGCCCTCCCTCAGCCCTCGGGCTCCTCCTCTTCCTTTTCCCTTTCTCCTCCCCGCCCCCCCTCCCCCCCACCCTACATCAGTCTGAACAAGGGTTTTGGCCCGAAACGTTGCCTATTTCCTTCGCTCCATAGATGCTGCTGCACCCGCTGAGTTTCTCCAGCACTTTTGCCTACCTTCGATTATGTCGGCTGCTATTCTGAAGCAGCGTGAGGCGTAGATGGAGTCGATAGCGGGAAGTCTGGTCTGTGCGATGGACAGATGCTCCATCCACAAACCAAGGTTTCTATTCTCAAACCAAGCTGTGATGTGGCCCGACAGTATCTTTCTGTGGAGCATCTGCAGAGGTTTGTCAGCATCACTGGAGACATGCCAAATTTCCTCACTCTCCTCAGGAAGTAGAGGCGTTGGTGTGTCTTCCTGCCCGCCGTATCACTATAACTGCGGTGTGGAGACACATGTCTCAGGAAGGAGTCACCGCCAGAGGTAGTGGTTCAGGGAGAGGAGCACAGTGTACAGTGTAAATCCAAACGGTTGCTGGGAACTTGGCCAAGCCATCGTGGATCAAAGATCCATCAACTGCTAATCAGGTTTCAATTATGCATGACACTAATCAACATGAGAAGAAAACTATAGTACAGTCTTGGTTACCGTCTTGTGGCCCCATACGTCTACTCAGTTTCACTGGAAAGTAGTTTTTCTGTTATTTTAGATTTTAGTTTTTGGATATACAGCGCGGAAACAGGCCCTTTGGCCCACCGAGTCCACGCCGGCCAGCGATCCCCGCACATTAACCCTATCCTGCACACATTAGGGACAATTCACAGAAGCCAATCCACCTACAAACCTGTACGTCTTTGGAGTGTGGGACGAAAGCAGAGATCCATCGGGGAAAACCCATGCAGGTCACGGGCAGAACGTCCAAACTCTGTACAGACAGCGCCCGTAGTCAGGATAAACCCGGGTCTCTGGCGCTGTGAGGCAGCAAATTCACCGCTGTGCCCCCGTACCGCCCTGTATTTTTCCCATTGATGGACACCATTTTTTTCCAAAATTAAATGTTTTCTTCCTCTCTCTGCCCACCCCATTGATTCTCATGAAGTGTCAACTGCTTGGTTACCTGTTGTTATATGCGAACCGGTCCAGAGGGGCGAGATCTTTAAGCAAGTAAGTAAGTTTATTGGCCAAGTATTCACATACAAGGAATTTGCCTTGGTGCTCCGCCCACAAGTAACAACATGACATACAAATGACTCAGAAAACACTAAACATTAATAATAATAAAACATAAAACATGTTTAATTTCCAGATGTATCGATAGTGCAAAAATGACATTCTTGCTTGCTGCCGCGTAACTGGCCTGTAATCACAATGCACAGACACATTACGTAATCGACTAACATCCAACAGATTAATAACCCCAATATTACCTGGCCCGGTGGTGTGCGCTTTCAAGCTTCTGTACCTTCTTCCGGATTGGAGCAGAGAGAAGGAACGACCAAGGTGGGACAAGTCCTTAATCCTGAACACAACCAAAAACGGTCCCTGATTCATATGGTCATACGTGTCAGAAGAATTCGGCCATTCGGCCCATCAAGCATAGCTGATCTATCTCACTCTCCTAACCCCATTCTCCTGCCTTCTCCCCATAACCTCTGACACCCGTATTAATCAAGAATCTACCTATCTCTGTTTTTAAAATATTCATTGACTTGGCCTCCACAGCCGTCTGTGGCAAAGAATTTCACAGATTCACCACCCTCTGACTAAAAAAATTCCTTCTCATCTCTTTCCCAAAGGAACGTCCTTTAATTCTGAGGCTAATATCTCGAGTCCTAGATTCTCCCACTAGTGGAATCATCCTCTCCACATCCACTCTACCCGAGCCTTTCACTATTTGGTATGTTTCAATGAGGTCCCCACTCATTCTTCTAACAGGCCCAGTGCCGTCAAACGCTCATCATCAGTTAACCCACTCACTCCTGGGATCATTCTTGAAAGCTATTTTTTCTCGTATTTTTGCATCGGTTAGTATTGTGTAGCATTCAAGAATCTGAGGGTTGGTGAGAAGAAGCTATCCTTGATCCTGATGGTCCTCCCACCCTCCTGTACCTCCTCTGATCTGGATAGTGAATATAAGCGGAGGGGAAACATAAAAACATAGAAACATAGAAAATAGGTGCAGGAGTAGGCCATTCGGCCCTTCGAGCCTGCAACGCCATTCAATATGATCATGGCTGATCATCCAACTCAGTATCCTGTACCTGCCTTCTCTCCATACCCCCTGATCCCTCTAGCCACAAGGGCCACATTTAACTCCCTCTTAAATATAGCCAATGAACTGGCCGCAACTACCTTCTCTGGCAGAGAGTGCCACAGATTCACCACTCACTGTGTGAAAAATGTTTTTCTCATCTCGGTCCTAAAGGAATTCCCCCTTATCCTTAAACTGTGACCCCTTATTCTGGACCTCCCCAACATCGGGAACAATCTTCCTGCATCTAGCCTGTCCAACCCCTTAAGAATTTTGTAAGTCTCCATGAGATCCCCCCTCAATCTTCTAAATTCCAGCGAGTACAAGCCGCGTCTATCCAGTCTTTCTTCATATGAAAGTCCTGAAATCCCAGTTGGGGGGTGTTGGATGCGGGTTGGATGGGGTCTCAGCCTATCCTGAACCGCATACCTGCATTAACTTCCTCAAGGCAACTTGATGGCAAATAATTAGAAGCGGGAAATTAAGCCATTCGTTGACAAAATGCCAACATTGATTTACAGCCCCTCTCAAGCTGACAAAGTGAGAACAAGCAGTTTAGGCAGTGAAGCTACTCCCATAACCTACCTGTGGAATTCTCTGCCATGGAAGGCAGTGGAGGCCAATCCACTGGATGTTTTCAAGAGAGAGTTACACATATCCCTTAGGGCTAACAGAATCAGGGGATATGGGGAGAAAGCAGGAACGGGGTACTGAATTTAGATCAAAGGTTCCCAACCTGTGGTAAAGTTGCCATGGGTAAATGTGAATGATTGGGAACCCCTGATTTAGATGCTCAGCCATGATCATATTGAATGGCGGTGCTGGCTCGAAGGGCTGAATGGCACCGGCCAGCAACCCCTGCACACTAATGCTATCCAACCCACAATAGGGAAAATGTACATTTGTACCAAGCCGATTTACCTGCAAACCTGTACGTCTGTGTGGGAGGAAACCGAAGATCTCGGAGAAAACCCATGCAGTTACGGGGAGAACGAACAAACTCTGTGCAGACAGCACCCGGAGTCAGGATCGAACTCGGGTCTGTGGTGCTGTGAGGCAGTGACTCTACCGCCGCGCCACCGTGCCGTCCCTTACTCCCACAACCCAGAGCTATGCGGGTTTGTAGGTTAATTGGCTCTGTAACGTGCCTCGTGTGGTTGCCATGGGCTCGGTGGGTGGGAACGGCCGGTTTCCATGCTGTATCTTTAAACTAAACTCAAATCGTCTCTGTCTGCATTCTCTGTGTACCCGAGGAAAGGACAATATCAAGTCAATCCCAATCCATTTTGGGTTGCCTGGTTCATAAGAATTTAGTGCAGAACACCAAGTGTGGGAGTAACTCAGCGGGTCAGGCAGCATCTCTGGAGGACAAGGATAGGTGGTGTTTCGGGTCTGAAACCCTTCTTCAAACTCTGGACGTTTCACCGTGGGAAAATTGCTGGGACAAGACATTGACATAGTCTCGCACTCACACACTCCAAAGACGTGTTGGTCTGTGGGCTAATTGGCTTCTGCAAATTGTAAATTGTCCCCAATGTGTAGGATTGGGCGAGTGTACTGGGTGATCACCGGTCAATGTCAAGTCAAGTCAAATCACTTTTATTTCTACAGCATGTTTAAAAAACAACCCTCGTTGGCCAAAGTGCTTTACATTGGTGGAGGTACTAACATTATACAATAGTGGTTCATAGATTAATAACGTACAGAAATACATACATGTAGCCCTCCCTCAGAGGACGTCAAGAAAGACTTGAGAGTAAAGGTGAGTTTTAAGTCTCGACTTAAAGGAGTCGATGGAGGAGGCAGTTCTGATGGGAAGAGGGATGCTGCTGTTCCACAGTCTAGGAGCTGCAACCGCAAAGGCGCGGTCGGTCGCCCCTGAGCTTATGCCTAGACCACGGGATGTTCTGTGGTGTGGTGGGTGAGCAGACTTTTAATGTAGGTGGGGGCAAGCCCGTTAAGGGCTTTGTAGACATAAAGGAGGATCTTGAAATTTATTTGGAACCGCACAGTGGAGCCAGTGGAGAGAGGCCAGGATCGGGGTGATGGGGTCCCTTTTTCGGGTTCCCGTCAGGAGTCTCGCTGCGGCGTTTTGGAGCAGTTGCAGGCGGGACAGGGAAGATTGGCGGATGCCAGTGTAGAGGGAGTTGCAGTAATCGAGGCGGGAGGAGATAAGATTAGATTAGATTCTTTATTTGTCATTCAGAACTTTTGGTCTGAACGAAATGTTGTTCTCCTGCAGTCATACATATAATTTTTTTTTTTAAATAAAAAAATGACAGAACACACAATAAACATCCACCACAGTGAGTTCACCAAACACCTCCTCACTGTGATGGAAGGCAAAGTCTTAAAGTCTCTGTCTTTTCCCTCTTTGTTTCCCTCTGTGGATGATCTTTTCGAGGTCCTCAAACCGGAGGAATTGTTTTATTTTAGCTATCGTGCGAAGCTGGAAGAAGTTAGCTTTTACCACCGCATTGACTTGTTTTTCAAATTTCAATGCTGAGTCAAATATCACGCCAAGGTTTTTGACGTGAGATTTGAGTAGTGGGGTAAGGCTTCCAAGGCTGCCTGCTATCATTTTGATTGAGTTCGAGGGGCCGAGAAGGATTACCTCAGACTTACTCTGATGGGAAGAGGGATGCTGTTCCACAGTCTAGGAGCTGCAACCGCAAAGTCGAGGTCGCCCCTGAGCTTATGCCTAGACCGCGGGTGTGGACTGGGATGGGCCGAAGGGCCTGTTTCCACGCTGCATCTCCAAAGCCTAAACAGTGTGAACATCTCACAGGATTGAAACTGCACTACTTACCCACAACAGCTGCTGAAAGTGGTGAGTGTATGGATGCCTCTTGATGCTGCTCAATCTCACTTACTATGAGTGCATTTCTAGTGCGCACACTTCTCTCAGTGTTATGCTTTACTGCATTGTAAGAGCACTCATTCTCTCACTCTCTTTTTCTCAACCTCTCCCAGTGTAAGCTGTACGATTCTAATCTATTAAAGACATTTCTGTTGATCAGTTGGTCTCCGGTGTGTTGGTATCACATGGTCCATCTATCAGTGCAGGCAGTGGATCAGGCCACCTTTACGCCCCTTGGAACGATGTGAATCTCTATATAATATGTGATTTCATTAAAGCTATAACATTTCCAAAAGATTATGACACACTAGATGCTGAGAAGGTGGTGTCCAAGGCTGGACTGTCGGTGGTATGAGGAAATATTCACAGAAAGGGGCAACATATAGGGTTGTGTCTTGCGTGGTGGGATGTGAATGTTTGGAATTCTTTCTCTGAGAGAACTGCCGATGCTCCTTGAAGCTGAGACTGATAAGATAGGTGGAGGCTAAAGGGCCTGTCGCACTGTACGAGAGTTTTACCAAGTTTTCAATAGACAATAGACAATAGGTGCAGGAGTAGGCCATTTGGCCCTTAGAGCCAGCTATTCAATGTGATCGTGGCTGATCATCCCCAATCAGTACCCCGTTCCTGCCTTCTCCCCATATCCCCTGACTCCGCTATCTTTAAGAGCCCTATCTAGCTCTCTCTTGAAAGCATCCAGAGAACCTGTCTCCACCGCCCTCTGAGGCAGAGAATTCCACAGACACACCACTCTCTGTGAGATAAAGTGTTTCCTCGTCTCCGTTCTAAATGGCTTACTCCTTATTCTTAAACTGTGGCCCCTGATTCTGGACTCTCCCAACATTGGGAACATGTTTCCTGCCTCTAGTGTGTCCACGCCCTTAACAATCTTGTTTTCCCCTGATTCGAACTTGGAGAATGTCCGTAGCGGGTCCGTAGGAGTTCGTGGATGTCTCGTAGCGGCTCGTACGAGTAACAATTTTTTTCATCACGAGTATTTTTATTACTAGTGGACATTTTTCACTGTTGAAAAAACGTCGCGAGTTTACCGGATTTCCCGGGTACCTACCGTTACTCGTATGAGCCGCTTCGAGAAATCCACGAACTCCTACGGACATTCTCTGAGTTCGAATCAGGGGAAAACTCTGCTGACCTCTTGAATTACCTCGTACAGTGGGACAGGACCTTAAAGGTAATTCCAGAGTTCTCCCGATTAAAAAAAAAACCAAACTCATGGTAAGCACGTAGAATGTTTGTAGCGGGTACATTGGAGCTCGGGACGCCTCTTAGCGGCTCGTAACACTAACGGCAGGTACTCGGGGAAACAGCGGTAAGCTCGTGAAGACTCGTGAAGATTTTTCCAACATGTTGAAAAATGTCCACGAGAGCCCCGAGTACCTACGAGTGGCTATTACCGTAATTCTCCGAGTTCGAATCGGGGAAACTTGGGAGAACTCTTGAATTAGCTCGTACAGTGGGACAGCCCCTTTAGAAAGATATGCAGGGAATTCCAGTCAAGGTATTTCCCTATTTCGTCACTATTATCTCCACTCATCTTTCCCTCACTTTTCTATTCCCATTCTAATTTTTGTACACTCTCTTTACTCTGGAACAGTTATAACATTGGTGTCTACCTAATAATGAGGAAAGCTGCCCAAGTGTGTCACAGGAGAAATCTAATCCAAGTAATTACTGCCAACACTTCACAATTCTTTAGCCGGGAGAAGCTATCTTCGATAATGCTATCAAGCGGTACTTCCTCACCCAATAATCTACTCGGACCTATAAGCCTAGTTTGGCATGCACGAGGACCACCAGGGTCCGGATCTCATCACAGCCTTGGGTCAAACGGCCTTGGACCGAAATGCAGAATTGCAGAGCTGAGGCAAGAGTGACTGCCCTTGACATTAAGCCAAGATTTGACCAAGTGTGGCACTAAAGCATCAGAGTAAAACCAAAATCAAATGGGCATCAAAGGGGAATCACTAATGGTTGGAGTCACACCAAATGCTTGATTCCTGGGGTGTCAGGACTTTCATATGAAGAAAGACTGGATAGACTCGGCTTGTACTCGCTAGAATTTAGAAGATTGAGGGGGGATCTTATAGAAACTTACAAATTTCTAACGGGGTTGGACAGGCTAGATGCAGGAAGATTGTTCCCGATGTTGGGGAAGTCCGGAACAAGGGGTCACAGTTTAAGGATAAGGGGGAAGTCTTTTAGGACCGAGATGGGAAAAACAGAGAGTAGTGAATCTGTGAAATTCTCTGCCACAGAAGGTAGTTGAGGCCAGTTCATTGGCTATATTTAAGAGGGAGTTAGATGTGGTCCTTGTGGCTAAAGGGAGCAGGGGGTATGGAGAGAAGGCAGGTACAGGATACTGAGTTGGATGATCAGCCATGATCATATTGAATGGCGGTGCAGGCTCGAAGGGCCAAATGGCCTATTCCTGCACCTATTATCTATGTTTCTATGATTATTGTTGTAGATCAGTCCCTTCCTGGCCCAGTGGCCTGGGTCATCGGTGAAAGGGTTCCTCGGGTCAACTGGGTCAACTACCTCAAAGATAGACACAAAATGCTGGAGTAACTCAGCGGGACGGGCAGCATTTCTGGTGAGAAGGAATGGATGACGTTTCGGGTCGAGACCTTATTACCTCATCAAAGACCTTCCTCCCATTATGAGGTCAAATTTGATGCCATTTAGTTCAAAGTAGTTTGCATTATTAACATACCATCAACCAACCTAAACATATTTAGTTCCGCTATTTAGGGCTGTGCCTACAATGGACCACTCTCTGCAGCCTCTTGTGTTCCAGTGCATTGGAATTGCCCAAGTAGACCATGATGCAACTGGTCAGGATAACTATATTATATGTAACTAAAATTCTCATATTTTATGTATGTATATTTGTTTGTATGTATATTTGTTAGTAAGTATATTTGCCTGAAATACAGCCGAAACGGTACAGGATAGCACAACAATTTTGTGCCCGCCTTACTCACCACAGCCTGGAGTGTGGTTGCATCAAGGTTCGTTCCATTTCACAAAGTAAATCCCAAAGTAATTCCCGTCACAAACTTTCTTCACACCGTTAGCTGCAGCAAGTAAGAATTTCACTGTCCTGTCCGGGACATATGACACTAAAACACTTTTGACTCTTAACTGCGCTCCCGCTCGCAGGCCCAGTCAGTCGCGTCACAACGGCGATCGCTGGCGTCACAACGGGAACCTGTCAGCCGCCCCTGCGCAGTTGGGGGAGGGTTTTAACCGTTAACGGCAGATGTTTGAAGCGGCAGTCGTGCCCAAAGATCCTATAGCAAGCAAGATCGACCACTCCTTCTAAATGCAATGGGCTGGCGTGTAGTACGCAACGGAGCGGAACGTGGGCCTTTTTTTCATCCATTTCTGTAACCCGACCCGACGCGACTCGACTCGCAGTGTAATCAACGTTGCGGGGGAACAGTTTGTGTTAATAAATTATAATTCTGAAAATGAGGAGAAGATTTTTAACAAATAACTTTTATTTTCACGAGGATGTTTCCGTAACCGGCTTCCGTCTCCGCACTAGTATCTTTGCTCCGCTATGACAGGATCTTTGGTGCGGAGACGGAAGCCGGTTACGGAAATGGGGCCGGAAATTACCCATGAATCTGCCCATGACCGTACTACGTCTTTTTCGTCGAGTGGACGATCTTGCTCGCTGTAGGATCTTTGGTGGTGCCTGCGCAGTGCGGGCCCGACAGCTGTTGCCTGGGCAGTTGGGGGAGCGTTGCCGAGATGGGATTGCCATTTTGACCGAACATGGCCTCGTGTCTAGATGAGTGGTAGAATATTGCATTGGGGGAGGGGTACCCAACTGGTCCACACTTGGTCTTGTTGTTTATTAAGTTGGTTTAGTTCGTTCCTTTATTATCGTCACATGCAGTGAAGTAAAAGTTAAAAGCTTTTTGTTGCGTGTTATCCAGTCAGCGAAAAAGACCGTAGAGGTTACATTCAAGCCATGCGCAGGGTAGATACAGGATAAAAGGTATACAACGTTTAAAATTGAATACTTTATCGTCACATGTGACAAGTCACAGTGAAAAGATAAAGCCCAGTAGTCAGTATTTCAGTATTTAGTATTTCCTTTATTATCATTTCACTGAGTACTTACATCCACAGAAGAAACAAAAAATTGTTCCTCATCAGTTCCTGTCAGTGCAGTTAATAAAAACAGAATAAATACATACAACTTTAAAATTAACATATCTAAAATAGACCTAAAATTGAGCTAAAAACAGACATCAGACCGAACAGTGACTTTACCTTGACAGGTGTCTAGCTGTCAAAGTTTGGGCGAGGTTAGATGTGTGGGTGTACGATGTACGGGGAGGGGACACAGTCTGTTAACCAGTCTTATTGCCTGTGGGAAGAAGCTGTGTAGCATCCTGCTGGTTCTGCAGCTGATGCTCCTGTACCTCTTCCCAGCTGGCAGATTGGAGAAGATGTGATGTGATGTGATGGGTGATGTCCAAATAAAATTAGTTCGAAGGTCTCCAATGATGTCGATGGGAGGTCAGGACCACTTTCTAGTTTGTGAGAGGGTATTCAGTGCCTGACAACAGACGAGAAGAAACGTGAGAAGTTTGGGATATACAGAGTCTCTTTAAACTGTTAAGAAAGTAGAGGCGCTAACAAGCCTTTGTTGGTGATTGCATCTGCATGATGGGTCATCCAAGATGTCAATGCCAAGGAATTTGAAGTCTTACCACCACCAAAGCCTGGCATCTGGTCTCCTGACTTCTCCTTTCTGAAGTCAACAATCAGTTCCTTGGGTTACACAAAAAGCTGGAGAAACTCAGCGGGTGCAGCAGCATCTAAGGAGCGAAGGAGATAGGCGACGTTTCGGGTCGAGACCCTCTTGAGAATCAGTTCCTTGGTCTCGTTGACGTTAAGTGAGAGGTTGTTGTTGCGGCATCACTCAACCAGGTGTCCCATCTACGTCCTGTATGTTGTCTCACCACCACTGTAGATTTGGCCGTCCACAATGGTGTCATTGTCAAAATCATCGAGCGCATTGGAACTGTTCTAAGCCACACAGTTGTGGGTGTAAAGAGAGTAGGGCAGGTGGCTAAAGCATGCAGCCTTGAAGTGCGTTTGGGTTGATGGTCAATGAGAAGGAGATGCTGTTACTGTTACTGACCTGCACTGATTGAGGTCCTCTGATGAAGAAGTCAAGGGTTCAGCTGCAAAGGGGGGTGCAGAGGCTTGGTGATGAGTTTGAGGGGGGTGATGGTGTTGAATGCCGAGCTGCAGTCAATGAAAAGATCTGACGTCTGTCTTCCTGTTGAAACTTCTGAATTTTGTAGCCGGTAGGGCAGTACTCTGCAAATCGCCAACTTGGACAATTTAACATTTTATCAAGCCAATTAAACAAGCCAATTAACCTACAAACCTGCACGTCTTTGGAGTGTGGGAGGAAACCGAAGTTCTCGGAGAAAACCCACGCAGATCACGGGGAGAACGTACAAACTCCATGCAGGCAGCACCCGTAGTCGGGATCGCCTAGATGGCCCAGAGCACATCTGCTCTTGACGGGTCTCGACCCGAAACGTCGCCTATCTCCTTCACTCCTTAGATGCTGCTGCACCCGCTGAGTTTCTCCAGCTTTTTGTGTAACCCTCTGCTCTTGACATGTTGCGGCGATAGGCAAAATGAAGCAGGTCCAAGTAATTTCTGAGGCAGGAGTTGATTTGAGCCATAACATAACAAAGCTCGTGAAACACTTCATTACCGTGGACGTCCTCTCTTCTGTCTCTGCCTCTTTTTATGGCCGCGTAGCAGAAGCGTCCACATCACGGGGCTGGAAGCTTGAAGTATCCTGAGCTAATTCTGCTACCACCATTGCAATAAGTGATGGCTCCCACTGATTGTCGCCGGAAGCTTGCTTCCTTTTCAGGACGGATGATGACAGCAATGTCAACATTTGAAACATGGAAAGAAGAAGAGCTTCTTTTTATCTGTTCTTCTCCTCTCCAATCACATTACCCCTCCCCTCATCCAGCTACCATCGCTCTTTAAAAAGTCCAATTTCTCTCCTCTTTTCCCACCATCTGCCCCTTCCCATAGATATCCCCGACTCCTTCACCATCCTCCATCAACCTCTCTACTCATAATCCTCTTTCCTCAACACCCCTTCACCATATCTTTCATACCATTCCCTCTCACCACCTTTGTCATCGCTCTCTTCCACTCCCTACATTCCTCACCTGTCTCCTTCCCCTCCTCTCTCTCCCTTCACTCCCTACGCCTCTCACCCTCCCCACATCTCTCTCTCCCCTCCTCTCCTGTCACTCTCTCTTCCATCTTCTCCCCTCCTCCTCCTTCCAACACATCCCATCTTCTCCACTCCTCATCCTCTCCATCCCTCTTCCTCTCCTCCCTCCCCTTGCACCACTCTTCCCTCCCGTGCTCCAATTTTCTCTTCCTCCTGCCTCCCCCTCTCACTCCTTCCCTCATCCACCTCCTCCCTCCCTCCCCTCTTTCATCACCTCCTTCCCATTACCCTTCCAACCCTCCCTCCCCTCTCCCCTCCCTCTGCTCTGTCCCCCTCTCCGCCTCTTCTCTCCCTCTCCCCTCCTTCCCCTCTCTCAATCCCCCCTCCCTCTCCCCCCCTTTCTCTCCCCTCTCTTTCCCCCCTTTCTCTCCCTCACTCTCGCTCTCTCTCCTCCCTTTCTCCCTCCCCCTCATCTCACCCCATCTCTCTCCCTCTCCCTCCCCGTCTCTCTCCCCCCACCCACTCTCCCCCCCTCTCTCCGTCCTCTTTCTCCCCCCTCTCTCTTTCCCCCCTTCCCCAATCACTCTCTCTCCCTCCACCCCCTTTCTGTCCCCCTCACTCCCTCACATCCCCCCCATCTCTCCCCCTAACATTCCCCCCTCTCCTCCCTCTTTCTCCCCCTCACCTCCCTTTCTCCCCCTATTCACTCTTCCTCTCCCCAATCTCTCCCCCTTCTCTCTATCTCTCTCCACACCCCTTCTCTCCCCCCTTTCTCCCCCACTCTCCTCACCCCCTTTTCTCTCCCCCTTTCTCCCCCTCATTCTCCCCCCTCCCATTCTCCCTTTTCCCCCCTACACACTCCCCCTCTCCCCAATCTCTCCCCCCCATCTCTCTCCCCACACTCTCCCCCTTTCTCTCCACACCCCTTCTCCCCCACTCCCTTTTCTTTCCCCCCTTCTCCCCTCATCCCTCCCATCTCCCTTCCCATCTCCCTCCCCCTATCCCCCCCCTTCTCCCCTCATCCCTCCCATCTCCCTTCCCATCTCCCTCCCCCTATCCCCCCCCTTCTCCCCTCATCCCTCCCATCACCCTTCCCATCTCCCTCCCCCTATCCCCCCCCCTTCCCCCCCCCCCCCCCCGGCCGCCGCCTCTCTGGCGCCCCCTGCCCGCCGCCGCGGCCGTTGCGTCCAGTGTGTAAGATGGCGGCGGCGCTCTCCGTGTCTCCCTCTCCTGCGCTCCGGGTGAGTGAGTGAGTGAGGGAGTGAGGGAGTGAGGGAGTGAGGGAGTGAGGGGCCGGGGCCGGGTGGCGCCCGTTGCCGGCCACGTCCACGTCCACGTCCACGTCCCGCCGCCGCCGGCGGGCGAGAGCGGGGACGAGGCGGGGACAGGGGCCGTGGCCGGAGCCGGAGGCCGGGGCCGAGGGGACGGGGACGGGGACGGCATCTGCCGGAGTCCGGAGCCTGCGGCCTAGCGCTGGGCGGGCGGGGGGACGGGGTACGGGAGACCGAGGCCGCCCAGTCCCCCCCCCTCCTCCTCCTCCTCCTCCCCGCCCATTGTCACCCCCTCCACGGCCTAGGCCGCAGCCCCCTCCCCACACCCCGGCCTGGGAGTTGTGGCGCAGCGGCGATCGGGCGCTTGTTGTGGGGGGCGGGGAGGGAGGGGAGGCCGTGGCGGGGGGACGGGCCGGGTTTGTAGCCGCCACCTGCGCCTCGGCGCCGGGCTGTAAACAAAGCCGCCGGCCCCCTCAGGCCAGCAGGGAAGCGACAGGGCTGACTGGCCGCTTGTCCTGCCTTGTAGGATGGCCATTTAATCCCAACGCTGCAGCGGCGGCGGATCCCCCCCCCCCGCCCCCCCCCCCCCCACTATCTACCCCCCCCCTCACCACTGTCTACCCCCCCCCTCACCACTGTCTACCCCCCCCCCTCACCACTGTCTACCCCCCCCTCACCACTGTCTACCCCCCCCCCCCTCACCACTGTCTACCCCCCCCCTCCCCTCCCCACCCCACTGTCTCCCTCCCCACCCCCACCCCACTGTCTACCCCCCCCTCACCACTGTCTACCCCCCCCCCTCACCACTGTCTACCCCCCCTCACCACTGTCTACCCCCCCCCCTCACCACTGTCTACCCCCCCTCCCCTCCCCACCCCACTGTCTCCCTCCCCACCCCCACCCCACTGTCTACCCCCCCCTCACCACTGTCTACCCCCCCCCTCACCACTGTCTACCCCCCCCCACTGTCTCCCCCCCTCCCCACCCCACTGTCTCCCCCCTCACCACCACACTCCACTGTCTCCCCCCCTCCCCTCCCCACCCCACTGTCTCCCCCTCCCCTCCCCACCCCACCCTCCCCTCCGCTCTCCACCCCACTGCCTCCCCCCTCCCCACCCCACTCCACTGTCTCCCCCCCTCCGCTCTCCCCCCTCCCCCCTCCCCCCTCCCCCCTCCCCCCTCCCCCCTCCCCCCTCCCCTCTCCCCCCTCCCCCCTCCCCTCTCCCCTGTATCCCCCTATCCCCTTCCTTTCTCCCCCTCCCCTCCCCTCCCTGTGGCTCCTCTCTCCCCTCTCCCCTCCCTGTTGTCTACCCCTCCCCTCCCCTCCCCTCCCCTCCCCTCCCCTCCCCTCCCCTCCCCACTGTATCCCCTCTACTCTTCATCTATCCCCTCCCTGCTCTCCCCTCCCTGCTGTCTCCCCCCTCTCCCCCCGCTCTCTCCCCTCTCCCCGCTTTCTCCCCTCTCCCCGCTGTCTCCCACTCTCCCCTTCCCCTATCCCCCTCCCCGCTGTCTCCCCCTCTCCCCTTCCCCAATCCCCCTCCCCTCTCCCCCAGACCCACCCCCTCTCCTTTCCCCTACACCCACCTCGTATACCCATCCACCCTGCACCCCCAATATCCCCCTGCACCCATCCCTCCCACCTCTTGTATTCCCCCTCTTCCCTGCATCCCTCTCTTTCTGACACACCTTCCTCTCCCTTGCATCCCTCCCTTTCCCGTGCACATACCCTCTCCCCTGCACCCTACCCCTCATCACTCCCCCCGAACCATCCTTCGCCCTCCCCGCTTCACCCACTCGCCTCTCCCCCTCGTCCACTCTTACCCTTCCTCCTTTCCCCTGCAACCCTGTACCCACCATTTCGCTCTTCACCATTTCCCACCGCCCCCCTGGCCTCGGATTCTTTTCCTGACACCTCCTATCCTTCCCCCTGCACCCCCTCACTGTGTCCTCCAGTGGCCCAGTTGCATCTTTTGATACCCCATTCACTGCTGCATCCCTGTTACACATCCTCTCCCCCTCCTGGCTATTTATTGTTGGGATGCATCGGTGTCATTTTCATCTTCCTTTTCTCAACATAGTATTCTTGTGTTTTCTCCTCCAGGTGCATAATTCTGCCTAGTGTTTATCTTGTGTTACATTCGGTGTGAATGCCTGAGTAGGCAACTGAATGGAGGCCTTCTGATGGTTCGAAGTTTTGGGACTTTACAGAAGATTGGGATTTTATAAATTGGACAGCTAACCGGCATACTTGCTGAATTTTTTACCCCCTCGTCCTCTTTCTGACAGCAAAAATTGTCCTAGTTGAGAGAGAGAGAGAGAGAGGGGGGGGGGATTGGCTTCGATTTGGAGAACGTCAATGCTATGGTGAACTGTTTCTTTATTCCGAGAAATCTTTTTTTGTTATGTGTAGAACTGATTCAACTCAGAGATAAGGGCTAAACACTCTGTGGATATTGGGAGTCATCAGCCATGGTAAAACTGGCAAATCCGTTGTACACCGAGTGGATTCTGGAGGCCATCCAGAAAGTGAAAAAGCAGAAACAGAGACCCTCGGAGGAAAGGATTTGCCATGCTGTCGCCTCATCGCACGGATTAGACCGAAAAATTGTCCTGGAACAACTGGAACTCAGCGTCAAAGATGGGACAATCTTAAAGGTTACAAATAAGGGACTTAATTCCTACAAGGATCCAGACAATCCAGGACGGATTGTGCTCCCGAAACCTCGGAATCAGTCCAAGTCAGATGTTAAACACAGTGTTGATTGGAATAGACTGCTCAAAAGGGCAATTGAGGGCTTGTCGGAGCCCAATGGTTCATCGTTGAAGAACATAGAACGGTTTCTGCGGGCTCAGAAGGATGTGATAGCGGTTTTTGGAGCTGGCGGCTCCACCGCCCTCCACCAGCAGCTGAGACTTTTCCTGAAACGCGCCATCAGCCACGGCCGAATCGTCAAGGATGGGCCCCTGTACCGGCTCGTGCGCGGCAAACCAGCCGGCGACGGCAAGCAGGCCCACGAGTCCATCTCCTGCCTTCCACCGGTTTGCCTGCTGACTCACGAAAAGGATAAGGTAGGTGTCACAATTTGACGCTGCAAGATCAAAAGACTCAGTTGTATAAACGTGTGACAGTGGAAAAGTAGAAGGTTTTCTCAGTCATTCCAGGATTTATGGTGGTTTTTGACCAATTGCCTAATCACGCATCCCATTCTGTTTTTTTGCCTGGACGTCTGCCGTGTCTCCTGCGCCTTGGTTCTAACAAGGTGGGTTGGGAAGAGACAGAGTATTTTCAGATACATTCAAGTAGTAAAAACATACATTGCATTTGAGAAATATATCGCGTCCAATGGCCATGATGGACATAATAATCAGCAGTTAAATTTGTTGGTTGAGTGTTTTGTGAGCATGGGCAATTGATTAATTGCTCGTACGTTTTATAAATACTTTTTTCCAGTGCAAGGGAAATTGCTGTCTGAAGTTGCAGATACAACTAGTCTAAAGGTGTTCGACACCTGAAGTTCTTGTGCAGTTTCCAAGACTATTTACTTGAAGGTACTAAGGTTTGATTTCTAAAAGCATTTTCGCTCCATGAATATACTTCCACAAGATTATCTACTGCTGCTTTTTGGATGGCATCAGTGTGTTAATGCAATGCACACATCGTCACTACATGTGTGAGACATTGATTGGAGTTTCCTTGCATCTTAGATCGCTGGCTCGTGTTTTCCTTTTGCTTGTCAATTTTAGAAAGTATAGATCACAAGATTTGGTTGAGCTCCGTTCTGTCTTCCAGTCAAAACCAAGTTACAAGGGTTGTTTTACATGTTTGATATTGTAACCTTGTCATGATTTGCTCATTTTGGTCCCCAGAAAGTTACTGGATGCACCCATTCAGGGTTTGCTTAGGTATAACCATGAGTTGGAACTGGCAGAGCAAATTGGATAGCTTATCTTCACGTGTTTGTGTAACTTTAAAGAGTGGGTTGGTCTTTTAGTCTTGAGGTGACAATGTGTTATGGTAGAGTTTGTACCTGTGGTGATGTAAAATCAAAGTATCCAATAGATTTAATTTGTTAATCTGGTATTAATATTCGTAACATTTACCTATATAACTTTTGAGTTCGTAAAAGTACGATAATTAAATATGTGACTTCCAGTGTGATCAAGTACGAATGAAAAGATTTCATTCTTTGGATTTGTGAAGAATTTCCATTTGTTAAATGCCTTGTGTTATCTTAGGACATCCCATAGCTTTTCATACCCAACGAATGACTCTGGTGCATAGCCTGTCGGGGCAGTGAATTTGCTTGTGGGAAGGGTCTCCAATGCTTGTGGTCCATAAGATTGATGATAGAGAGTCATAAAGTCATGCAATATGGAACCAGGCGCTTCAGGCCAGCATGACCATGCCGACCAAGGTGCCCCATCTACACTTGTCCCACCTGCCAATGTTTGGCTCGCATCCCTCTAAACCTTTCATATCCATGTCTCTGTCCGAATGTCCTTTAAATGTTATGGTTTATGTCACACAATCTCCTCTGGCAGCTCATTCCATATACCCACTTTTGTGTGGAAAAAGCTGCCCCTCAGATTCCTATTACACCCTTTTCCCCTCACCTTAAATCTGTGTCCCCTGTTCTTGGTTCCCCTGCTCTGGGTAAAAGACATCTATTCTGTCAATTCCTCTCGTGGTCTTATGCACCTCTCCAAGATCACCTCTCATCCACCTTCGCTCCAAGGAATAAAGCCCCAGCCTGCCCAACGTCTCCCTGTAGCTCAGGCCCTCAAGTCCTGGTAACATCCTCCTAAATCTCTGCACCCTTTCCAGCTTAACAACATGGTTCCCAAAGCAGCGTGACCAAAACTGAACACAGTAGTGCAACTGCAGCCTCCCTAGTGCCTTGTGGAGATGCTAGTAAATTGTATCTGATGATTTGGTCATGATGGTTAAAGCATGATAGACACAAAAAGCTGGCGTAACTCAGCGGGTCAGACAGCATTTCTGGAGAAAAGGAATAGGAGGGTCGAGACCCTTCCTCAGACTCTTGGCTGCATCATACAAATTCCTTTCTCTCTTACCACCCCATGGCTTTAGGATGTTTTCAATCCACTGGAACATAGACTGGACCTTGCATCATTCAAGAGCAAACACATCCAAGTGTGCAGCTCACAGAATGTCACTGGACTGGCAACCTGTATGTGTGGGTGCAAGAGAATGCAAGGACCTTGCAATCTTGTAGCCTGGAGCAGAGATGCTACCTGTGACACGTTAAAAGAAGGCAATAGAGTGATTGCAGCTTCAAGTAAACAAACTTATAAAAATGCACATTCCACAAATCAAACGGGGAAATGCATTTTGTAATTAAAGCACAGGTTCCCAATTATACATTGCACTTTCCCTTTAAGTTCAGCTGGAATGTTACATTTAGGTCTGTAGGTCTGCTCTGAATTTTAATGTTAAACTCTGGTATTGAATGTTCCCTCAATCCTTGTAGCATTTGGAATCAAGATCTGCAGATAAAGTTGTGTAGAAAATAAACTAACTCCAGCTGTGTCATTTTGCATAAGAATGCGTAGTAGTTGTCTGCCGTGCTGACAGGTTTACTTTTGTGATAGTTTCCTTTTTAAGAAAAAGCACAAGGATGATTCTTTATTCTTGGTTTTCCTTTACTGGTTGAAATTGGGAAGAATCTTCTGTGCTGGTTCCAAAGATAATGCGCGGCATTTCATAATAGTGCTGGTGTGGCTGGAAAGGGCACAGTTGCTGTCTGTAATTCGGTGCTCTGATGGAGTGCCACTGCCCTTTTGTTTTGTTCAAGAAGGAACTGCAGATGCTGGCAAATCAAAGGTAGACAAAAGTGTTGGAGAAACTCAGCGGGTGCGGCAGCATCTATAGAGCAAAGTAAATGGGCAACGTTTCGGGCTAAAACGTTGCCTATTTCCTCAGCTCCATAGATGCTGCCGCACCCGCTGAGTTTCTCCGGCACATTTGTCTACCTGCGCCTTTGTTTTGGTTCCGTTACCACATCGAGAATAAAGGGATGACTCTGGATGAGGATTCATCACAACATCTGGCTGAGGATGGAGAGAAGAGCAACTCGGAGAAGATGATGTTTCTGTTATTTTGTTCCTCTTGTTCGCAGTAGGAAAGTCACAAAATTGGCACGAGAACGGGCTTATAAACTTGCATTAAGAGTTCAATGATCTTAAAATAGCCAGTAATTTGAATTCCAGCTCTTGCAAGTTAGGATCTGGAAGGAAGGAATTGTTTTCTTGGCAAGGGGCTTACAACTGTCCTGGGTATCGTAGTGCTACATTGATGCAGTGGAATTTGAAGTGAAGGTTTGAACATTGTTTGTGCCCACCTGTGGACAAAACAACACAAAACGTCTCTTGGCATTGTCAAACATGCTGGCTTTGATTGCAGAATACTTTGAAAGTCTGTGGAGACTGTTTTAGATTATTATAAAATACACATCAATTATAATGTGTTAGCAGTTGATACTCTGGCACCAACCATCTTGCAGGCCCCAATAAAGGAGAATGTGAACCTATAATTTTGTGGCAGAAGAATTTGGTTGCAGATGACATTTGCAGGGAAAAGGCAAAATTGAGCAAGTTTCAAAATTCTTCCGTTTTAGGATTCGGAAGCGGGGATCCCTTGAATGAGAAAAATCTGTCCTGCAGGGGAATGTCTTCAAAATTTGGAAAGAAATGATAGAGAGAACAAGATGGAAGGTTAAATAGATTTTCTGTAGATGCAGGAGCAGCATTTGAGTCTTGGACTTTATAAACTTTAAAGTTATTTTGAGGAAGGCAACAATTTGAATGAAATAAAAGTATAATGTCTTTGAATCGTAGTTTATTTTAGGTTATTGTCACGTATTCTGAGGTACAGTGAAATGTTTTGCGTGCTATGCAGTCAGTGGAAAGGCTATACATGATTACAATCAAGTTGTCCACAGTGTACAGATACAGGATAAAGGGAATAATGTTTAATACAAGGTCCAGTAAAATCTGAGGGGCTCCAATGAGGTAAATGTTCGGTCTGGTCCGTTCTCTAGTTGGTAGTAGGATGGTTCAGTTTCCTGATTTTAAAAAACTGGGATGAAGCTGTCCCTGAATCTGGAGGTGTGTGTTTTCACACGTCAGTACCGTTTGCCTGATGGGAGAGGGGAGAAGAGGGAGTGTTCGGGGTGAGCTTGTCTTTGATTATGCTGGTGGCCTTGCCGAGGCAGAGCGAAGTGTAGTAGTAAGCAGATAGGAGATTGTAAGCAGCAGAGTAGATGATAAGATTGGGTTTGAAGTTGAGACTTAAATTAAACAAAAACTTTGATGGATAAAGGACAGTGAAGATCGAGAAACTGAATTGTAACCGTGGCTATGTTTAGTTCAGTTTGGTTTAGAGATACGGCCCTTCGGCCCACCAAATCCCAGCCGACCAGCGATCACCCCATACACTAGCACTATCCTACACACTAGGGGCAATTTACAATCTTTATTGAAGCCAATTAACCTACAAGCCTGTACGTCTTTGCAGTGTGGGAGGAAACCGGAGCACCTGGAGAAAACCCACACGGCCACAGGGAGAATGTACAAACTCCGCACAGTCAGCATCCCTAGCCAGGATTGAACTTGGGTCTCTGGCGCTGTAAGGCACCAACTCTACCGCTGCTCCACCGTGGCCGCAATATGTTTTTGAACGATGTATCAAAATAAGGCATTTGAAGAGTGTGAGGAATAAATAACAATCCAAGAGAAGCTTGATGTGGGAGTCGTGAGGATCAACAGATTTGGATGTTAAGCCTTCAAAGGCAGCTCAGGTGAAGCAATTGGAAGGGAAGATCGGCTGTCGTAGGAACAGTTTTGTTATGATGATTAGAAGTGCCAGATTCTTGTTAAAGGTGTTTGAGAGGTGCACATGTTTTTCACCAAAATGAACCAGGTTGCAGAAATGAACCGGAAAGGTCAGCTTCCTCTTCAGGAGAGCGAGTAATTGGACCATTAGGGTGGAAGAGGAATTGCAAGGGTTCACCGCGGTCATGAGAGATTGATGTCTAAGAGTTAATGCTGGAGCCGCAGGAAGACAACATTTGATGCTTCTGTCAAGTGGAGCGGGCAGAACAGCTCTAATAGAAGATTTACAGAAGTTGGCTGTGGACAGCACAGTGTGACCAAGTGACTAGATGTGTTTGGCAGTTTTCTAACAGCAGACATTTTTCATTCTATTGTAATTGCTACCTGAAGGTGAAGGTAGTAAGAACTGCAGGAGAAATTGTGAAGTAAATTACTGAAAAATGTGAATGCGGATGGCAACATTTGTTTTACATTGTGCCCCCCCCCCCCCCCCAACCTGTAGTGTTTGAAAACAGCTGCTCCAGCTACTAAAGTATGAGACAGTTTCACATGTACAGTTTTTTTTAATGCTTTTTAATAAGTTCACAGAATGTATAAAAAATAAATGTTACTAAAATGTCAAATTTATGTTGTATAAAATGCAGCAACGCCTTTAGGTTAGCTTAGAGATACAGTGCGGAAACCGCCCTTCGGCCCACCGAATCTGTACCAACCAGCGATCCCTGTACACTAACCAGGGACAATTTACAATCTTTGCCGAAGCCAATTAACTAACGAACCTGTATGACTTTGGAATGTGGGAGGATACCAGAGCACCCAGAGAAAACCCACACGGCCACAGGGAGAACGAACAAACTCCATTCATACAGCACCCGTAGTTTTGTTGAAGCTTCCTTGCGATATGCACTCGTTATCAATTATATATCACCAAAGTCTAATTAATTATGAAACTGATTATACATTGCTTGTGAATTTGTTATGGGGTTATATGCTCGGGTATACTGGCGAGGATAGGTATGTGATCCTTTTTGTAATGGAGTACACATTTGTGTCTTTTAAAATTGCTATGGAACAATTTATTTTAATGCTGGACAGCTTTGATTGTAACATGTCATCTGACTTAATATTTTTTTTCCCTTTAGCATGGCTTTGGTTCCCAGTGCCATCCACCAGTTAAGTTGCCTCCCTGTAGGATGTTTGGAGGGCTGATCAATTGGCAGCCAATTATTATTTTGCTTTGCCGATGCCTGTGATTTGTAAAACTGGGACAACAATGTTTCATGTGGAGTGAGTTTTTTTTAAAGCAGAATAAGCTTGTTGAGCTGCAGTTTCACGGTGCCAGAAACCCAGGTTCGATCCTGACCTCAGGTGCATGTTCTCCCTTTGACTGTGTGGGTTTTCTCTGGGTATTCTGGTTTGCATCCACAAGGCAAAGACATGGATTTGTAGGTTAATTAAACTCTGTAAATTGCTTCTAGTGTGTCGGGAGAGGATGGGAAAGTGGGATAACATAGATCTAGTGTGAATGGGTGATCGATGGTTGGCGTGGGCTGAAGGGCCTATTTCCATGCTGTATCTTCCAATCAAAAACATTGTTATAAACCGTTAAGCAAAATCTATTCTACTTTCTTGCTTAATGCAAGGCTATCTTTGGTATCTATGGGGTAGTTAATTGATGTGGAGAGAAACCGAGTCTGAATATGCGATGAACATCTTTTTCAATTCAATTCAACTTTAATGTCATTGCACAAATACAAGTAGACATGACATGTTACAATCAAAGCTGTCCAGCATTAAAATAAATTGTTCCATAGCAATTTTAAAAGACACAAATGTGTACTCCATTACAAAAAGGATCACAGATGCAAGGTACAACGAAATGCAGTTTAGCGTCAGTTCGTAGTGATAGCAATATGGAAAAATAAATACAGAATACAGACAATGTGGACGTAGAGACTGGAGAAATCTCTATCGGCGGGACTCCGAGTTCAGCAGTGTGATGGTGTTGTTGTAGAAGCTGTTCCTCATCCTACTAGTGCGGGACCTGAGGCCCCTGTACCGCCTCCCTGATGGTAGGAGGGCAAACAGTCCATGGTTAGGGTGTGAGGGGTCCTTGATGATCTTCCTGGCCCGCTTCAGACACTGTTTACGGTGGAGGGCATCCATGGCAGGGAGCGGGGCACCGATGATGTAGTGGGCGGTTTTCACCACCCGTTGTAGTGCCTCGAATCTTGAATGTGAGCCGGAAACGTTCAAGCAATTTGAACCTGTAAGACGGAAATTAGCGCAAGTTATTTATTCAAGGCATCATTGCCAAATCCAGTGACTTAATAGTAGTGATGGTATGAGGTTACAGATTATGTACAACTCTGGTATGTTGACTGGCCTTTGTTGCACAAGGAATGGAATAATAAGGAGGTTGTTATATTAACTGTTCAGGGCATTTATTGGAGCAGGTTTATTAAGTTAATATCTGCGGTGCAGGAGTTGTCTTATGCTGAATGGGTGAGCAGGTTGGACTTCAGTTGGAGGATAAACCATCTTACGAAGATTTAAGACCCTGAGGGGACTTGTTGGGGTAGATGCTGAGAGGATATTTCTACTTTTGGGCCAATCCGGTACCACCGGACATAGTATCAGTTAAAGAGGTAACCCATCTAAAATGGAGATTATGAAGAATTTCTTCTCCGGTGGTCATGAATCTTTCAAAATGTTCCACCTCAGAGTTAAATGAAATCAAGGCCAAGACAGATGTGTGGTTTCACTTCGAACAGTGGAGCTAATGCAAGGATCAGATCAGTCCTGAACATACTTGGTAGCGGAGCAGGCTCAAGGGGCTGTGTGGCCTGCTGTTGCACTTGTTTCCTGAATTTGTATATGTATTTGGAACATCATCTCCACAAGGCCTGTGTGACAAGTCATTTTTACGATGACTGCCATGGACAGATGGGCAAAGCAGTCGGGCCGGATGTGGTGGGCAGAAGGGCTTGTTTCTGTACTTTATGGCTCTACAGCAGACTGTACTTCAGGTCAGGACCAGCTTTGTATATTGATGTATTACTCTTGATGGTGGCCGTTGAACTCTCCGACATTTGTGCTTACCACCCGTGCTGCTTTTTGCAGTTCATGGTGAAATGCTAATTCGTCAACAGAGAGGGAGGCAGGTAGAGATCAGCAGAAGTTTTTTCCTGACTGTGTTTTAGGTCGTGTTAAGTAATGAACATTATCACATAGTCTTCGGTCAGGATTTATATTAAGGATATTTATTCATTATGGAGAGAACGCAGCTACTCAAGGAGCACACAAAATGCTGGAGTAACTCAGCGGGTGCGGCAGCATCTCTGGAGAGAAGGACTGGGCAACGTTTCGGGCCAAGACCCTTCAGGGTCAGGGTCTCGACCTGAAACGTTGCCCATTCCTTCTCTCCAGAGATGCCGCCTCACCCGCTGAGTTACTCCGTAATTTTGTGTCTACCTTCAATTTAAACCTTTCTTACTCAAGGAGCACCTTGTGTTTTATTTTAGCTAATTATTGGAGGGATATGGATCCTGTGCAGGCATTAGTGTAAATTGGCAACATGTCCAGCACACACATTGTGGGGCAAAGGACCCTTTCCTGTGCAGCACTATTCTATGTTAAGAACGTACAAGTAAAGGAAAATAATTTGTTTAATTTTATTCAAGAGAAATTACATTGGGAATGTAAAAAGTGATGAATGGTTTGATAGTGTTTGGGACCCACAGAAGGTAGTTGAGGCCAGTTCATTGGCTATATTTAAGAGGGGGTTAGATGTGGCCCTTGTGGCTAAGGGGATCAGGGGGTATGGAGAGAAGGCAGATACAGGATACTGAGTTGGATGATCAACCATGATCATATTGAATGGCGGTGCAAGCACGAAGGGCAGAATGGCCTACTCCTGCACCTATTTTTAATGTTTATGTTGAATAGAAGAGGCAAATCATGGGCATGCACTGTCGTTTCAATTTCTATTTGATGGTAGCTGCCGTCCCTTCGTTACACTGCATCCGTTGTTGTAGATTTGTACAGATATGTTAAGCTCAGCAGCTAAATGCATTTGCAGTATCTACCACTGCCTTGCAGCACAGTGTAAGGAGGTGACTCATCCTGTCTGTTATCATTACAGTAATACCGTAATAAATAGCAGCGTTGAATCAACTTGGGCGATTTCTGTTTTCCAAATGTGAGAACTAGGTTTCTTTCTCATTTCACCAGAAAGCAGAGGCTGGAACCCTGATCAAAATCGAAAACATTGGAGGGACCCCATGGACAGGGCAGCATTCTTTGAGAAAAAGGATAGATGACGTTCCGGGTCTGGGCCCTTCCTCAGACTGACGGGCAGCATTTTAGGTGACAACTCAGTCTGAAGAAATGTCTTGATACGAAACGTCACCTGTCTGTTCTGTCCACGAATGCTGCCTGACCCGCTGAGTTCCGCCAGCACTTAAGTGTATTGCTTCACCTGATGGGTCTGTCTGTAAATGACGTTGAACACTTGTCCTGTCACTTTATTGTGATTTAAGTTAGTATACGGTTCCATTTCCTTTCACTTGAAATGTTCCATTTCCCATTGATCTGTGCTTTGAGTAAACTATTCCAGATTAACTGCTCATCAGAAAATCTACTTTTAGGTGGAATAAAAAAAAAGGAAAGCTTTCACTTAAATTTAAAGTAGAATATTGGGTGACACAAATGAAACTTTAGGTTTTGCCATCTAATGTAAGAGTAGATTAATATTTCTAGAGAGAGAAAGAAAGCAGAACCGGACGAGGTAAAAGTGATGAATGGGCTGATGACAGCATCATATATTTTGATAGTTCTTTCATATTTATAACAGAAATTAAGATAAACCATTTTGGCCTCCTCTTCCAAAGAATGAAAAATCCATATCGGTGTATATTGTAATTAATGAGAGATAGTAATTAATTTAACCACAGTATTTGCAGCAAAATGCCCTGATGATTCTGATTTGTTGTGGTCCAAAACTAGTTTTTTAAATTTCAAACTTGGGTTGGTCTTCAGAGACCATTATGAACTATATAATGCTAGTTTGAAAAGCTGATGGCTGCTAATGTAGCAATTTGAGAATTAAGCCAAACTCATGCTATGTGGCACCTGCAAGCATAAAGGCAGAGGCATGAGAGCACCACAACCTTCCAATCCCACACCGATCGACACAACATTCCTGTTGGAAATTCTTTCCTTGTTGTTGAGCCACAATCCTGGAAAGCTGATACACACTGTAACACACAGACGCTGGAATTGTGTGTAAGGTGTTGGAGCAACCAGGCGGGTCAGGAAGCATCCGTGGTGTGAAAGGATAGGCGATGTTTCATGTCGGGACCCAAAACGTTGCCTATCCATTCCACCTTGTGCTTTATACACATTGTAACACCTTACCACATAGACTGCAGAAGACAGTTTAGCACATCACCTCAAGGGGAATTAGGAATGGATACAAAATGTTGCCAATAACCACCTCAATCTATACAAAAATAAAGGCATGTAATATTTTTGTAGAATAAAGCATCTAGATAGATGCTGGTTTATATCAAAGTGCTGGAGTAACTCAACGGGTCAGGCTGAGAAAAAAGATAGGTGACGTTTCAGGTCAGGACCCATCTTCAGACTTATTTCTGTGATTTGTATTTGTTGCTTCTTCCTATGTTTTCTGCCAATATATTTTGCAACTGTGGTAATATTTAACATGGTTGAAATTCCTCAGGGATTGTTCTTAATGCCTCAGGAGCAATGTTCATCAAATAATGGTATGCAGAAAAACCTGAATCTCATTCCGGAATAAGATTTGAATAAATTCAAAAGTTCTCCGAATATAAAGACACAACTTCACGTCCTTCTTTGAAGTGTGGCTCCCAGTATTGGGCACGTTTTGTTTGTGGGCTTTTGTTGATTGTGGGACGTTGCTAACACATTTTAAATTCGAGGGCCAGTCATGTTTGTCCTGTGGTACTCTGGTTGCATCTTTTACAAGTAGCTGAACATTGTATGAAATCAAGTAAGATAGACACAAAATGCTGGCGTAACATGAATGACAGGCGGTATCTCTGGAGAGAAGGAATGCGTGACATTTCAGGTTGAAATCCTTTGACCACAAACGTCACCCATTCCTTCTCCCCAGGGATGCTGCCTGTCATGTTGAGTTACTCCAGCATTTTGTGTCCATCTTCTGTTTAAACCAGCACCTGCAGTTCCTCCCTACACATGAAATCACGTAAATTGTTGCCTCGCCAGAAAAGCCACAGCAGTTTTCTGTCCAGCCTGTAAGTGCTCGGGAGTTATGGGAGTTTTACTTTGTCTTAAGGTTGTTTTTAATACTATGGATCAGTGGCATTTTTCAGATGCTGCCTTTACGAGGTCAGGAGCTTCAAAACATCTGAGTATGACTTTTGAGATTTTACAACTTAATGAGACTGATCTTTCCTGGGTTATCCACAGCCCACATCCATCCAACTTCAAGGAGGTCTGTGATGTTTTTGTTTGTTCTGAATTTCTACTTGTGAGGCAAACTTGCATTTCACTTGTGGGAATGAAGCTTCCACAAACCCAAACAACCTGCAAGAGACTCTGAATTACTGACAGGGTGTTTGGTCTGAGCATTGTGTTTGATGCACCTATTTAATTAAGAGTGATGTTACTCTTTCCGGTTTCTTGTAAGACTTGAAAGGGCTTTGTTATGTGATAGATTCATAATAGCTGTAATGTTTCCTTAGCATGAATACAGGCTCGCTTTGATCATTGTAGCTTTTAACTTGCTATTGCTCTGGATGAGGAAACAAAGTAATGTCCACCTGTCTGGGATGCCATTTCTTTTAGAGGCAGGCTCTTGTTCCTCATATGGAGGAGGTGGAAGTTAAACAAGTTGCAGCCACCACAGGAAATAAAACGCTACAGCAAAAATGTAACCCGCCTCAACTCCATGGCACAGACTTGCTCTTTAGCATTCCAGCACTGATTCCTGACATTAGTGCTCATATCCTTGTCTCCCTTTATGAAAATGTTCACAATCACAAATTAAAGGTATAGTCACACAGCGTACGAGCAGGCCCTTCGGCCCAACTTGTTCCTGCTGACCAAGATGACATCCAACGTGGTCTTATTTGCACAAATTTAAAATGCATTTAGGCAGGTTCATCAATAGGAAACTATTTGTGAGCCTATTGACGAACCTGCCGAAATGTATTTTAAATTTGTGCCAAATTAGTGCAAATAAGGCCACGTTGGATGTCATCTTGGTCAGCAGGAACAACACTGATCCGTAGATGTTGTTATTGTACCTGCCTCAACCTGCCATTTCTGCCTGTGTCGCAGAGTTACTCCAGCATTTTGTGTCTATCTTCCGGCAGCGTGTTTCACATATGTACCACCCTCCGTGTGAAAAAAAATGACTTCTCGGATGCATTTTAAATCTTTCCCCTCTCAGCCCCCTAGTTCGCGAGTCCCCTTCCCTGGGACTGTGTGCATTCTCCTTATCTATACTTCTCATGATTTTGTGCACCTCTGTAAGGTCTCCCATCAGACGTCTGCACTTCAAGGACCAGAATCCGACCCTGGGTGACTTCTCCCTATAACTCAGACCCTCTAGTTCTGGAAACATTCTCGAAAATCTTCATTGTGCTCTCTCAAGCTTAGTTATGTCTTTCATATTGTAGAATAACCCAAATGCCCACAGCACTCCACAGTTGCGTTCCAACAATGTCTTGTACATCCCACCAGTATCTTGTACGACATAACGTCCTAACCCTTACACTCAATGAAGACCGGCTGTTCAAATGTTGCTTTCCCCATCATGAAGTATTATGACGCCACTTGCATACAATTCTTGGTCCCTCTGTTCTACAACTGTGCCCAGGACCCTACCATGGACTGGAAGTCGTGCCTTGGTTTGACATGTCACAATTCATCTCCTCACACTTGCCTGAATGGAACGACATTTGTTATTCCTGTCCTCAGTCCAGTTAGCTAGCTGGTGAAGGTCCTGCCATATTTGTTAATAACCGCATTCACTATCTATGACATTATCTCTTTTTATTGTCATCATTAAACTTACTAACCATGCCTTTTATGTTCTCATTCAAATAGTTGAAATAAATGCTGGATGATGAGCCCAGCACTTATCTCCTTGACACACCGCTAGTTACTGGCCTCCTGTCCAAAAAACAACCTCACACCATCACCCCTGCTTCCTAACATCAAGCCAATTTATGTTTCATAATGCATTTGCAACGTTAGTTAACTCTTCACCACTTAAATTTGTTAACTTTCTGATCTTGGAGCAGATGCAGGTTGAATGGAAATATTTGGTTGGGCATGTCAACAAAACATCCACGCCTATGCTGTTCCAATGCGCATATTTTCACCGAATATTTTCTTTTTTTTTTCCTGTCATGTAAAATGTTGACCAAATACAGTGGGTTGTCCAGAAATTGTCATCTTATCTTTTCCCACTAATTAAAATAATTAGAATCGTATAGCGTGGAAATAAGCCCTTCGGCCCAACTAGCCCATACTGACCTATACAAGTTCTAAAGAAGGAACTGCAGATGCTGGAGAATCGAGGGTTACACAAAAAGCTGGAGAAACTCAGCGGGTGCAGCAGCATCTAAGGAGCGAAGGAGATAGGCGACGTTTCGGGTCGAGACCCTTCTTCAGACTGGTCAGGGATCAGGGAAACGAGAGATATAAACAGTGATGTGGAGAGATAAGGAACAATGAGTGAAAGATATGCAAAAAAGTATTGGTGATAAAGGAAGCAAGCCATTGTAAGCTGTTTGTGGTGTGAAAATGAGAAGCTAGTGCGACTGGGGGGGAGGGGGGGGGGGAAGAGATGGAGAAGGAATGTCAGGGCCAGAGGGCTGAGGGAGAGGTGGGGAGGGGGAGGGGGCAGTCTGGGTTAACAGAATTGAGAAAATTCAATGTTTAAGCCCAGAGGATGCAGACTCCCCAAGCGGAATATGAGGTGCTGTTCCTCCAACTTGCGGTGTTGATCACTGTGGCCGTGGAGGAGGCCCAGGACCGAGAGGTCGGATACGGAGTGGGAGGGGGAGTTGAAGTGCTAAGCCACCGGGAGGTCGGGTTGGTTATTGCGGACCGAGCGGAGGTGTTCGGCAAAACGATCGCCCAGCCTCCGCTTGGTCTCACCGATGTAGATCAGCTGGCATCTGGAGCAACGGATGCAGTAAATGAGGTTGGAGGAGGTGCAGGTGAACCTCTGTCGGACTTGGAATGACTGCTTGGGTCCCTGAAAGGAGTGGATGGGGGAGGTGAAGGGACAAGTGTAGCATCTCTTGCGGTTGCAAGGGAAAGTGCCCGGGGAAGGAGTGGAGCGGGAGGGAAGGGAAGAATTGACGAGGGAGTTGCGGAGGGAGCGGTCTTTGCGGAAGGCAGACAGGGGGGGAGATGGGAAGATGTGGCGAGTGGAGGGGTCACGTTGGAAGTGACGAAACTGGCGGAGGACTATACAAGTTCTACCTGCCTGCATTTGGCCCATATCCCTCTGAAACTATCCCACCCATGCACCTGTCTAAATGTTTCTCAAACGTTTAAAAAAACCCCTGAATTATGCAATTATGAATGAAAGCCTTGCATCTCCGAGTCATCTTGTTCTTTTGCTAATCATATTACATGTGGTTACTGTCCCCCCCCCCCCCCCCCCCCCCCCCGCCACAGGAAACCTTGTCTCCTTGTTTACTTTATTAAACCTACTTATAATTTTAAGTAGAGAGTAATTACTGCAGGCGAGAAGCTGTCTGGGCACTATCTTGGTGACTCAATTGTAAAATTAAGGGTTATCTGCTGATGGTCCTGTGGAATTTCTAAACAGAATCTAATGCGCATGGTAATTTGGAGCGGGGGAAGGAGAATGTGCTGTTTTGCCTATCTTCGGTGTAAATCAGCATCTGCAGTTCCTACACAGGAATATGGTATTAAGGTAGAGCATCATACTTGTACTGATGGATGGTACAGGCACGAGAGGCTAAATTTGGTGATTCCAGTTCCTTTCTATATTTCTTTGTCATTGGTGGGCCAACAGAATTTTGGATGTGCAAGAAGTTGGTATTGGAGTAATATATCTATATATTTATCTAGAGGATTCTAGGAATGGAGCTTGTTGTGGGGAATGGGAATAAGCCTACCAAGATTGTTGAATTTATTGTTGAAGGCAATTAAGTTAAAGGTTTTTCCACTCGACCCAAAATATTGATATTCTATTATTGTTTAATTATTGATTTTTCTCATATATATTTTGACAACCTGCTTTTGTTCACCTTATTTCCTGATATGCCTTTTTGTCTTCCCATTCTTTAATTTGTGTGCAAGCAATTGATGCAATATTTACTGTATAAGAATCTGCATAAAACCGTTGACGCTGAGTCAACAAACAAGTCATCAGAATGGTGTAATGAACTGTAGTTGACTGTGGTTTTGGTGTACATTCTCATAATCTGTTAGAATCATCAGTGTGGAAACGGGTCCATCGGTCCAACTTTCCCACACTAACTAGTAGTCCCACCTGCCTGCATTTGGCCCATATCTCTCTAAACCTATTCTATCTATGTAACTGTCTAAATGTTTCTTAAACGTTGCGATAGTATCAGTTTCAACTACCTCCTCTGGCAGCTCGTTTCATACATCCACCACCCTTTGTGTAAAAAAACAAAAGTTGCCTCTCAAGTTCCTATTAAAGCTTTCCCCCCTCACCTCAAACCTATGTCTTCTGGTTCATGATTCCCCTACTATGGGCAAGAGACTCTGTGCGTTTACCCGATCTATTCCTCTCACGATTTTTAGCTGGACAGTGTTTGTTCTTTTACATTTGCAAGAGTGTGTCTGCAAGAGCAGTACTGTTAAAAACACCGCACAGACCAAAGGTACAGTGAGCAAAGCTTGCACAAAATGCATTCTTGTTTTCACCTCGTTGCAGTACAGACCCTTTCTTGCAGTAAAACGAGTCGGCTGTTTGAAGCATCTGGTGCACCTTCAAATCCTGCCTGAACGAGCAGTGGTTTAACATGTGGTCTGGCAGCTAAGCGGTGTTGCACTGCTGTATCTTTCTTGTTGGAGGTGCAGCTGTCAACTCGGTGCAGTGAGGTTTCCATGAAAGTAATGTTCAAAGCCGTGCTGAAAAACGGAGCTCCCTACAACCCCCCCCCCCCCCCCCCCCCCAAATCAGAATAATCTAAGAGCACAAATCTGTCATTCACGCTATTGTCTTGATTTTATTTTCTTGTATGGTGAAGCAGCAGTTTAGATTGGAATCATATACTATCTTAAAACTAGAAAATTATATCTTTATCACCTTATGTCCACAGATTATGTCTTCAAATTGTTTTTATATCTGATGAGTCATTCGGCCCAAGCTCTAAATGGAAGTGTTTGATGAAATGTGGCAGCTAATGTGAAGCATCACAGATGCTGCAGTCAGCACGTGAACTCGATAAGGGAATAGTTTCTCGACTGTACCAGCTGATATTAGGTGATACTCATTAAGCAGGTTATAAACACGAAGGTCAATAATTGTGGCAGGATATAATTGCTTAAAAGTATAACAATTGTACATTGTTAACTCGTGAGATATTTGATTTTGCGTGGGGCGGGGAGGGGGGGGTTGTGGGTTTTTGTCCTTATAGATTACATCATGAATGAGTGCAGCATTTTTCATATTACAACTGTAAATCACTGGTGATAGGTGGTTCTAATTTCCCCATTTAATAGACTTGACCTACATTTTTCTCTAGTTCAGAAGAATGAGGTCATAGGAATCATAACATTCTGAAGAACATAATTATTTCTCGACTCTTTCCCTGGCGGACAGTCGACATCTTGGCAGAGGGGCAGATTATTTCAGGCTGCGTTGGAATTTTCTATCTTGGAAGCTTGTGAATTTTTGGCAATTCCCAGCTGGTTGCCTGTGGTTGAGTAATTAATGAGAATATTTTCCTCAACTCTAGTTTTATCTCCGTCATAGTTGACAGGGCCACCTCCCAATGTTTTATTTCCTCAACTTTGTTCCCCACGCGCCTCCAGTTCCCTCCCCCTGTAATTTCAGTCTGAAGAAGGGCATGGACCCGAAACGTCACCCATCCTTTTTCTCCAGAGGTGCTGCTTGATCCGCTGAGTTACTCCAGCAGTTTGTGTCTAACCTCTCCGCCTAAACGGCCTGTCCCACCAGCATGCGATTCCATGCGGTGAGCGCGACCAAACCGGCAGCGGGGGCCGCGCGGAGGTTGGGTAATCCCTGTACAGGGCCGTTCCCACCAGCATGCGCCTGCATGCGGCAAGTGCGACCAAACCGGCAGCAGGGGCTGCGCGGAGGTCGGGTGAGTGGCGCAACGCGGCGCAAAGTGAGGCGAACTTGGAGTGAAGTCTTAAAGGTAAATTCGCCAGGACAGAGAGGGGCACACAGAGAGGGGCACAGAGGCACACACAGAGAGGGGCACGGAGCCACACACACAGAGGGTCACGGAGGCACCGACAGAGAGGGTCACGGAGGCACGACGTCGAGGCAGTGTGTAATGCGTCGAGGCGACTGCGAGCCGACAAGCCGTTGCTGTGCGGAATTTTTGAACATAGTCAGTTTTTCGGAGCCCCGCGCGATGTCGGGACGAACTCCGCACAATTCCGCACGGCTCCGGCAATCGAAGTGGGACTGGCCCCGAGACGCTGGACGGCTCAAGCGACCACGTTAGGTTGCGCTCATCGCATGGAGTTGCATGCTGGTGGGACAGGCCCTTAACCAGATAAAGTAAAAGCTTCTCCTATCTTTGCCTCCCCCTTGCATGCACTTTCAATTGATCATCCTCTCTAACTTTTGACCTGATGACACCTTCGAACTGATGATACCATGATACCACGAGACCAGATTCATCACTCGACCTTCCCTTTTCAGTATTACCAAGAGAACATCCCCTCTGCACTATCTCATCTCCACTAATACCCGTTCCTATTCCAGTATCACCTTCCCCTGCAACTGGAAGACGTACAATACCTGCTCTTTTAGCTCTGCCCTTGAATGGCCACACAGAACCGCAACACAAGCCATACCAGGGACATTTGTTTCAAACTTGTTAATTTACATTTCATTTGCTTTTACAAGTCTTGTATTCAGTAGACGTTGCTGGCAGTTTTGAGGAGATTGGCAGAGAAACAAGTATTACTTTTTGAATGTTCTTGAGGAGACAGAATCATTTACCCCCAATCAAAACACTGAGCTGGAGTAACTCAACAGTCAGGCAGCAACTGTGGAGGCAACGTTTCAGGTTGGGATCGCAAATGTCGCCAAATCATTCCCTCCACCGAAGGTTTCTGGCTGCTGAGTTACTCCAACACTTGGTATTTTGTTCAAGGTTCCAACAGATGCTCTGATGATTCCCATCCACTCTTCCATCTTGCCGATATCCATGCCGTTCATCATTTTGCTTTCCCTTGCAACCCAGGGAAATAGATTATATTTATTACCCCAAGGTATAGATTACCAGCCATACCAGCTTGCATCATGTAGTTCCAATATTTTAATTTCTTTACTCTCTCTCCTCTACTATTTTACATTTATTTAATCTCCTATTTGTACCAGGCATGCCTTCCATTATTCACGAGTCTTTACCACTGACTTTCAGCTGACACCACCACCACCACTTGTGTGATTCAAATGTTCCTACTCAACTCTCCTGTAATCCTACCCAATTGGCCTCTCTGTCTCCTCCCCCCTTTCTCCGAAACTAAAAACTTGTTTTAGTCCTGACTTCTCTCAGTTTTGATGGAAAGTTTCTGACCCAAGAAACCTCCCTCTCCTTCGATGCCGTCTGCCTGAAATATTACCAAGCTTTTCTGTTTTATTTTCAGACTGTTGAGCATTTTGGACATGGAGGGTATATGAGAATCTCTTGGGAAAGTGGATTTGAGGTAGAGAAATTGAATGAGGCAGTGGACTAAGGGGGGGCCACATCACCAAGTGCGATCTATGACATGCGTATGTTCACAAAACACCCTGCTGTGAATGGTGCAAGTAGTCTGAATGATGAATCCATCTGAAGCAAAGTTAAATGAGGTTCTCTGCTTGTCAAGCTAGCCACACTTATTTGAATGGGTCCTTACAAGCCACAGAAAGCAAGTCTCCTCTCTCTGTCTGCTCCCGATTCATATCTTGTCACTGGAGATGAAAGTAATTGTATTCCGGGGCGAGAGACTGTCTTCCCACTCGGTTGCCATCTGTCTCCCCGGGAATTACATGGGAAGAAAGGAAAGTTATTTCTGCACCTGGAGATGACCAAGTGGCTGGATAGAGTTGAGACGGAGCTGTTTTAAAAAATCTCTTCAGCTAGCCATAGCAAGTGAACTTCTACTTTGCTGTGTATGCAGTAAATCCCCTGCTACTCATTGATACAACATTTTAATGACTTTACCAGCTTTCCGCACCACTCTTGTTGAAGATAAGGATTCAATGAAATTCAGGTGGCTCGCAACTAAAGTCTATCAGCGTGAAAGCACAGACAAACTCTGCAGTCAGACAAGGTAGATCACAATCTGTTGATCTAAGCCAGGGTGGTAATGAGACAAAAATTATTCTCATCTCCCCTGGTTAAAGGGAATGAAAATCAGCATTCTCCATCCAGTCTGCCAGCTGGAGGGTTGTGTTGATCTTGGCTGTTGCTCTGATATCCTGTACCCGGCCACTATATTTATAAATATTTGGATGAAGGAATAGAGAGCCGTTTATCTGAGTTTTGCTGACAACATTGATGGGCTGGCACGGTAAATAGCCTGCAAGAGGTTGCAAAAGGATAGATTAAGTGGGCAAAACTGTGACAGATGGAGTCCAATTAAAGTGAGAGGGCCGTTCGACTGTGGATTAAAGAAAGGCATATTAAAACCATTTCTAAATATTGGAAACCAAGAACTGTATTGGGATTTATGTTATTTGAGTTGTTTTGCTGATATTAGGACGTGGGCACAAGTAGTAATTTAAATCGACAAAATATAATTGTGTCCTATTAATAGCATGCAGCAAGCTACTGGATTCCCATCAAAGCCTGTAACTTTCTGCAGGCTAAGCTGGCAATAGCCCTTCGACTTGTTGTTGACATCAGGCTTGAATTGAATTTACGTGTGACTGAAATGTTTGTGTTTCTGCGGTTCATGTCTTTGTGCTCAATAAAAGCTCTCTGCACTCAGGTGGAATCAGCTATGACAAAAGCGGCACAGTGGCGCAGCTGGTAGATCCGCAGCCTCGATTCAATCTTGACCTTACGTGCTGTCTGTGTGGAGTTTACATGTTCTCCCTGTGACTGCATGGGTTTCCTCTGGGTTCCTCTCTTATCCCATTGTCCCCTGTAAATTGCTTCTAATGTACTGGGAACTCTTGCTGAGCTGTACGGTAAAATATATTTTGCTGTAGCTGGTAAACATGTCAATAAAAAACCCATTGACCTAATGTGTAGGGAGCCGATGCAAAGTGGGTTAACATAGAACCAATGTTAACTGATGATCGTTGGGCGGTATGGACTTGGTGGGTGGAAGTGCCTGTTTCCATGCTGGATCTCTGAAACTAAACTAATTATTATTTTTCCCTTGGATTGCTCTCTGCATGACCCAGATCTGACATATTAGGGCAGGTACAAACACGAGAATGATGGAAAAACTTGGTGGTCAAGCAGCAACGGTGGAGGCAAAGGTGTAAGTCGCCATTTCAGGTCAAGATCTTGCATCCCAGGTCAAGATGTAGGATCTCGATCTGAAGTGTCAGCTTCCATCTTATGCTTCTAAGCCCTCTTGCTTTTTCTGGTATCTTGTCTTATATTCCAGATTACAACATCAACATTTTGTTTTGTCTTCTTAAGGGCCTGTCCCACTGTACGAGGTAATTCAAGAGTTCTCTCGAGTTTTCCCCTTGATTCGAACTCGGGGAATGTCCGTAGCGGGTCCGTAGGAGTTCGTGGATGTCTCGTAGCGGCTGTACGAGTAAAAAGTAACAGTTTTTTTCATCACGAGTATTTTTTTTTAACTCGTGGACATTTTTCACTGCGTTGAAAAAACATCACGAGTTTACTGGATTTCCCGAGTACCCACCGTTACTCGTACGAGCCGCGACAAGGCATTCACGGACTCCTACGGACCCGCTACTGACATTCTCCGAGTTCGAATCAGGGGAAAACTCGGGAGAACTCTTGAATTACCTCGTAGAGTGGGACAGGCCCTTTAGTAATGCACGTAGTATGCTACAGCTGTACTATGTGGGAGCTGATAGAAACTTGTATGATCCATGGTGACATCCTCTGCAATATGTGTCACCAGTTCAACGTCTGTGGTTCAGACATTGAAGTGGATCAAGAGCAGGGAAGCATTCACTCTTGAAAATAAGTGCTGCATAATAGGATGGGGTATTGAGTAAAGCAGATGGAACATCATGTTATGTATGGCTGCACATGTGGTTGGTGAGATCACACTTGGTGTGTTGTATGCAGTTGCGGTTGCCCAGCTATTAGAAAGATGTCACTAGGGTGGAAAGGGTGCGGGAGAGATTCATGAGGATGTTACTGGGACTAGAGCATTGCGTTATAAGGAGAGGTTGAATAAGCTAGGCCTTTTGTTTCTCTCTGGAACACAGGACACTCAGGAGATATACAAAATTATGAGGGGCATAGATAAGGTGAATGGTCATAGTCTTTCCCAGGTGGGAGAGTCTAAAACGAGAAGACATAGATTTAAAGTGAAAGCGGAAAGATTTAAAAGGAACTTGAGGGAGAACCTTTTCACACAGAGGGTGGTGTGTATATGGAATGAGCTGGCAGAGAATGCTACGGAGGTGGGTACAATTCCAATGTTTAAAAGACATTTAGACAGGTACATGGATTGAGGGATTTGGGACTAACGCCCATCTTGGTTGGCATGGATGAGCTGCGCCAAAGAGCTTGTTCCTGTACTGTATGAATCAATGACCATTACTCTATTAGTCAAGATCAACAGGGCAGTTTGACCAGAAGTGAGGTAGTTTTAGAAGGATGGAGTTATACCGCACAAAAACAGGCCCTTTAGCACACATTGATGTCTGAAGAAGGGTTTCAGCCCGAAACGTTGCCTATTTCCTTCGCTCCATAGATGCTGCCTCACCCGCTGAGTTTCTCCAGTATTTTTGTCTACCTTTAGCACATGTCCATGTTGCCCATTGTATTTAGCTATACAAAAGCCACTGACCTGCATTAGGTCGCTAGTCTACGCTTTGGAATTCACGTATTTGTCTTGCATTCTTAAGTGTGCGAATATCTGCCTCCTCCACCATCTCTCCAGGCATGCATCCTGGACTCCAACCAATCTGTCTGAAAATTTTACCCAGACCCTTTATAAATCTGCTAACTTTCATCTTAAATCTATGCCCCCTTGTCATTTATACCCACACCATGGAAAAAGATTATTTATTCCCTTTGTTTTATATACCTCTGTGGGGTCACACCGCCGTCTAGTTCGCTCCAGGGAACACAAAACCCAGTCTCCACTTATAACTGTCATGAGTAATGCGATCTAGAATCTGTCAGGGCAGAGCATAAGGGTATACCTCAAAAGACAAATGCTGAGAGGACAAATCGAAGGCCCTTTATATGAGTGAATGCAGCATTGTAATAAGGTAGATGAATTATTAGCACAAATGGAAATAGATGGGTATGATTTAAGAGTAATATGATGACAAGGTGGCAATGTGAACAAGGTTGGGAATTAAATATTCTGGGTTACTTGCCTTTCAGATGACATTGGTAAAAATGGAAGAGAGTCAAGAGTGTTTAATTGTCATCTACACTCGACCAAAGCTGCCTGCTGCAGGTTACAGTCGCATTAAATGCACCCTCAACAAACAAATATACAGTAAATTATCAGTAAGATAATGCAAGCAAACGTAAGCAGTGGAGGAAGGGTAGCCCTGATTCTGACGGATGGGATAGAGAGCAAGTATCATAGCTCGGAAGATCAAGCAGCGAGTGTTGTCAAAGAGTCAGGCAGCATCTGTGTGAAGAGAGACAAAGTTAATGTTTCGGGTCGTAAACCCCTTCATCAGGACACGTTGGAGGGTTAGAGGAGAACATGTGCCTGTGGTGCCAGGAATCGCAGAACTCATGAAGCTTTTCTATGCTTGGAAGAAGCTTTTGGCACCTCTGATTTATCCACAAGTTAAACCAGAGCTTCTATTTATCTGTTTAAGAAGGAACTGCAGATGCTGGAAAATCGAAGGTAGACAAAAAATGCTGGAGTAACTCAGCGGGTGAGGCAGCATTTATGGAGCGAAGGAAATAGACAACGTTTCAGGTCGAAACCCTTCTTCAAACTGATGGCAGTCTGAAGAAGGGTTTCTTCAGATTGAAGAAGGGTTTCGACCCGAAACTTTGCCTATTTCCTTCGCTCCATAGATGCTGCCTCATCCGCTGAGTTTCTCCAGCATTTTTGTCTAGCTTCTATTTATCTGGCGCCTTAACTCTCCAACACATTTCTACTCTAACCTGTCTGTGTGTGGCCTCCAGCACCAACTAGAACTGCTCGAATGTTACACATCTGGCTGCATTAACTCAGCTTTTCTACATTCACAGACACCCCTGATGTGTTGGACATTTCCAGCATTCACCTTTTGGTTTTTGGTTTAAATGGTTGCTCAGATCTGTAATTCACAGCTTTAATATGTCTCTTTGTTTGCTTTCTTTCTAACTGCCCTCATTTATTAGTTCACTAGACAGCTCCATAAATGTTGGGATCATCTCGGTGAGACAGACACAAAACGCTTGAGTAACTCAGCGAGTCAGACAGCATCTCTGGAGAAAAGGAATAGGTGACGTTTCGGGTCGAGACACTTCTCAGTACCTGGCCTCATCCTCCCTGTGTCCTGTCCAACCCTTCCTTACTTGCAATTTAAAATTAACTTGTTTTGTCACCTAGTATTGATAAGGGATTTTGGACTTGAAACGTTAACTCCTTTCCCCCCCCCATAGATGTTGCCTAATCTGAGTTTTCTAGCATTGTTTCTTTGTATTGCAGATTACTAGATCTGCATTTTGTGATTTTCAAACAGAGGGTAATTCATTAAGCAAGAGGCAAATAAGATAGCAGTAATAATTGGAGAAACTGGAGGAACTGTAGATGCTGGTTTACAAACAAAATGCTGGAGTAACTCAGCTGGTGAGGCAGCATCTGTGGAGAACATGGATAGGTGACGATTTGAGTTGGGAGTCAGCAATGATAATTGGTTGATGATTTTCTGGGTTGTGCAGGTGATGGTTTGCTAGATCATCATTGGAGGAATGAACAGAAGAAGATGCAATGAGAGAATTAACCTTGAAGCCTCTGAGGAAGAATGGACTTTGTATAATGTTGGAAAGTAAATTTATTCAATCTAAAACTAGGATCCTAACTCTGAACAAAGCCAAGTGCAAAAGTGTGAAATTGGGTTGTGTGAAGTGGATTGGGAAATAGCATAAAGGTTAGTTATGTTTGTAAACATAACAGACGATTAACAGATAATTTACAAGTTATACATCTTTTTACAAAAAAAAAGGCATAGTGTGAATATAGCTAGTAATAGAAACATAGAAAATAGGTGCAGGAGTAGGCCATTCGGCCCTTCGAGTCTGCACCGCCATTCAATATGATCATGGCTGATCATCCAACTCAGTATCCTGTACCTGCCTTCTCTCCATACCCCCTGATCCCTTTAGCCACAAGGGCCACATCTAACTCCCTCTTAAATATAGCCAATGAATTGGCCTCAACTACCTTCTGTGGCAGAGAATTCCACAGATTCACCACTCTCTGTGTGAAAAATATTTTTCTCATCTCGGTCCTAAAAGACTTCCCCCTTATCCTTGGGCCGTGACCCCTTGTTCTGGACTTCCCCAACATCGGGAACAATCTTCCTGCATCCAGCCTGTCCTACCCCTTAAGAACTTTGTAAGTTTCTGTAAGATCCCCCCTCAATCTTTGAAATTCTAGCAAAATATTTGTAGAAATATTTCTACAAAAAATAGTGGGACTGAAAACTGATAAATCCCCAAGATCTGATGGTCTGCATCCAATAGTTTTGAAGGAGATGGTGATGGAGATGGTGGATGCAGCTGGCTATAACATTCCAAAATTCCATGGATTCTGCGATAGTTCCAACAGATTGAAAGATCTGCTAGAACCACACTATTTAAGAATGGAGGGAAACTACAGACCAAGTAATTTGACACCAGTTGCGGCAAAAGTGTTCAAGTCTAATTTATTAAGGAAGTGGATCAGAGCACTAGGAAATGATAATAATAACATTGGATAGGGGCAACAAGATTTATAAAGGAAAGTGGTGTTTGATGGATCTTGTTAAAGGGAGAATTAATAAATATGCCGCATTTAGAGTTTTGGAATGCCTTTAAGGTGCCACAGAAGATTTTTTTTGTTAGAATAGACTAATACCGTCAAGGACGAATGATTGGTGATAAGACAGAAAACAGTGTAGCATTGAACGAGCCATTTTCTAGTTGGGAGGATGTGATTACTGGCACGCCATAGATATTAGTGCTGATGCACCAGCTGTTCTTACATCGAAAACAATGATTTAAATGGGGGGAACCAAGAGCGATATGTATTTGTTCACTGATAATGCAAAGCTGGATGGCAGTGTGAGTAGTGAGGAGGATGCAGCAGAGGTTTCAGAAGGATATAAATAAAATTAATAGGCAAGGGCATGGCATATGGAATATGATGTGGACCAATGGCAAGCCATCCACTGGTTTTAAAACAAGTAGAAACATTGAGAACTATTTAAATTGTGTGAGATTGAAAGGCTTTGCAAGTGTTCAGCGTTAATCTTTGGAAATTAATATGCAGCAACAGTAAAGAATTACGAAGCCAAATGCTATGTTGGCCATTATGGTGAATACACTTGAATAGAGGAGTAAAGATGTTTACTGGAACTATGGGGCTTTGGTGAGTCTACACGTGGAATACAACGTCTAAGCCTCGACTCCTGAACCAGGGAAGGATATGTGGGGAAAAAGAGGAATTGTAAGAAATGTTCACCTGATTGATTCCTAGGTTGGTGTATTTATCCCATTAGAAGAGACAAGCAGACCAATACACTGGAAGAATGAGAGGGAGGTTTCCCGAAACATCTCTGAGTTTGGTTGGGATTTTTAATGTAGAGACAAGGAACTGCAGATGTTGGTTTACAGAAAAAGATACAAAGTGCTGGAATAACTCACCAGGTCAGGAGAGAACGCCTCTGGAGAACATGGGCAGGTGAAGTTCTTGGTCGGGACCCTTCTTCAGACTGGTTTCTATACACTTTGTACGTGTGAACGTTTGAGCTTACGTATAGTAATGAACTATTTTTTTTTTAAATACATCTCCTTACATGTGGCAAAAAAAGCCATTGCATCATCGAGGTGTTACATCTACACTTGCTGGGGAATGTTCCCTGGTGAGGGGCTGGTTTAGGTAAGGAGTGAACTAAGCAGTTGCGGAGGGAGCGGTCTCTGCTGAAGGTGAAAAGGGTGGGTTAAAGAAGGAACTGCAGATGCTGGAGAATGGAGGGTACACAAAAGGCTGGAGAAACTCAGCGGGTGCAGTCTGAAGAAGGGTCTCGACCCGAAACGTCGCATATCTCCTTCGCTCCTTAGATGCTGCTGCACCCGCTGAGTTTCTCCAGCCTTTTGTGTACCCGTGAAAAGGGTGGGGATGGGAAGATGTCAGAGGATGATGTGTTGAATTGAGGCTAGTGGAAACAAATATGAGGACTGGGGAGCTTTACCTTCCGTCTGGTGGAAGTGGGAGCAAGAGCGGAACTACAGGACACAGAGGAGACATGAATGCGGAATCCATCTATAACAGCAGGCGGGAAACCGCGTTCACTAAAGATTGAGGACAGCTCGGATGTCCTCAAATGGAAACCCTCCCCTTGGCAGTGGAAGAGATGGAGAAATTGAGAATGGGGACAGAATCTTTGCAAGAGGCGGGGTGGGAGGAGGTGTAGTACAGATAACTCTGGGAGTCTGTGTTGTAGAAACATTTTTAAAATTATTACTATGTGATGTGGGCGTCACTGGCTGAGTCAGTATTTAATTAACCATCCCTAGTTGCCCTTGAGGACGTTGTGTGAGCCGCCTTCGGGAAGCACTGCTGTCATCAAGATGTGAGAATACCCACAATGCTGCTAAGAAGGCGTTCCAGGATTTTGATCCAGTGACAGTGAAAAAACGGAAAGATATTTCCAAACCGTGATGCCGTATGACTGGGATGCAGCTTCCAGGTGGTGGTGCTCCCTTCTGCCGTTTTAGTTGGGTTCATGGATTTGGAAGGTGGGCTCCAAGGAGTCTTGGTGAATTGCTGCATTGCATCATATATAGCAGGCAAACTGCTGACGCTGGGCATACAGTGCCCTCCATAATGTTTGGGACAAAGACCCATCATTTATTTATTTGCCTCTGTACTCTATAATTTGAAATTTGTATTAGAAACAAATGACATGTGGTTAAAGTGCACATTGTCAGATTTAGAATTCTTTTTGTCATCAGCTGTGGAGGTCTTCCTTGGCCTGCCAGTGCCTTTGCTATTAGTAACCTCACCAGTGCTCTCTTTCTTCTTAATAATGTTCCAAACAGTTGATTTTGGTGAGCCTAATGTTTGGCTGATGTCTCTAACAGTTTTATTCTTGTTTCTCAGTCTCATTATGGCTTATTTGACTTTCAATGGCACAACTTTGGCCCTCATGTTGATAAACAGCAATAAAAGTTTCCAAAGGTGATGGAAAGACTGGAGGAAAATCTAGGTTCTGAGAGCTCTCTTATACATGCATTAAGGAGGCAATTATACACACCTGAGCAATTACAAACGCCTGTGAAGTCATGTGTCCCAAACATTATGGTGCCCTGAAATGGGGAGGGCGGGGGCGGGAGGGGGGGGGGGGGGGGGTAGTTGAGTAGTTGAAGCTGCACCCATCCGGGGAAGTGGAGAGTATTCCATCAAGTCCGGAGTGCGCTTTATAATTCCATTGATTAATCCTTCCTTTGCTGATGTTCGAGGCAAGACTAATGGGGCGGGAGTTGGATGGGTTGGGTTTTTCCTGCTTTTTGGGAACAGGACATACTTGTGCAATTTTCCACATGCAGGAATGACTTTTCCCATGGCTGGGATGTATAGAATCCAGTGGTTGCAGCCTCAAAATAAGAGGTCAACTACTCAGGTTTGGGATAAGAGGGATGTGGGAACTCAATTGCCAAGTAAATCCAAAACTGAATGATAGGGTTTTGGAAATGAAGGGACTCGGAGAGATATGGTACAGGAAATAAATTCTACGGTAGAAAATCAGTCACAATCTTATGAGATCACAGAGCAGGCATGAGCGGTGAATAGCCCACTTTCCCTTCAGTCGTTTTGCTGTTCTAATGTTTGTTATCTGTGAGGAGGACTGGAGTTGGCAACTCCAGTTATGTGGTGTCTCTCTGTACCTAATTGTTTCCTCTGGCTGCATTGGTTCAGCTAATGTTCTTGTGCTCTGCTGCAGAGCTAGTGGGTGGCCTGTTTGCATTCCACATGCACTATAACGAATGCTTGGAGAGTGAAAGATAGCTGTCCGAACCTTATTCTCCCTATGGGCAATACCTTGCTTTATCTTGGTGCCTCAACCCGCTCTTGACAAATCTATGATGTTGTTTGCTACACGATCAACTGGCATGTGGGTCCCTGCAGCTAAGGAAGGGAATGGGAATCATTTGCTGTAATCTTGCATTTTGTAATGTCCTCCTGTTGTCTGTTATAGAAGTCTCCTGGTTAACAAACCACTCCTGCATGATCTCCCATTTGTCCTCTTTGATTGTCTGATACATGTGTTTGTTGGAACATCACAGGAAATTAATGCCGTGATCAAACTAAGCAAGAAAACTTCAATTGAACTCATTCCCTTTTACTATGTGTCAAATGGTTACAAGCATTTTCAGTGTAGTCATTATATTGCTGTTTGTGATTTTAAAATTGCTTCATACATGTCTGAAAGCAGTTATTATTTTAAGTATCAGTGATGGGTTTAGCCTGAAATTTGAGACCACCTGCAGTGTAGGCTGCCGATTTACTTGACAATGGGCGGGAGAGAAGGCTAGTTGTGTATTTTGAGGCTCGAGAAGTTAAGTTGACATAAGTGGTCTGCTGACAGTACAAATCATAAGTGTGTACTGCATGCCTTATTTATATTTGAGACCTCGGGTGGTCTGGAAGATCTTTTGAGTTTCCATTGCATAAATTAAATGCTTGGTAAAAATATGTGGTTCTTGAAATACTGGTACTAGTACAGTATCGCAGAAAAGGTAATCCTTATCTACGCACCTGCATTTGGCATGGTTAGTCGCGCTTGATAATAATTGTAAGAATTTATAAGCTCTTGATGTTGAGCTGTTATACTGCAATTGAGCAGTATAAATGACAGAACATTAGCAAAATGAATAAATATTTTTCACTGTAGCCTCAACTTGACTGAGGAAAACCGTCACAGCTAATATCCTGGATCTATGGAACCCAAGAATGCTTGCAAGTTAGTGGTAGAGAAACATTCCCCATATTTGTACTGGCTTTTCGAGTCACAGAGCCATGTAACATGGAAACAGGCCCTTCGGCCCAACATGCCAACACCTTGTCCCATCTACAATAGTCCTATCTGCCTGCGTTTGGTCCATATCCCTCTAAACCTATCCTACCCATGTACCTGTCTAACTGCTATTTAAACGTTGTGATAGTACCTGCCTCAATTACCTCCTCTGGCAGCTTGTTCCGTCACCCCACCACCCTGTGTGTGAAAAAGTTACGCCCTCATTCTTTTCCCTCACTCACCTTAAACCTATGTCCGCTGGTTCTCAATTTCCCCTACTCTGGGCAAGAGACTCTGCGTTTATATACCCGATCTATTCCAATTATGATTTTGTACACTATTATGCTTTTAACACTACCCATTCTAATTATTTTCCCTCGGCCAATCTCAGAGTGTGTTTGTGGCAAGAATGCAGTTTCTTGCAGATGCCACTTAACTATCAATATTCATTGTGCTATTTTTATTTTTTGAATGGAAGAGCCTAAATAATTCATAGTGCGGGGGAAAATAAATCTAAATGGGGGTGTTGACCAATTTGGAAGTGAGAAGAAATTCAAATGAAGACATTTCAAATTTTTTCGAGAGGTAAGAATGCAAGCAACATTCCTAGTTATGACTGTAGGCTACCCCACATTACGGCTGGTTACATTCCTAGAAAATGCTCTGCGTTGTGATTTTCTGTAGCATGAAGGCGCGTCATCCATGCATGCATCGATAAACACAAGTCGTAGTGAATGTTGTCTTTTGTAAATTTCCTTTTTTTCTTAAAATCTATGTGAGCAAACTTCATTCCACGTCTTAAACTTTCTGATAGTGATTTGTGAATGCTGTGAGGGCAAATTTCTGTCAGCCAAGTGGCCGTAACACAGGGCCGCCTGTAGCACGAAGTGACCGTATGATGGAAACCTAAACACAATAATGTCAAAAGCAGAGGCACAAAGTGATGGACTAGCACCTCAGATCAAGGAGCCCTGGAGTGAAGTTTCAAGTCGGGACCCTTCGTCAAACTGATTGGGGGAGGAGGGGAGGAAGAAAGCTGGATGAGAGGATGGGCACGGCAAAGCCTGGCAGGTTGGAGAGAAGGAAAGGTTTGTATTTTCCTAAAATTAGAGAATTACATGTTCATAACGTTGGGTAGTATGCTACTGGAGCAGAGTACAAAGTGTTTGTGGTCTCATTCTGGGAATGGAGGAGGTCCAGGGCTGGGAGGTCAGTGTGGGAATGGGAAAAGTAATTAAAATGGTCCGCAACCGGGAGATCCAGCAGGCTTTGGCGGATTGAGTGCAAGTGTTCGGTAGCAGAGTCTACGCTTAGTCTTGCTGATGTTCAGCAGGCCACATCAGGAACATTGGATGCAATAGATGAGGTTAGAGGAGATGCATGACAGTCTTTCTCGCCTGGAAAAACTGCTGAGGTCCCTGGATGGAGGTGACGGAGGAGATATAGGGACAGATGATCAGCCATGATCACAATGAATGGCGGTGTTGGCTCGAAGTGCCGAATGGCCTCCTCCTGCACCTATTTTCTATGTTTATATAATACATCTCTTGCGGTTTTAGGGAAAAGTACCTGGGAAGGCATGAGTGAACCAAGGAAATGTGGAGGGAATGGCCCCTTTGAAAAATGGAAGGGGGTGGGGAGGGGAAGATGTGACTGGTTGCATAATCTGAGTCACTTTATACCATGGGGCAACTATTTGGATTAGTCCTCAACTTGCTTATATTGCCTTGACATTCTTCCTTCAATTCGTAATAAAAATGGACCGAAGATGCTGGTTAATACCAAAGATCGACACAAAATATAGTCTGAAGGAGGGTTCCAACCCGAAACGGCACCTATCCATTTTCTCCAGAGATGTTGCCTGACCTGCAGAGTTACTCTGGCATTTTGTGCCAATCGTTCTTCAATTCCACTGGTTAATTGCCTCCACCTATGCTGTATTATTCATTATTTATTTTTGCGCACATGTACAGATTTGTACCTATATGCACTGCACCCCAATGACACTTTGAAGAGTTCACCAATGATGTTTGGTCAATTCTTCCTTTTGACCTTCACTGTTGTTTAACATTGCACATCCAGGAAATCCCTTCATGCTGGCTTCTTGTGATGCGTGTCTTATCAAGAAAATTGATCTCCTGAAAAGTAGCCCTGCAAACTAAACTTCAGATGGAGCACTCTTTAACTGGGACACAGTTAAGGGCCTGTCCCACCAGCATGCAATTCTATGCGATGAACGCGATCAAACCGGCAGCGGGGGCCGCGCGGGGGTCGGGTGATCCCCTGTACAGGGCCGTTCCCACCAGCATGCCCCTGCATGCGGCAAGCGCAACCAAACCGGCAGCAGGGGCCGCGCAGAGGTCGGGTGAGTGGCGCAACGCGGCGCAAAGTGAGGCGAACTTCGAGCGAAGTCCAAGGTAAGTTCACCAGGACAGAGAGGGGCACACAGAGAGGGGCACAGAGGCACACACACACAGAGGGCCACAGAACCACACACATAGAGGGTCACGGAGGCACTTACAAATAGGTTCACGGAGGCACAATGTCGGGGCGGTGTGTAAATGTCGAGGCGACTGCGAGCCGACAAGCCGTTGCCTTGCGGAATTTTTGGACATAGTCGGTTTTTCGGAGCCCCGCGTGGTGTCGGGACGAACGCCGCACAATTCCGCACGGCTCCGGCGATCGAAGTGGGACCGGCCCCGCGACGCCGGACGGCTCAAGCGACCACGTTAGGTCGCGCTAATCGCATAGAGTTGCATGCTGGTGGGACAGGCCCTTTATGTTCTTTGAACTCTCTGTTTTCCTTCCCCCCCACACACAACATTATTCGATCAATGCTGGAACCCACATTTGCCAAGTTCATGCACAATACATCTGATTAAGCCTGGAATATACCTGATGGTTCTCTGTGTCTCAAAGGAGTCTACCTTACTGAAAGTTTGTGCATTATAACTGTGTGAATGATTGACATTATGAATCAATTGAAACATAAATTGCAGTTAATTATCTGTAATCTCTGAGTGTGACAATCCCGCACTTTTAATCCATCTCCTATAATTTGCCTGATAATGTACATTGAGTGCTGTCCCATGAATGATATTTTGAACTCCCTGATGTGTGCCAATTCCAGTAGGGGTGGGATACAATTAGACAGTGATGAGAACAAGTAAGATGAATCTGTCTTTCAGCCTCAGATTACGGATCTTTGAGTTGTTGCCGATTGGAAAGTTAGACAACGCTGGTTTGGGCTTGATGCCTTCTGTCACGGGAGGGCGATCAAACCTGCTGAGAATAAGAAAGAAACTGCTGGAGGAACTCAGTGAGCCGGGCAGCAACTGTGGAGGGAAATAGACAGATAATGTTGTGGGTTGGGGCACAACACTTCTTTAGACTTGTTACTTTGAACTGTTTGGGGTAAAATTATGCAGGTAATGCATCTGTTCAGGAATCGGAGGAGCGGCTTTACTACAAATTGTTGCTGGAGTTAAGATGGACACTTGATTCTGGCATTGAATCAATGAATTTATAGACTGACATAAAGTATTAGTCTGAAGTCGGGTCCTGATCTGAAACATTGTCCGTTTATTTCCATGCAGCGATGCTGCCTCGCCCAATGACTTCCACCAGCAGTTTGATTTTATATAATGTTTTCCCCATTCCCAGAGAACCATAATTGGAGTGGTGCAGTATGGGGACATGCAAGGCACATTGGAGTGTTGAGTGCTGGGATAGACAAGGAATATTGGAGTGGTGGGAATATAGGGGTGTTTCAGTGCCAGGGCATGCAAGGCATGGTTCAATAAGAAATATATTACACCCCCCCACCCCCCCAGGATATATATATATATATACACACACACAGTGATTCTTCGTGTGTACCCCATAATGTAAGTATCAGCAGGCAAACTCAACCTGGCCTTCTCTCACTTTCCAAAGTACAACAATGTGATTAGGGTCAGGAGGGCTGAAAGATACATTTATTTGTTCTTATGCCAGCCCGATCGTACCCCAGCCCAATTGAGACTGGCATGCATCTGATCCATGTTATATTATTACGGGGTATGATTGCTGACCCCAGCCCAGCTCATGCCTTTCATCCACTGTGCTTTCCACAGGACTGGTTACCTGCTGTTTTATTAGCCAAAATCACTGACCTGCTCCTTTTCATATTAGATTACTTATTTGTAAATTTGGCAGGCTTTTGGAAAAAGGCCATTACACTTCATCCGCAAAGACTGAGATGAAGCGATTCGAGCTCTCAGCTCAGACACATTTCCTGACAAATATAAAAATAATTTACCCTTTTGTGAGTCAGTATGCATATATGCCCTTTAGAAATAAGAGCTTTTGTGGAATGTAAGTAATGTAACTTTGGTCACTTGTCTGCACTTTATTAAAGAAGCACTGTGCTGATTATAAACATGCTTGGAACATTTCATACAGCCACAGAGTCCTACAGCATGGAAACAAGCCCTTCGACTCAAATGCCCACACTGACCAATATGGCTCATCTGCATGAGTCCCACCTGCCTGCTACCATCCAAATCTATCCCATCCATGTACCTGTCTACATGTTTCTTAAACGTTGTGATAGTACCTGCCTCAGCTACCTCTTCCGGTAGCTCATTCCATATACCTATCAACCAATGTGTAAGAAAGAACTGCCGTTGCTAGTTTAAATCGAAGGTAGACACAAAATGCTGGAGTAACTCAGTGGGTGAGGCAGCATAAACTGTGATTTTTTTTTTTCCTTTTAACCTATGTGTGTAAAAAAAAAAGTTGCCCATCACATTTCCGATTAAATCTTTCCCCTCTCACTTTAAACCAATTTCCTCTGGTTTTTGGATGGATCCCTCATCCGCATCTCCTCTGTGGTCTGTAATTCTGCTCATGCCCCCCCTCCCCCCAGACGGAACAAGAAGAAAGTCCTCCTGGTCCGCACCTTTCATCCCACTGGTCTCCGCAACCAACACATCATCCTCCGATATTTTCGTCACCTTCAATGTGATTCCATCACTCGTCACATCTTCCCATCTCCACACCTTTCCGTCTTTCCGCAGTGACTGCTCCCCCTGCAATGTCTTGGTTCACTCATCTCTTCCCACCCAAACCATACTTTTCCCTGCAACCACAGGAGATCCAACACCTGTCCCTATATCTCCTCCCTTGTCCCCATCCAGGGATGCCGGAATAACCATATAACCATATAGCAATTACAGCACGGAAACAGGCCTTCTCGGCCCTTCCAGTCCGTGCCGACCATTTATTTTCCCCAAGTCCCATCTACCTGCACTCAGACTATACCCCTCCTTCCCGTCCATATACCTATCCACTTTACTAACAAAGAGGTTCAACTGCACTTCCTCTAACCTCAATTCCGGGCTCCACCTGGACTCCCACCTCCACCTGCCCCCGGCTTCACAATCCGCAAATTTTCAAAATCTGTCTTGCACCTATTGTTCTTGCATCAGGCCTTTGTCCCAACTACCTAACTGGCAAATAAAAACCCTTGTGTGTGTCGACCTGTTACCTGCCAGGCTTTGTCCTGCCTCTCCACTTTTCCAGCTTTCTTCTCCCACCCCCAACCGCCCTTACAATCAATCTGAAGAATGGTCTCGACCCTAAACATCACCTATCCATGTTCTCCAGAGATGCTGTCTGACTTGCTGACTAACCCCGGTATTTTGTGTCTTTTTGTAAATCACAATTCACCTTGAAGTGCGTGAATTGGTGTCTACATTTTAATGTACATAGTATACCAGGAGCCCCTTCATATTGTGTTGGCCAAATTTGTGCCAAACCAATCTTGAGTGAAACTGCAAAATGTTCCATGACTCATTGCCTCAGGCTAACAAAGCCCTTGGCAGATGAAGGATATGAACATGGGCCTGTTGTCCCGTTATCACCGTTGTCCATTTTTGCTTAATGAAGAGATTTTTTTAAATTTTGCTTGTGTCCATTTTTTGAAGACTTGTGTCCCTATAGCTGACCATTATATCTTGGCTATAAAATAATGAATTATTAAATGAACTAATTGAAAGTTGTTGAACAATAAATATGCCTTTGTTTTTATAATATGTATAAAGTTGCTTGTCTTAACTTAATTTTGTTTCCCCAATTCTTTTTCCCCTGCTCCTTATTTTTTAATTGGATGGAAAAAAAAATGTCTTGGTTCCAAGACCTTGTCTAAAGAAGGGTCTGGACCCAAAATGTCAGCCATCCCTTTTCTCCAGAGATACTGTTGCATCCACTGAGTTAGTTTAGTGATACAGCAAGGGAGACAGGTCCTTCGGCCCACCAAGTTCACACCGACCAGCGATCCCCATACACTATCACTATCCTACACACTAAGGACAATTTACAATTCTTACCGAAGCCAATTAATCTCCAAACCTGTACGTCTTTGGAGTGTGGGAGGAAACCGAAGCACCCGGAGAAAACCCACGTGGTCACGGGGAGAAAGTACAAACTGCGTACGGACTGCCCCCATAGTCAGGATTGAACCTTGGTCTCTGGCGCTTGTAAGGCGGCAGATCTACTGCTGCACCACCGTGCCGTCGAGTTACTCCAGCACTTTGCGTCTTTCTCGGTTCCAAGCCACGGTTTGATGCCAATTGAATTAACAAAGTGATCTGAGAGGCTGTTTAAAGTGCACTCGGATATCGTTGGAGAAGCTTGAGCTTCAAACGATGCTCCCAGCCTGGCTGAGATTGACAAGTTGCTGTTTGTAAAACTCTAGTCCATGCTGTGCATTGTAAGAGTTTGATTGTGCACCTGCCACCTGGTTGTGATTGTGCAGCTTGCACGCTGAGTTGGGCTTGAGCAGCTTGATGAGCTGAGAGTGTCGTACAGGAAAACACAACTGGTGGCTCTGAATTGAACACACAAAGCTATTTAGCACGTGCCCCTCTGTTCATTTTTGCTTGTTTTATTGTGCTTGGAGCATGTCATGTTTTATTTGTCATAACGGCACAAATCTAGTTTTAAACTTATTAGGATTTTAATCGTGGTTTTATTGACAGTAATTTCTAGCAAAGCCATAAATTACCAACATTTAAATCTTAGACACCAAATGCTGGAGTGACTCAGTGGGTCAGGCAGCATCTCTGGAAAAAAGGGTTTGGTGATATTTGGGGTTTGGACCCGGCCTGAAATGTCACATATTTCTTTCTCTCTCGAGATGCTGCCTGACCTGCTGAGTTACTCCAGCCCTTTGTGTCTATCTTTGGTATAAGCCAGCACCTGCAGTTCTTTGTTCCTGCAGAATGTAAATCTTACCTGGAATATTAATACTTATTCATTTTGGAAGAAATTGTGCGATTACAAATAGTTATTTTTTAACAGAATGGTAATTGTAATGGGATTATATCTGCCTTGCATTTTGTAAACAGGACATATCTGGATTTTCAATAACACTTAACTGATTTATTTTGGTATGTGGGTGCCACCAGAAAGATATACTTTACCCATACTTATATGTGAGGGATAAGATGTTCTGACTTGACTTCTCTGGCAAAGATCACAGTGGTGTTGGGATAGGGGTGCCATGATTTTGTACCAGTGATGAAAGATCAGCAATATATTTCCAAATCGGAATGGTGTGTGAAAGCAAAACCCACAGGGGATGTGGTTACCATCTAACTTCAGTCCTTGCTTTTCTCAGTGGTGAAAGTCATGGGTTTAGAAAGGGTTGTCAGAAAAGCCTAAGCAATGAAATTATTGTGTTTTGTAGATGGTAAACGCCGCAGACATGGTTTACCAAAGGTGGAGTGAATGGTTGTGGAAGGTTGTTGTTGGTTTCTAGTCAAGCAGGCTGCATTATCGTGGATGTTGTTACATTTCTTCAATGTTCATGGAGTTATCTAGGCAAGAGTTTCAGAGAGGCAGGGTATCGATCGGTGGCGATTCATCAATGGTGAAGATTAAATGGTCAGACTTTCTCTTGAAAATAAGTACCACCAGATTCAAGCACGGCCTCTTCCCTGCTGTCATCAAACTCAAGAACAGATCTTTCATGTCCGAGAGATAAATTACCAATTTTCCAATCTACCTTGTTGTGGCCTTTGCATTAAAAAAAAAATCTGTTATTAAAGAGTGACACTTGATAGCATTGTCCACAACACCATCCCTCACTTGCTGACTGATAGTAGACTGAAAGAATGGTAAATGTAATGGCATTATATTTGTCTTACATTTTGTGACTAGGACATATCTGTGCAATTTTTCACATTTCTGGTTAGACTTCAGTGTTGTAATTGTAATGGAACAGCTTGGTTAGAGACACATTGTCTCCAGAAAGGATATTTTCAGTTCTGCTGCTGGAAATTGTCCCATCCCATGGCCTTTGCAGTATCCATTGATCCCAAGTGTTTCTTGATACGATGTTGAGCGAATTAAATTGGCCGAAGATTGGGATCTATAATGCAGAAGCTTAAAATCATCTCATTGTCAAATTTGAGGTTTCATGCTTCACACAAGTAATTAGTACATAAGCAATAGAAGCAAGAATAAGCCATGCCGCTCAGTCTTTCTCCATCATTAAATAAGATTGTGGCTGATGCTGTGCTTTGTCGACAACAATAATGTAAATTGTGGTTTTTGTCATTTTAAATAGTGCGTGGATTTTGATTACACATGTTCATAGACTATCTTATTCATTCTCCAAAGAGACCAAGGTACTTGAATGAAGGGCAGTACTTGGCAATTCTGACTTCAGGAAATACCACTGCATCCAACATTCCCAATGTGGTCTCCTGCACGTAGCCTACTTGTATTTGGTCTGCCATCGCCTACTAGATCTCTTTGTTGCTTACCATTTTAACTCCTCTTCCAATTCCCATTCTGACATTTCTTTCCTGGACATCCTCTTTTGCTCGAGTGAGACCACACGCACACTGGAGGCAACTCATTTTCCGCTTGGGTAGCATTGAATTCTCCAATTTTAGGTAACTACACCCCCCCCTCCCCGTCTCTCCCCTATCCTCCACTTGGACTCACGCCCATTTCTCCCCTTGCCATTTCCACCAACGTTCCTTCCCCTAGTTTCACAATTCGCAGCTTTTCAATCCTTTGGTGTCACACCTCCTGTCTATCAAATCACCCCTCACCTGTATCAGATAAACATTCCTTGCAATTCCTCTATTGCAAACATATCCTTCCCTGGTTCAGGAGTCGAGGCTTAGACTTAAGGGCCTGTCCTACAAGCATGCAACTCTATGCGATGAACGCGATCAAACTAGAAGCGGGGGCCGCGCGGAGGTCGGGTGATCCCTGTACAGGGCCGTTCCTACCACCAGTGAACTCTAAGGTAAGTTCGCCAGGACAGAGAGGGGCACACAGAGAGGGGCACCAAGGCACACACACACACAGGGCCACGGAGCCACACACATAGAGGGTCACGGAGGCACTTACAAATATGTTCACGGAGGCACGATGTCGGGGCGGTGTGTAATGCGTCGAGGTGACTGCGAGCCGACAAGCCGTTGCTGCGCGGAATTTTCGGACATTGTCAGTTTTTCGGAGCCCCGCGCGGTGTCGGGATGAACTCGGGATGAACTCCGCACAATTCCGCACGGCTCCAGCGATCGAAGTGGGACCGGCCCCGCGACGCCGGACGGCTCAAGCGACCACATTAGGTCGCGCTAATCGCATAGAGTTGCATGCTGGTGGGACAGGTCCTTTAGTATTCCACATGTAGACTCACCGGTTACCTGCCAGGCATTGTCCTAACCTTCCTCTCTTCCAGCTTTCTTGCCCCCTCTCCCTACAATCACTCTGACGAAGGGACCCGACCCAGAACATCACCTAGCCATGTTCTCCAGAGATGTTGCCTGACCTGCTGTGTTACTCCAGCACTCTGTGTCTTTTTTTTTGTAAACCAGTATCTGCAGTTCCTTGTTTCCTCAGGAAAATAATGAAGTATATGCCCTCCCCTGTGCCAATTTGGCAATGTCCCCCAAGAGGCTCTTGGCAAATGATGTGTCAGTTCACTAGACTGAAATAAATATAGCAATTTGCAGCTGATGGAAGATGATATATCTGCAGATTTGTTTTTTCGGATGCAGAAAGTAGTGGCAAATCATTTACAGCATCAGGTTACTGTGCGCTTGTGTGTGCGTGTCTCTGTGTGTTAAGTGTTAGTGTTGGAAGCCTGATTAAAAAGCACTGCATCAAATGTATATTCCACAAGGCCCCCATTTCCTCCAACAGAGTGGCTCTAATTATGTATTGTGTCTAGTGTCAGCATGCCAAAACATAGTATTATCTATACAGCTGCTCCTCGACCTATGATGGGGTTACCATCCGATAAACCCATCGTAAATCGAAAATCGCAAGTCGAGAATACATTTAATACAATGCGTCCACATGACTGGATGTGACGTGTAGCTCGCAGCCGTTGCCCAGTGTTTGCACCATCGTAAAGTTGAAATATCATAAGTGGAAGCATCGTAAATTGGGGAGCATCTCTACTCCGAAGCTTGTGCACCAACAAATATTGGTTAATTTGACAAGTAAAAGCTCAACTGTTCAAATCCAGGTAGTTTAGTTTAGAGGTACAGCATGGAAAGAGGACCTTCAGCCCAACAAGTCACACCGACCATCGGTCACCCGTTCACACTAACTCTGTGTTATCCCACTTTCTTATCCACTCGCGACACACTAGGGGCAGTTTTACAGAAGTGAATTAACCTGCAAACCCGCACAAATTTTGGAATATGGGAGGAAGCTGGGACCCCCACAGAAAACCCACGCTGTGACAGGGAGAAGATGTAAACTCCACACAGACAGCACCCGGGGTCAGGATAGAACCTGTGTTGAACTGACGCTGTGAGGCAGCAGCTACACCATTAGATATCCAAATTTCACAGCAAGTGAATATTCTATAACTAGTGAAGAAATACTGAATGCTTTGTATTTGACAGCAGCAAATTAATTATTATGTAATTAAAATGTAATAATGTAATATTGCCAATAGAACAGGGAACTGTTATTTTTGCATCGACCTTTTGCCGCAATTTGAGTTTCCTGAACAATCTTTGACAAACTTGCGACTCCAGCAGAATATCCGTATTAATTCAAGTTCTAGCATCTAGCTGTGCACTGAATGGAAGGGTCTGATGCGCAGATTGAGATTATTATAATAACTTGCAGCATCTACTTGTGTTTTTTCTTCCCGGCAAAGAAATGTGTAGTGTAGTTTTTGATGAACAATGGCCATAAAATTGGATTGATGGCATTGTGATTACTATGATGCAATTAACCGATCAATAATCATATGATGTCATTCAAATTCAGAAGAAAGTAACAAGATTCTTTCCCTCTCCTGAAACTTTGTACAACCATTGTGCAAAAGTTCCATTGAAAGTGTTGTATCGTGTGGGTGTGCGTACGTCTGCATGCGTGTGTGCGCGTATGTGTGTGTGTGAGACTAATGCCCCTGTCCCACTTAGGAAACCTGAATGGAAACCTCTGGAGACTTTGCGCCCCACACAAGGTTTCCGTGCGGTTAGAAACAAAGAAAATAGGTGCAGGAGGAAGCCATTCGGCCCTTCGAGCCAGCACCGCCATTCAATATGATCATGGCTGATTGTCCGCTATCAATAACCCGTGCCTGCCTTCTCCCCATATCCTAGCCCCTAGAGCTCTATCCAACTCTCTTTTAAATCCATCCAGTGATTTGGCCTCCACTGCCCTCTGTGCACGGAATTCCATAAATTCACAACTCTCTGGGTAAAAAAGTTTTTTCTCAGCTCAGTCTTAAATGGCCTCCCCTTTATTCTAAGACTGTGGCCCCTGGTTCTGGACTCACCCAACATTGAGAACATTTTTCCTGCATCTAGCTTGTCCAGTCCTTTTATAATTTTATATGTTTCTATAAGATCCCCCTCATCCTCCTAAACTCCAGTGAATACAAGCCTAGTCAGACCTTTTTTTCACCCAGTTTTATTCCACCAGGGAGGTCTTACCTTCCACTACCTGCAACCTCCGGCAACCACCATCAACTAGCATCGCAACCGGCTTCGACTAAAAAATTACCCATGTTTAAAACAGCAACCTATTTTTAGTCGCGGCCGGTTTTGAATTTTTTGAAATAGTCGCCGGAACATAGAAGAAGCGGAGACCACTTTCAACCATTAGGGAGACTGACAAAAACCTCCGGGAACTGCACGGAAACCTTGGGTGGGGCGCAAAGGCTCCAGAGGTTTCCGTTCAGGTTTCTTAAGTGGGACAGGGGCATTAGAGCACGCGCTTGCAGGATCCCACATGTATATCTGTGTACATCAAGACAGGCAATACAATATTTCCAGAGCTTTATGCATACTTTATGTTCCATCTTTATTGTGTTGTCATTTGTTATCATGACAACACATTCTAATTCCTAAACTGAACAATCGGTGAGAATTTAGTGCTGGAATATCCTAATTGTGTGTTTACATTTGAAATATAACAATAATCTGATTCTATGATAACAGTAAATACTTCCCTTTTGTTCGGCCTGAATGGAGTGATTTGCATCTTCTCGAAGGTCAATGCCTTTTTGACATGATTGGGCAGTGGAAGATGATAAAGGTAACTCACCAAGCTCAAATAGAATTCTAGTTAGTTGCTGATGGCTGTATGATGTTGACTTGTTAAATATTTGAAATTCAAAGAATCACTTGAAATGAATTTTGGAAGCACTGAGAGTAACCACAATTGAAATGCCTACTGAACTGATTAACAGGTATGATTTTCCAATGATCGTGATTCATGATGCTTTATTTGAAGATGCATCTAGATAAAAAGGAAAGTAATGTTTTGTTATTATGATTGCATGTTGATCGGCAGTTTGAAAACTAGAGAGTGGCGATGCAATATCTGAACTTTCACGCTAATCAATGAGTGATGATGATACTCAATCTAAATGTTATTACTTTACAGGCTTATCTGCCCAATTAATCAGTTCCTAATAGCAGAGGCTTTCTAGAAAGATTGAGTTCTCAGTTACTTTTCCCCTGTGGAATCTTTATTTTAGTTTATTATTGCCACGTAGCGAGGTACAGTGAAAAGCTTTTGGTTGCGAGCTATCCAGTCAGCGAAAAGACTATAAACGATTACAATCCTCAGTGTACATACATATACAGGATAAAGGGTATAGCGTTCAGTGCAAAGTAACGTCCGATGAAAGATAGTTCAATGGTCTCCAATGGATGGCGAGGTCAGGACTGCTCTTGAACTGGGAGCTTAGAAAGTTGTTACATTTTTACCGTTATTAGCTGCTGTTTAGCCCATTAACATAGAAACATAGAAAATAGGTGCAGGAGTAGGCCATTCGACCCTTCGAGCCTGCACCGCCATTCAATATGATCATGGCTAATCATCCACTCAGTATCCTGTACCTGCCTTCTCTCCATACCCCCTGGTCCCGTTAGCCACAAGGGCCACATCTAACTCCCTCTTAAATATAGCCAGTGAACTGGCCTCAACTACCTTCTGTGGCAGAGAATTCCACAGATTCACCACTCTCTGTGTGAAAAATGTTTTTCTCATCTCGGTCCTAAAAGACTTCTCCCTTAAGCACATTGAAGATCCTTTTGGTCTGGTGAATGTGGATTGGCATGGAAAGTCTAGCTCCAGCGTGTATCAACTTAAGTATTCCAAGTAAAAGTTGCAAATGCTGGAGATACTCAACAAATTAGGCAGCTGCTGACTGATCTGAATACTTCCAGTGTTGTCAGCTTTAAGTTTGGATATATCCATCATTTGTAGTTATTTTGCTCTGTAATTACATGTTGGCTGCATTGACAGTCGTGGAAGAAGCATGAACAGTTGAAATTTGAACAGGATTATCTGATTTGGCATGAGATCTTATTTGCTGAGAAATCACTGAACCTATCTTTTCAAACAAGCAAATCCTGGGGCATACAGCAATGAGCAAGGAAGTTGTAACAATCCTTTACTAAACATCAGTTTGGCCACTGGGCACTGAGTATTGTGTCCAGTTTTCAGTGGTGCACTTTCGGAAAGATGTAAAGGTTGCAGAGAGGATGCAGAAGAGATTTTCCAAAATGATTTTGTGGATAATGGGCTTAAGTTGCATGGCTAGGCAGGAGAAGCTGTTGTTCTCCTAGGAACGGGGTCTCATGGAGATATTTGATATCATGAAGGAGATGGACTGAACTGAACTGATAGAATTTTACACAATGATTGGACTGCTAGGGGTATTAGTAGAGGAAAGTTCAAGAGCGAGCCGCTCACTATATCTGAAAGTGATGAATTTTCAGGAATGAGTGGTTTGAGATAAGGACCAGCTGGCTTTCCGTAAATACTGTATGGACTCAATGGGTGGAATGACCTCTAACATATCTGTAAATCATTGTTTATCAACATTCATTTACTTTAGTTTAGAAATACAGCGCGGAAACGGGCTCTTCGACCCACCGAGTCCACACCAACCAGCCATCCCCGCACACTAACACTATCCTACGCTCACTAGGGACTATTTACAATTTTACTGAAGCCAATTAATCTACAAACCTGTACTTCTTTGGAACATGGGAGAAACAGGAGCACCCAGAGAAAGCCCACGCAGGTCACGGGGAGAACAGACAAACTACATCTAGACAGCACCCATGGTCAGGATTGAACTCTGCTCTCTGGCGCTGTAAGGCAGCAGCTCTACTACTGTGCCACCATGCCCCTCCCCCCCCCCCCCCCCTCCGAGCTGAAGTCATGCAGAGCATTTGCCCTAAAAGATATAGCGACTGATCCTATGAATACATATGTTCAAAGGGGCATTTGCCAATTGATGGATAATTTACTTTTCGAAGCACAGTTCAAATTTCCTTCACTGATTCTCATGCGAATTGTCACCTACTGCGTGTCGAGGGTACAATGTGGCCAATTTGCACTGGGAATGATGCTACAAATAAGAATGGCCTCGCCTTGTGCTTGAGCAACTGAATGGAGGCAAGAACCAGCAATAGGGCAGCAGGAGGGTCAGATTGTGCCAGGGTGAAGCGCATGTGACACTGTATATCTTTCTCTATTCTAATGTGTCTTAACGATACACAGATTATGATACTTCCTTTTTATGCTGATATGATCTTTGATCATTTGCAGTTTGGCGCCATGTTTAATAAAATGTTTCTGGCTCAAGATTGTTTGATTTTTTAAATTTATTTCACAAAATATTATTCATATTAGACCAGAGAACCATTCATATCACATCACTATTGTTAAAAATAGGTTCAAAATGAAAGGCTCTTGGGATTATGAGTTGAATATTTGATGAAGTATAAGACAAGGTCTGCTTGTTGCAGTACTTTTAGCTTGTTTTTATTTATTTTTCGTCCCATTAGCTGCCCAATATTTATGATATTGACAATCCAGGCACAGTGTGAAATGCTGAGAGATGTGGGTGATTAATACTGATGGGTTCTTCCATTTCCATTTACACTGCTGAACAAATAGGCACCGTGTGATTTGCATCTATATTAGTGAAGAACATGCAAGAAAAAAACCAACATGTTGTGTTGCTGATGAGATAACACTCGGGTCCACCTTTTTGTGGGCCTGTCAGTAATTTGGGAAGGAAACTCTGGTTTCCCTCTGAGTCTTATTGAAGAATATAAACTTCAGATGCTGTCTAAAAGGGGAAATGCTACATTTCTCAGAGTGATGGATTGTTGCTATCTTAGAGCTGCAAGGGAAGTGCCTTTGTACATTGTTGCTCCTGTCTGTTGTTGTGTTATAGGTAGGAGGGTGGTTTTGGGCACACTTTATCACATGGCATTTGCTAATTTGACAGGTAGGGAGCAGAGGCTAAACATCTCTCTGCAGGGAGGAAGTGAAAATCAGCAGGTGAGTCACTTCTGATTGTCTGCAAAAGCCCAAGTCATTGGATCAGGGCTGGGCATGGCTGACAGCAAAGGCATGGTGCTTTTTCTGATCATTCCCAGCTGTATAAACATGTGTGAAGCCACAATGCAAGCATGTTATTTATAGTTGGGATTTTCTTGGGCTAATTTACCTCATCTGCGTAATCTTTTGACGATTCTGATTGCCTGGGAATAATCTGTTGATATGTCTTCCTTTGGCTGCACGTGAGCCCAGAAACTGAATGACAGCTAGTTATTAACTGATGGAAGTCGTCGCATGTAATTGTGTTCTCATCCTGCAGAGATCATACTGGAGACCAATTATTCACTCTGCACGTCCCCATTGTAGCCCTTTGGTTTAGAACGCAAAGTGCTGGAGTAACTCAGCGGCTCTGGTAGCATCTCTGAAGAACAAGGAGAGGCGATGTTTCTGGCCAAGACCCTTCTTCAGACTGATTCAACATAGATAGGCGACACTTCGGCTCAGGAAACGTCATATTTGATCCCCGTCTGAAACATCGCCTCTCCATGTTCTCCAGAGAAGCCATCTGATCCCCTGAGTTAATCCAGCACTTTGCGTTCCAAGCAAGATTCCAGCATCTGTAGTTCCTTGTGTTGACGTAGCCTTGTGGATTGTGTCAGAACTAAGTCCATCACCTCGGGATTGAATTTGGGGCTTTTGTTGTTTAGGTACGGTGAAATTATTTAATTGCATACAGTTCACCAAAGTATTGCCATACCAAAGCACTATCCTCGATTAGTACAATGTGTGTAGAAATAGTTCACTGAGATGGCATGCACGAGTTGCCAGGCTTTGGTTCCAATGCAAATGTCTCATGGAAATTAAATTAAATAAGAAAATGATGTTGGTAGTTCACAGCTGCTACATTACTGCAATTTTATTTATCTTCTGGCGTCTGTATGGTCGTGAGTAGTCGCCCAAAGAGTCGTACCTTTTGTGTTAAAGAAGGAACTGCAGATGCTGGAGAATCGAGGGTTACACAAAAAGCTGGAGAAACTCAGCGGGTGCAGCAGCATCTAAGGAGCGAAGGAGATAGGCGATGTTTCGGGTCGAGACCCTTCTTCAGACTGGTCAGGGATCAGGGAAACGAGAGATATAGACGGTGATGTGGAGAGATAAAGAACAATGAATGAAAGATATGCAAAAAAGTATCGATGATAAAGGAAACAGGCCATTGTAAGCTGTTTGTAGTGTGAAAATGAGAAGCTAGTGCGACTTGGGTGGGGGAGAGATAGAGAGAGAAGGAATGCCAGGGTCCGAGGGCTGAGGGAGAGGTGGGAAGGGGAGGAGGCAGCTTGGGTTAACAGAATTGAGAAAATTCAATGTTTAAGCCCAGAGGGTGCAGACTCCCCAAGCGGAATATGAGGTGCTGTTCCTCCAACTTGCGGTGTTGCTCACTCTGGCCGTGGAGGAGGCCCAGGACCGAGAGGTCGGATACGGAATGGGAGGGGGAGTTGAAGTGCTGAGCCACCAGGAGGTCGGGTTGGTTAGTGCGGACCAAGCGGAGGTGTTCGGCGAAACGATAGCCCAGCCTCCGCTTGGTCTCACCGATGTAGATCAGCTGGCATCTAGAGCAACGGATAGATGTAGTAGCAGTAGATGAGGTCGGAGGAGGTGCATGTGAACCTCTGTCGGACTTGGAAGGACTGCTTGGGTCCCTGAAAAGAGTGGATGGGGGAGGTGAAGGGACAAGTGTAGCATCTCTTGCGGTTGCAAGGGAAAGTGCCCGGGGAAGGGGTGGAGCGGGAGGGAAGGGAAGAATTGACAAGGGAGTTGCGTAGTGGACGGCTTTATTGCAATCATGTGGAATTTTTAGCTGACTGCAAGAAGGTGGCTTTTCACTGTACCTCGGTGGACGTGACCATTAACTAAAGTAAATCGCCCCCCTCATATCCCAGCTCTGAGGAAATGTTGCTGAACCTTCAAACATTCAGTGGTTCACTTTCCACAGACTCTGACTGGCTGACATCTATTTTTTGTGACACTGGGTTTCTGATTTGATAATTATGAATAATATACACTGGGTAAAACCCAACGTGTTCATTGGAAAGAAAGGCCATGTGGCTGTTAAGTCTTACAAATATCTTTCTCTTCCCAAGAGTAAAAAAATTATAATTCTGTTTGGGCTCTTACGGAATGGACAAAAATAGACAAAAGGCATGTAGTCGACGGATGTTTTTCTCCCGAAATCTATTTATGCCATGTTGTTATTACTTCAGTATTGTAACATAATATGTTTCTGTAACAAACTAGGGAGGGGTTCCTTGTACTTAAAGACCAAATTCCAACAACAATGTAATTGTAATTGCTGAAGTACATCAAGCCTTGCCTCGATCTGTAATTGAATGTTAGAAATCAAGTTTTATTTTTATTTTTTTCACTGCGTAATTTTCCGAGAAGTTAAAAAAAACCCGCTCTGCCAATGATAGAAAAACTGCAACAGAAATAGAACTTTCCATTTTGTTTCCCAAGGGGTTTTTGTCTGCTGGAACTTGTCTGCAGATGTTGCAACTCAGTTAATGATAACCTTGTGGAGCATATATTATGCCTTTGACTTTCTTTCATATCCTGTTCAATTTCTCCAACGAGATTTTTGTTTCTGACAGCCACTTTGTGCAGATTCATGGGACTTTTGGCCCATTTTAGAAGTCTCGGGCTTTCCTGCCACCAGAGCAAAAAGCATCACTCACTTCACTTTGGATTTTAGACCAGACGGGGCATGGATTTATGCTTCCTTGATTGTTTAGTTTTAGTTTAGAGACACAACGTGGAATCAGGCCCTTCGGCCCGCAGTGTCCATGCTGACCAGCGATCACCCATACACTAGTTCTATCCCACACACTAGGGGGAATTTTACAGAAGCCAATTAACCTACAAACCTGCACGTCTTTGGAGTGTGGGAGGAAACCAGAGCACCCGGAGAAAAGCCAAACAGTCACAGGGAGAACGTGCAAACTCCGTACAGACAGCGCCCATACTCGGGATGAAACCTAGGTCCCTGCCGCTTTAAGGCAGCAGCGATGTCTTCATATGGGAAAAATTTACACTTCTGCAGTCAAATAACTGGCATAGTAATAAAATTTCACACATGTAACACAGTCCAATTACTGGGCGGTAAATGCATTTTCTAAACTCTTGCAGTGTTGTTGTTGGCTGGTTGCAATATAAGCCTCTATCATGTCATCAAGCTTGTAATTCAATGTGTGATATTTATTATGGATATATAATGGAGATGCCCATGTTTCACTGGGGCACAGAGCACAAAATAATAATCATACAATGATGACCCTGCTCAGTGGCTCCAATAAATATCGCAGATCGAAAGTTAAATGACTAAATATCCTTTGACATGTCTGTGGTGAACAGTGATAAGGCTTCTGTATTTTGATTAACATGTGGCCCGTCATTTCTGTCTATCTCAATCCACCTACAGTCCTGCAAATAATGTTGCGGCGATCAGCTTTTTCATCAACACCTTGCCTCTTTTATCTTTGTTTGAGTTGAATAATCAAACATGTGACCAATGACATACTTTTCCGTCATCTGAATCGTTTTAATTCCACAAGCAGTTTTCCTTCAATGGAAATAAAATACAATCACTTTTATTCTTATTATGTTTTTGATATTTAAAACATGTCACTGATCTATAAAAGCAATTATGTAATGGATCTGAAACGAGAAAAGGAAAGATGTGTGAGCAGCCAAAAAAATGCCCAAGTAATAGAGTCATAGAATTTTAACAATAAGGAGTAAGCCATTTAGAACGGAGACGAGGAAACACTTTTTCTCACAGAGAGTGGTGAGTCTGTGGAATTCTCTGCCTCAGAGGGCGGTGGAGGCAGGTTCTCTGGATGCTTTCAAGAGAGAGCTAGATAGGGCTCTTAAAGATAGCGGAGTCAGGGGATATGGGGAGAAGGCAGGAACGGGGTACTGATTGGGGATGATCAGCCATGATCACATTGAATGGCAGTGCTGGCTCGAAGGGCCAAATGGCCTACTCCTGCACTTATTGTCTATTGTTTATTAAGATTCCTGTTAAATCTTTTCCCCTTCACCTTGAACCTATGCTTATTGAAGAGAATTTTGAAGGATGTGGGGGAAGACAGAGCTTTGGGGAGGGAGCATGGTGGCAGCCAGACAGTTGAAGACCCCAGTAATTGACAACAAGGTGTGTTGTATGTGATTGATGGAAGAGAACTGGTGTGTTCAGTTAGATTGTAATCTTACAAGAGGTGGTGGAGCCAGAACATCGTGATATTTAAAAGCAAGGTTTCAAGGTCCGTTTATTGTCACATGTACCATTAGCCATGATGATATTGAATGGCGGTGCAGACTCGAAGGGCCGATAGGCCTACTCCTGCACCTATTTTCTATGTTTCTATTAGGCACAGTGAAATTCGAATTACCATGAATCACAATGAAGGTTTGACATTTCTAATATGGCAAAAGGAGAATAATTGTGCATAAATTGGGGATGCTTCATGGGAAAGATGAGGAATATGGAATGTGCAACAGGTAGACACAAAGTGCTGAAGTAACTCAGCGGGTCTGGCATCATCTCTAGAGAAAAAAGATGGGTGACATTTTGGATGTTGGATATTCGGGTGTTGGATGAATTGGATCTGTTTTTAGCTGGGGGATACAGACCTGAAGAATATTGAAATAGTTGAGTCGGATTGTGAAGACTTGTGCAATGCACTTGTGCAGTACCAGCGGCACTGGGGCTGTTGTGAGATGGAGGTGAATGATGCGGAAAAGCTTCAAGAGACGACATTTGATCCAATCTACTCGGGATTGAAGCAGGAAGCCAAGGTTGGGAATCTCTGAAAAAAAGAACTGCAGATGCTGGGTTAAATCGAAGGTAGACACAATGCTGCGGTAGCTCAGCGGGACAGGCAGCATCTCTGGCGAGAAGGAATGGGTGACGTTTCGGGTTGAGACCCTTCTTCTCGACCCGAAACGCCACCCATTCCTTCTCTCCAGAGATGCTGCCTGTCCCGCTGAGATACCGCAACATTTTGTGTCTACTCTTGAGAATCTGTGAGATTAATTATAGTTTATAATGAAGATGCCCTTGTTTCACAGGGCCATAGAGCACAAAATAGTGCTCCTACTTTGATAACCTTTTTCGATGTTTAAAGGTGTAACCTTTTAACCCCTTTTTAAAATTGAGATTAAAATTGATGCTTACAGGAATAATAAGCCCTTTGATCAAGACTTTTTTCTCCATTGAAGGACGTTAAGATCCATTCATGACTAGATTCAACAATCGTGGAATTGAGAGAATTGTTGAAGAACTGATACAATTGGTAGAAATGGGTCACCCAATCCAAACAAAGTGTGTAAGAAGGAACTGCAGATGCTTGAAAATCGAAGGTGGACAAAAGTGCTGGAGAAACTCAGCGGGTGCAGCAGCATCTATGGAGTGAAGGAAATAGGCAACGTTTCGGGCCGAAACCCTTCTTCATTGCCTATTTCCTTCGCTCCGTAGATGCTGCTGCACCCGCTGAGTTTCTCCAGCACTTTTGCCTACCCTGTATATGAAGAAATGTTGCCGATGAGAAACAGAAGGGCAACACATGTTGGTACTTACAGAAGAAAGAAGGAAGCCATTTATTAAAATAACAGAATAGGTTTGGAAGTGTCATGTACTAGCAGCGGAGGTTACTTCACCAAGTTCACCTTGGACCATCTTTGATTGGACTTTACTGCCTTAAAGGGCCTGTCCCATTTTCACGACTTAATTCTTTCATCCCAACCATTTTTTTTACTATTGGACATTTTTTATCGGGCTCGAAAAAACGTCCTGATTTACCTTGGCTCCTTGGATGCTGCTGCACCCGCTGAGTTTCTCCAGCTTTTTGTGTAACTCCTGATTTACCTGATGCCACGAGCACCTACGGCTGGCATAACGAGCCGCTACGATATATCTATGAACTCCTACGGACTCGTTACGAACATTCTGCGAGTTTGAATCGGGGGGGAAACTTGGGAGAATTCGTGAATTACCTCGTGAGTGTGGGACAGGCCCTTTACTTTGCATAAATTTACTTTGCATAATTCCCTTATGTATCCATACACTGTAAATGGCTCGATTGTAATCATGTATTGTTTTATCTGCTGAATGGATCGCACGCAACAAAAGCTTCCCACTGTACCTCGGTACAGGTGACAATAACCTAAAACTAATCTAAAGTTTGAATCGGGCTGTTTTGGTTCACTTGGGTGGCTCGATGACATATTAGGGTTCTGTACAGAATTGAGAGATGAGAAACTAGATAAAATACAAAGCAGGAAGATGAGTATGTTGTCCTGTAATGAGTAAGGAAGTGGAAAGATTGAGAATGACGTGGGCATCTATTGTAAACTGATGTGGCATCCTGATTGAGATCAGAAACTTATCATGCACAGTCTTTAAACCTGCAGCAGTGCTGCTAATGAAGTGCAGCTGACTCTCTGGTGAACTGTGAGGTTTTAGATTTTGTATAAAATGACATTAGGAAAATTGGTAAACATGGGGATTGACAATTTAAATCTGATGCTGCGGCAGATTTAAGTTGCGTTCAAAAAAAAAATCAAGATTAAAAAAAAATCAGACTTGATATTGGTTGCAGCCAGCATGACCAGGTCTATCAATTTAATAGCACTACAGCTGTCATTGTTTTGAGGTTGTGGCAATGATTTTTCTGAACCAAAGCTTCATGTTACCTATTTTCAGATGTTCAGACTCAATTTCCTGCCTGACCTTGAGCTTGCAGATCAATATTACGTCCAATCTATTATCAAAAATGCTTTTTACTTTGCAGTGTCACTCAACTGCATATCTCCCTCTCGCTCTCCGCCTACGCCTTTGTCAAGATCAGTTTTTCAGAAGCAGTTTTAAGCTCCATTCACTTCCGATTTTAGCTTTTGCATAGTTCCCTGGACTGAATGCATCCTGTATTTGCTGTTGTATCATGCTGTTCCATGCTTATGTTCTTTCCTCAAACCTAATTTTCTTTCCTCAATTGCTCAGAGGCTTCAAAATCTTCCATCCAAATCCCACCCATGGTCTTGCTGTAACCAACAGCGCTCTGACCTAGCCCATGGCAGTGAGGATTTTGGCCTCTTTCCCTCACTGCCCCACCAGTGATCACAGATCCAAGTGTCTCAGAATCTTTGAAGCCTTATTCTTGGTCCCATCATCCCATCCCTTCCCTGCTCCCCAATGTCATTCTTAAGGAATTCTTTCTGCACTTAGAATGCTGACACATAACACTTAGAGAAGGCTCCCAGGATGTGCTGCTGCAGTGGTAGAACGCTCCCGCGAGGAGCCGGGAAGTAGGATCCGGCGGGCTGCTGCAGAAGACTGACCCGGTGGGCCGCTACCTGCAAGGGGGCAAGCTGAGTGGCTGAGAGACGAGGAGTGAGCCACTGGCACGACGGACCAAAGGAGTGGGTCGGTAGGAGAGGGGCCAGCGACTTCACGGTCGGCTGCAGGAGGTGCCCCCAGAACACAACGTCAGCCAGGCGAGGAGAGGGACGTCGATTCGCAGGCCGAGCCAGTCAAGGGCAATGGAGCAAGCCCTGCAATGGGCCGGGACTTACCTGGATTGAGAACCGCTCTCGTACATAAATTGCACCTAAATATATGGACTCGTGCATTTGTGTGCTATAACCATATAACAATTACAGCATGGAAACAGGCCTTCTCGGCCCTTCCAGTCCGTGCCGACCATTTATTTTCCCCTAGTCCCATCTACCTGCACTCAGACCATACCCCTCCATTCCCTTCCCATCCATATACCTATCCACTTTACTTTTAAATGTTAAAATTGATCCTGCCTCCACCACTTCTGCTGGAAGATCATTCCACACAGCCACCACTCTCTGAGTAAAGAAGTTCCCCCTCATGATACCCCTAAACTTCTGTCCGTATGTAAAAAGAATTTCACTGTGACAATAAAGAACCATTGAACCATTATAGAGTGATACAGCATGGAAACAGGCCCTTCGCCTGAACTTGCCCAGGCTGACCAGGATGCCCCATCTACACTCGTCCTACCAGCTTGTGTTTGGCCTGTATCCCACTAAACCTTTCAGATCCAAGTACCTGTCCAATGTCCAACCTATTACTAAAATGTTTTTCCTTTTGTAATGTCACCTAACCATATTTCTCCACCTCTCTTGAAATTTTCATCCATGCCTTTGACACATCAACAATCACTTTTCATAAACAGTTTAAGCTCCATTCACTTCAGATTTTAATCTTATTGTGTGCCTTTGGGCATTTTCCCTCCCACCAAATGCCTTGAGTCATTCCGGTCTGTAAAAGTTCCTACACCATCTATTTCAGATATGATCAACATAATTTGCTTTGTAGTTTGGATGTCAGAATAGGTAGAATATGTAGATAGAAAACCAGGCGGTTTTATCCATTAAGTAAGACTAATTACCACGATTTTGTACATTGCTAATGCGCTACTCATTCAACAGGGGAAGATGTTTGAAGTCCAAGTCGACTTGAAACGTTAGCATCTGCACTGTGTTGAACAGCTTCATTCCTACTTCACTGAACAAAGAAAAAATAGATTAAATAATCATAGCTGTTGGGATATTTAGCTGTGCGGCATAGGTTATGTACAACATCCATCTGCAGTTCTAACTGATTTTATTACTAACTGCTGGGTTTTCCAATTTGACAAATTCTTGAGGCCCAAGGTAATTTGAATTTCTACACTCACATTTTTCAAATGTGTTTTTCCTTGCTTTCAGGCCTCCCATTTATCAGCTGTGAGAAGAGGCAGACAGCATGCTCCCAGGCTTCTGCCGAGTCTATTTCATACGCGACTTAAAACAAGCGGGTTTGCAAAGAGCCATCACAATAGTGTTTAATCTGATATCTAGGAAAATGGCTGAGGATGGTGCCACGCATGCTTGTTGGGGAAAACTCTTAACCTGTCATTGCATGCGGAAACATTACCATCCCATTATTGTAAAGTGGGATGGGGTGCGAGAGTGTGGAATTCTTGCCTTGGTAATAGAGCTTTGTCGCAACCATTTCTGACATGGTTTGGTTTGAAGATAGACACAAAACGCTGCAGTAACTCAGTGGGTCAGACAGAATCTCTGGAGAAAAGGAATAGTTGGCCTTTCAGACAAGGTTTGGTTTTCCTTAGTTGAGGAAGGATATGTGGTTTTATCAGATTAATTTTTGGGATAAGAGGATGGTGCCATGAATAAATAATTACTTTTCCTTTCTGGAATAGCTTAGAATAGTGAGAGTTGATGTTTACAGCGTGGAAAGAGGCCCTTTGTCCCACTGACTCTGCATTGAGCGGCAGCCACCCATTCACTAGTTCTATCCTGCACACTAGGGACAATTTACTGAAGCCAATTAATCTACAAAGTTGTTCCTGAAAGAATTTTAAAATGCATTATGTACCCTGGAATGTGCTTGTCCTGTCAGTTTAAAATAGACTGAGGTTATGCAAGGCTGCACTAACTCTTTAAATCTTGGTTGTAGGTTTAAGCCAAAGGTTTGTGATTCAGCAGTAGGGGTGCTATGAACTAAATCAGAAGCATGGCCTGTATGATCCAGGTTACAAGGTTTCAAGGTCAGTTTATTGACACGTACCAATTAAGGTACAGTGAAATTTGAGTTGCCAAACTATAAGTGAAAAGCAACTACGCACAATCACACAAAAGTTAACATGAACATCCATCACAGTGGATTCCACATTCCTCGCTGTGATGGAAGGCAATAAAGTTCAATCTTCTTCCTCTTTGCTCTCCCGTGGTCGGGGCAGTCAAACCATCCGCAGCCGGGACCATCAAAGCCCCCGCAGCCGACGATGGAAGCCCCGCCGGGGCGATCGGAACTCCCACGTCAGGGCGGTGGAAACATGGAGCTCCCGAGTCGGCCTCTTCGTACCAGAGACCACGGACATCACGATGTGAACGTCCACGGGCCCCGCGGTTGGAGCTTCGATCCCCGGCAAAGGGATCACAAGCCCCGCGATGTTAAAGCCCCGCAGACTATTGCGGCTTGGAGCGCCGGGTCGGTCTCCAGGGAAGGCTGCGCCACTCTGCGATGTTAGGCCGCAGTGCGGACAGAGATATGGTACTGAAAAATATCGCATCCCTGTCATTGAGGGAGGAGGATGATGATGATGTTGCTGTGGAATTTATCTGTGACAATGTGTGTAACACCAGCTTCTAGCTTCATAGTAACCGATGAAGCTGTTGCATGTCAGTCCATAAAACATGAAACTTGGAGAAACATCTGGGACTAGTTTCACCGACCAACTCTTGCACCTGGCGGCAGCCTCATCCATGAGATCATGATTATCTCAGTTCCAAGAATACCAGCGCTTTGCTTAACTGGAAAATCATGGAAAGCAAAATGAATGTTTGTGGTGCAACTGCATATCGGTGGACGGTGAGGGGAGAAAGAAACAAAACGGGAAAATGGGTGATTATAAGTAGTCATCGAGAGGTGAAAACAGGACAGGTAAAGGCCATAAGCACCATTTTGCCTGGTTTGAAGCAGCTAACAGCTTCATATAAACGGATATAAACTGACTGAAAATGAAATAAACTAGACGACAGAGATCTGAATCAATTGATATGTTGTTTGTCTTTCCACAGATGCTGTCTGACATACCAAGTTTTTCCAGCGTTTTTTAATTTAGTTTCACGCCTGTTGTTTATCGTGGGGAAGTTGTGCATCAAATACATAATATGTTACCGTGCACTGCTGTTTACTGTTCTCGTGTAACTAGTGGCTGAAACCAGTCACTAACCAGGCTCCCAGAATCAGTTTATGTTGGAAAAAAGTGACGTTCTTTTTAAACCAGGCTTTGGTTTGTCCCAGCCACATGGAATTGCCTCATTCTGATGATTTTTTTGGATTTAGATTTTTTGAAATACAGCGTAGAAACAGGCTCTTTGGCCCACCGAGTCCACGCCGACCAGCGATCACCCTATACACTAATACTATCCTACACGCTAAGGACAATTTACAGAAGCAAATGGTATGTTAGCATTCATAGCGAAAGGATTTGAGTATAGGAGCAGGGAGGTTCTACTGCAGTTGTACAGGGTTTTGGTGAGGCCACACCTGGAGTATTGCGTACAGTTTTGGTCTCCAAATCTGAGGAAAGACATCCTTGTCATAGAGGGGGTACAGAGGGGGAATCAGGTAACCAGACTGATTCCTGGGATGTCAGGACTTTCATATGAGGAAAGATTGGATAGACTCGGCTTGTACTCGCTGGAATTTAGAAGATTGAGGGGGGATCTTATAGAAACTTACAAAATTCTTAATGTGTTGGACAAGCTAGATGCTGGAAGATTGTTCCCGATGTTGGGGGAGTCCAGAACAAGGGGTCACAGTCTAAGGATAAGGGGGAATTCCTTTAGGACCGAGATGAGGAAAACATTCTTTACACAGAGAGTGGTGAGTCTCTGGAATTCTCTGCCACAGAAGGTAGTTGAGTCCAGTTCATTGGCTATATTTAAGAGGGCGTTAGATGTGGCACTTGTGGCTAAAGGGATCAGGGGGTATGGAGAGAAGGCAGGTACGGGATACTGAGTTGGATGATCAGCCATGATCACATTGAATGGCGGTGCAGGCTCGAAGGGCCGAATGGCCTACTCCTGCACCTATTTTCTATGTTTCTAAGTCAATTAACCTACAAAGCTGTACGTCTTTAGAAAGTGGAAGGAAACTGGAGTACCTGGAGAAAACCTATGCGGTCACTGGGAGAACGTACAAACTCCGTACAGACAGCACCCATAGTCAGGATCGAACCTGGGTCTCTTGCGCTGTAAGGCAGCAACTCTACCGCTGCGCCACTGTGCCGCACTGTTACATTAAGATAGATTCCTGATCCGTTAGTGGTTGAAAACCATTCGGATAGTTACCCTGAGACTATCCACATGATTGAGAGAATCATAGATATAGAAAAGCTTGTCTCAAGCACCAAGCTAGAGTAAAGCAGAGGGCAGTGGTCCCTTTTGACATGTGATGGATGCCATTTTAAATTGCGGTTATGTTGTATAATAGTAACTTGCACTTCACACTTGTGTTCAAATTGCAGTTGAGCATCTCAAGCCTCAGACATGGCTGGGTTGGTGGCTCCATGTTTAATTGCTCCATTCAAAAGGGTTTCAAGAAAGGCACACGCTGTATAGACTCCTGAGTGGCCATCGAGCAGCGACCATACACGGATCGCTGCCCTTGTGTGTTGTTTAATCGACTGAGCAAAACTTTCAGGAAATAAATCCAGATGAATAGATACGCCCTCCTGCTCTTCCAGTTCAGGTGGAGGTCATGGGTGTGACCGACTGACGCCAGACAAGCTTGTTTTGCTCCGCACATTCCCAGGGGCACCATAGACTGAGACATGATTCTTTATATTCTGCTCTACCCAAGGCTCTGTTTCATATTAGTGTTCTCACAAATCCAGGGGAATAGAATACTCCCAAAACCCCTTTGCCACATGCATGATATTCTTATTCCCCCCCCCCCCCCCCCCAGCCCTTTTTTAAGACAGCTAGAGTCAGTGACTGTTTGTCCACAGTTCCAGACATATCTCCAGATATTAATATTATTAAGATGCACAAGCCACTGTCATTGTCGCTTGTTACTCGGCCTGCCTGGACATTTTAACCTGTTTGCACCAGACCTGTCCAAGGAGATCATCCTACTAACACACATCATAGAAAATTAGAACATTTATGTCACAGGAGGAGTTTAGTCCACAGCAGGAGTTCATTCAGCCCATTGTGCTGGCTGAAAATGCGCTCTGGAACTAAACTGCTTGCTTCATCCCGTCTTATATTCTTCCTCACCCTCCATGTACACCATGATGTGGAAATTCACTAAGTGCTGGAGGAACTCGGCAAATCAGGAAGCATCTCGGGAGGGAATGGACAGGTAATGTTTTGGGTAGGCAGCCTCCTTCATACTTCTTCAGAGTCTTTTGTTTCCCCAATGAAGATATCCACATTCCATGTGACACGTGGAACGGCAACCCACAGATTCTGAGCCCTGTACAGAGGTGCTGCCCGATTTACGATGCTTCGACTTGCGACATTTCGCCTTTACGATCGGCAAAGGCTGGGCAACGGCAGCAAGCTGCGCGCCACTTCCGGTCACGGGACCGCAATGTATTAAATGCGTTTTCGACTTGCGATATTTTCGGTTTGCAATGGGTTTATCGAAACGTAACCCCATCGTAGGTTTCGAGGAGCAGCTGTAATGGCTTATCGTTCTGATTTTGCTCTGACATCCTCTACCCTGGGATTGAAACCTCTGCCATCTCTCTCCAACACCTGCCCAGATGTACCCACACTGAATATTGTGTTTTTTTTTGGTTTTCCACACCGAAAAAACTATGTACCCACTGGTGTTCCCTTCAGTGTTTTAAACCCCCCCACCCCCCCCCCCCCATTAAATTTGTAACATATTTTCCTCTTGGAATATTTGTTGCGCACAGTTAGCTTAACTCTGCCAAGGATTGGTTAATGGGAGTGATTCTGCCAATGTGGACTTGAGAAAAACAAATGTAATCTTGTGACCAGACTAAAAATAATTATTTTGGGCTTGTTCCAGGGAGCCCAGTGCATGTTTTCCCACTGTCACTCACGGCATGAGCTGTAATAGGAAATGCGTATGGGGTGGTGGCTTGCTTCGTTGAATTTGAGGAAAGCCTCTACTTTTACATGTAAGAATGACTGTAGATCAGCTTTAAGTAGGGTCTTGGGCAAAGGCACATTAGTGTTTTTGTTCTGTGGGTCAAAGCCAGGGTTAATCATTCTCTTCTGTGCCGATGGCCACAGACAGTTACATGTAGTATTTTCCTGTCACTGCTTTAGTGGAGAGGAACTGTGAAACATTGAACTCTGATCACAGCAGTAGCTCTTTAAACTCTGTGACCTGCCCCTTTAGAGTGAGGTTTGTCCAGAGGTGGGAGTTGTACTATTTAACCTGTGCTCTGAGAACGGCAGATGCTGTTTCCTCACTCGGTTAGACTGAGTACATTTAACTGGGTGGCCTGTGACTGTGAGCAATCCTGATTCCTGAACTCACAAGAAAATTAATCCACCTTTCACATATTATGTGGAAGTGATAATTAAATGAACAGCAATCTCTGCATCTGCCATAATCTCACTCATAATTTGAATCAGGTGAACAGTTAGTATCTTGCTTGCATTAGCACCACATCACGCCGTTGAAATGTTATTGAGCATTTACACAATAATTGGCTTGTCATGCCCAAAATTAGTGTCGAATGTCTTGTTTTATACCGTGCGGCTGAGACATTAAGTTGACGCCCCATCTGCCTGCTCAATGGAATGCAAAAATTCCCGTGACATTATTTGAATAATGGTGGAACTCTCCCAATAGTACATAAAAAAATTATGGTACAGTGTAAGAAAGAACTGCAGCTGCTGGTTAAAATCGAAGGTAGACACAAAATGCTGGAGAAACTCTGCGGGCGAGGCAGCATTTCTGGAGAGAAGGAATGGGTCTCGACCTCAGTCTGAGGAAGGGTCTCGACCCGAAACGTCATCCATTCCTTCTCTCCCAAATTTATGTTGCATATCCATTGACTTGGCCTACACAGCGGCAATTGTAAAAGGCTGGGATAAAGTGAAAGTGGAGAGGATGTTTCCACTAGTGGGAGAGTCTAGAACCAGAGGTCATAGCCTCAGAATTAAAGGACTTTTGTTTAGGAAGGAGATGAGAAGGAATTTCTTTAGTCTTTAGAGGGTGATGAATCTGTGGAATTCTTTGCCACAGGAGGCTGTGGAGGCCATGAATGGATTTTTTAAATGGCGGAGGTAGATATATTCTTGATTAGTACGGGTGTAAGCGGTTATGGGGAGAAGGCAGGAGAATGGGGTTAGGAAGACGAGATAGATCCGTCATGATTGAATGGCGGAGTAGACTTGATGGGCCAAATGGCCTAATTCTGCTCCTATCACTTATGACCTTATAGCATTTGGGACCTTGCTTTGGTCAAATTGGTTACCACGTTTGTCTCTCCTACAATGGAGACCTGTACATCAAAAATGCATTAAATACATTGGGTGTGGCGTATATATTTATTAACAAGTTCTCTAGTTTAAAAAAACGGCGGCTCGATGGCGTAGCGGTAGAGTTGCTCCCTCACAGCACCAGAGACCCGGGTTCGATCCTAACTACGGGTGCTGTCTGTACGCAGTTTGTACGTTCTCCCCGTGACCTGCGTTGGTTTTCTCTGGGATCTCCGGTTTCCTCCTACACTCCAAAGACCTACAGGCTTGCAGTTTAATTGGCTTGGTATAATTGTAAATTGTCCCTAGGTGTGTGTAGGATAGTGGTCGGCGCGTACTCGGTGGGCCGAAGGGCCTGTTTCAGCGCTGTATCACTAAACTAAGCTGTGAGGAACATAGGGCCATCCTGTGTCTGTAGAGGTTGTCAATGTTTTTTTTCTCCTTTATCAGTTTTTATTCTTATTTATCCTTATAGTGAATTTATTAAAATATCCAATATTTTCAGATGTAAGCATTATTTCATTGCAATAAATGTGTCTTCGGTATCGCTGTTGAAGCACAAGCTAGAAATCACTGAAGCTTGCACCAGTCAACACATTGGATATTGGCCATTGCTCATATATTGTTCCTATCTTAAGTACCAATTATCCTGATCCCAGACACTACACTGAACAACAATTGCAATTCCCATGCAATGGAATGCAATCAGCGACAAAGTCAGTCACACTTTCCAATGTGATGCCATGCCTGACAAACATACTGTCTCTCCAAAAATCCATTCATCAGTGTGGAAAATTGGAGATAGATTCACCATGGATCATTTTGGCACAGATTTTTTTTGTAGCTATCAAGCCTGGTAAAAAAATTAGTCTGGGAGAAGATTTCTTTGCCTGGCTTATATCCTGGCTTGTGAAAATGAAACGCACATTGGGTGCAGTTCTTACCAAATAGATAAGGTATTTTGGCCTCAAATCAAGATTCTGTTTGATCTCTGTTTTACCAGTTTACCAGATCTCTGTTGTATTCCAGATGGACTTTTACTGGCTTATAGTTTATTTTAAAGTACTTCATGTACAATTTCATTGCGATTTCAAAATGATCTCCTGCACTTTCATAAATTGTCATTGAATTTTAATTTTAGAGATACGGTGTGGAAACAGGCCCTTCAGCCCACTGAGTCTACGTCCACCATTGATCACCCATACACTAGTTCTGTGTTATCCCACTTTTGCATCCTGCACTGCAGATTGCAGGATTTACGGAAGCCGATTAACCTACAAACCCGCACATCTTCGGTGAGAAACCGAGCATCCACTGAAAACCCATGCGGTCACCGGAGGAACGTACAAACCCTGCACAGACAGCACCCGTAGACGGGATTGAACCCGGGTCTCTGGCACTGTGATGCAACAGCTCTACCACTGTGCCACCAATGACCAATGTGTACATGTGGCTCTCTTAGCATCGGTAGTGAAAATAATGGGGCATCATTATGATGCAGATAGTAGAGCGGAGACATCACAGCTCCAGTGACCTGGATTTTAATCCTGATGTCCAATGCTGTCTTTGTGAAGTTTGCATGCACTTCCTGTGACTGAATGAGTTTCCTCTGGGTATTCTGGTTTTATCACAAAGACATAGGAGCTGGCCAAGTGCTTGGCCATTGTAAATTGCCCTCCATATCCAGATGGATGGTGGAAACCCGGGACATGTTGGGGGAGTGGGCGACTGTGTTGAAGGGAATGTGGGAGAATAGGTTGCAGGGAATATATTAGTGGGGAAGGGATTGGACCTGAAATGGTTGTCGTCCTTATCACATGGAAATATTCTGGCACCGTAAACTTATTGATGTATTAAATTTCTCAGGAAGAAGCCACTTTATTTAACAGAACTGTAGAGGCCCTTCAAACATTACAGATAATAACAGCTTTGCCGGTCAGGTTATTTTTAAACTTCAGGTGCCGAAGCACAAACCATTGTTCCACACACAAGTTTGTCATGCGGTACTTCTCTGATCTTGTCTGTGCAGGCTGGTGAGTTGGAGCATCTGCTCCTTGAAATTAAAAACGGTACTGCGAGTCACCCTGGACTGCACCTGTGTATCTCCCAAGGGTTTGGTGCAGAGCAGCTTTGGCTGAGCAATCTCCCTCCGGCAAATTGGTGCAGGATGCTACAGGAAAATTAAACAGGAGCTGCAATGGGAAACGCTTAGGAAAAAAAAAAAAATTCAAAAATGTAAAATAAATTTACAACGGAAATAGATTCCTATCAATGAAACCTCATTCCATGGTAAAACAATTTTCAACCCCATTTAAATAAAAAAAATGTGTTTACACACAACCCATTGACAATATATCCGTGGCATGATTTTATTCTTCCAGAAAATTAACCAGTGAAGAAATCTTGAAGGAATTAGTGAGTTGGACGGAGTGTGGGTTCATTCATACCCTGTCCATCATCGTTCAACACTTCCAAGTGAATTTCAGTTCCGTTTTTATGTTATTGGTCTAAGTGGCTGCCCCAAGTGTATTGGCTTTTTTTTTAATGAGGCAATTACAAAAGGCATATTTAAACTGAGATTGTCTTCTGAGTATTTTAGCTCAGTAATTCTGTTGAGAAGCCATGGGCATTTAGAGAATACCTTTAATGATTGACCATCTTTCATTTCTTTGTTTTTAATTGGGATCCAAGATATACATTCATAACTGCTATGACTATTCTATTTTCTCTCTCAAAAAATAAGGTGTAATATTTAATTCTGATTTCTAATGTTCCAACGTGACGATCTAAATCTGATATAAGTATTACTGTCGAATACAGAAAGCAGAAGTAATTTCATTTCTGATCGTCAACTATCATAAAATCCCTAATTCGTTCAACTGATGAAAATGAACTTGGGCCAAAAATGTTGGAAGATGAGTTTGCCAAAATGTTAATAATTTTTTAATACCACTAATAAATGTTAATAATTAAGAAAGGAACGGTAGAATTGGACCCTGTTTAAACATTTATGGACAGCATCTCATTGTGGTTGGAATGATTATAAACACAACAGATATAAGAGCAGTACATCGCAGTGATAGAGTTGTTTCCTTACAGCGCCAGAGACCCAGGTTCGATCCAGTCTGCAGGTCCTTCCTGTACGGAGTTTCCACGTTCTCCCTGTGTGCTCCGGTTTCCTCCCACATTCCAAAGACCTGCAACCTCATCTACTGCATCCGTTGCTCCAGATGCCAGCTGATCTACATCGGTGAGACCAAGCGGAGGCTGGGCGATCGTTTCGCCGAACACTTCCGCTCGGTCCGCAATAACCAACCCGACCTCCCGGTGGCTCAGCACTTCAACTCCCCCTCCCATTCCGTATCCGACCTCTCGGTCCTGGGCCTCCTCCACGGCCAGAGTGAGCAACACCGCAAGTTGGAGGAACAGCACCTCATATTCCGCTTGGGGAGTCTGCATCCTCTGTGCTTAAACATTGAATTTTCTCAATTCTGTTAGCCCAGGCTGCCTCCTCCCCTTCCCACCTCTCCCTCAGCCCTCGGGCCCTGGCATTCCTTCTCTCTCTATCTCTCCCCCACCCAAGTCGCACTAGCTTCTCATTTTCACACTACAAACAGCCTACAATGGCCTTTTTCCTTTATCATCAATACTTTTTTTGCATATCTTTCATTCATTGTTCTTTATCTCTCCACATCACTGTCTATATCTCTCGTTTCCCTGATCCCTGACCAGTCTGAAGAAGGGTCTCGACCCGAAACGTCGCCTATCTCCTTCGCTCCTTAGATGCTGCTGCACCCGCTGAGTTTCTCCAGCTTTTTGTGTAACCCTAAGCTATATTTAGGTTTGTCAGTTAATTGGCTTTTGTAAATTGTCCTTAGAGTGCAGGATAGGACTAGTGTACGGGGTGATTGTTGGTCGACACTGACTCGGAGGGTTTGTTTCCATGCTGTATTCCAAAACTAAACTTTATAAACTGGTACACCGATGCAGATCTTTAATGATTGCTTGGGATGGTTTTATAGTGCCTTCTTTCAATCGTATCTTTGCATTATTGAGGAAAACATTGGGCAGATACTCGAGAAGTTTGAAGAATGAAAGTGATCTTAGGATATAGGATTCCGAGGTAGCAAGACTGCAAATGCTGAAAGGTTATTTCCCTTCATGGGAGAATGTTTCGGGAAGAAAGGATTCTTATTTAAGACTGCCATTTCTTTTCTGAGCATTGTGAATCTTTGGAATTTTCTACCCAGCAAAGTTGTGTGTTCTAAGTTGTTGAGTATGTTCAACGATAAGATAGATTTTTGGACTATATAGGAATTGAAAGTTATGCGGAGAAGGAGGAAAGCTAAGATCAGAGAGAGACACAAAATGCTGGAGTAACTCAGCAGGTCAGGCAGCAGCTCTGGAGAAAATGGATAGGTGATGTTTCGGGCTGGAACCTACTTCAGATTGATTGCAGAGAGGGATCTGGTCTTTTCTTGCTTCCAGTTCCTCTTTCTTCCCCACTACAATGAGGGTGAAGAAGGGTCCCGACCCGAAACATCAGACCAAAAACATCACCGATCCATTTTCTCCAGAGATGCTGCCTGAGTTTCTCCAGCATTTTGTGTCTATCTTTGGTGTAAACCAGTATCTGCAGTCCATTTTTATGACAACGCGAAGATTAGATCAGTCATGAATTTACTGATTTACTCGAGGGGCTGACTGTCTACTCCTAATCCTATTTCTTATATTTTTATAATGGATTGTCTTTTGAAAGTGCAGACAGCTGTGAGGTGGAACAATTCTTCAGGCTGCTTTTGCACACTCCACCTCATTGGCCTCATCTGCCATCTGGACATGTTCATATGCAGCGTTACTGTTGGGAGAAGGCAAAGGATGCCAGAGTAGAAATGGTGGGACTGTCATATGAGGAAAGATTCAAAAGACTAGCCTTGTATTCACTGGAGTTTAGAAGGATGAGGGGGGATCTTATAGAAATGTATACATTTATAAAAGGACTGGACAAGCTAGATGCAGGAAAAATGTTCCCAATGTTGGGCGAGTCCAGAACCAGGGGCCACAGTCTTAGAATAAAGGGGAGGTCATTAAAGACTGAGGTGAGAAAAAACTTTTTCACCCAGAGAGTTGTGAATTTATGGAATTCCCTGCCACAGAGGGCAGTGGAGGCCAAGTCATTGGATGGAGTCAAAGTATATGAGGCAGGCACGGGTTATTGATAGGAGACGATCAGCCATGATCACAACGAATGGCGGTGCTGGCCCGAATGGCCGCCTCCTGCACCTATTTTCTATGTTTCTATGTAGTGTCAGTATGGGAGAGTTTCCTGTACTGTTGGAACATTTGGCATAGACAGGTGTTACCCAATGGAGCCCCCCCAGTACCAAATTATAGGCACAGAATCGCAGGCTGCTTCTAATTCCTGAGGTTTAGAATGAAGTAACGTGCTGGAGTAACTCAGCAGATCAGGCAGCATCTCTGGAGAAAAAGGATGGGGGTGACGTTTTGGGTTGGAACCCTTCAGTGTTTCTTATACAGTACCCTCCATAATGAAGACCGATCGTTTATTTATTTGCCTCTGTACTCCAGTATTTGAGATTTGTAATAGAAAAAAAAATCACATGTGGTTAAAGTGCATATTGTCAGATTTTAATAAAGGCCATTTTTATACATTTTTTGTTGTAAAGTTATTCAAAGAACTGGATGTTGCCAGTCTCTCGAGGGACTGAGCTATTGGGAGAGTTTGAGCAGATGAGGGTTTTATTCCTTGGAGCGAAGAAGGAATGATGGGTGATGTTATAGAGGTGTACAAATCATGAGAGGAATAGATTGGATAAATGCACAGTCTTTTGCCTCAGAGCAGGGGAATCAAGAACCAGAGGTCATAGGTTGAAGGTGATGGGTGGAAAGATTTAATTGAACCTGAGGCATAACTATATAGAACGAGCTGCTGGGCGAAGTTGTTGAGGCAGCTACTATTGCAATGTTTTAGAAACATTTGGACAGGTACGCGGAAAGGGTGAGTTGAGAGGGATATGGGCCAATAGCAGGCAGGTGGCATGAGTGAATGTGGGGCATTGTTGGTCGGCATAGGCAAGTTGGGCTGAAGGGCCTGTTTCTGCACTGTATGACTCTAACTGGTATTCACCCTCTCTGTGTCTATGTTTTTTTTTCACCTTTTTGCTATTTTTGACTTGCAAAGCATTGACATTTCCAACTGTGGTGGTATGACTCCCAGCTTTGAGACCTTTGGATCTTAGCCTTGCAACTTAACTACAGAGGGATGAAATGGCGGGGAAGGGGAGATGGTACTATAACAACATTAAAAGGCATTTGGACAGGTACATGGATAGGAACGGTTTAGAGCGACATGGGCCAAACGCAGGCAGGTGGGACTAGTGTTAATTGGGCATCTTGGTCGGCATGTTCAAATTGGGCCCGCTTCCACGCCGTATGGCTCTCTCTAAGTTGCAACGCAGACTCTATTCTTTAGAATCATGGTCACCATGATCCGCACTATGTCACAAATCCAATAATGAAGTAAGAGGCAACACCAACTATTGCGCTCGGTACTTTTCAACCTCACAGAAGGCTTTGACCGTCAACCAAGAGGCATCATGAAGACGACTACTCCGCTTGGCTGTCGTCAGGAATTTGATACTGTTCCCCGCCGGGCTACATGATAACGATCAAGCCATTATCCTAATCAACAGGTCCACTATGGACAGAATTCCAGTCAGCGTTGTTGCACCAACTCACATCTCAGTCTGCCAGTGCTATACCTCATCTCTAACAAACTCATTGCTAGAGCAAAGTTGGGGGGCGGGAAAGGTGAACCAGTGTCTCCCAAGCCAATGTCCCCACCATCGAAGCTTTGATCTCATTCATCCAGCTCCTATTGTCCCATGTGTCTGACGCACAACTTGCAAAATAGGTATTTTTCTCCGCAGCAGGAAATTTCCAGGTCAGAGAAAATGTTCAAGGATGTTCTCGAATCCTCCTTGCAAAAAAACAACATCTTTAACGATCTGTGGGAATCCTTGGCTTGGTGAGAAAGGCCATCCAGAAAGACACTGTGCACCTCGAGTCTAAACAGTGGAAATACTTGCAGGCTAAGCGTAATCAGAGCACGGAATGCCGAATACCTCAGACAACCCTACCGGCCACATCAAGTACCACCACCAATGGCAGCCACCAAGCATCCGACACAGGTTTCTTAGTCTGCCTTGGAATCCAATCCACAGAACCAAAGTGGAAACATATCTTCAAAAATAGTAATTTTCTTCCCCTTTGGGACAATATAAAGTGAGAATTCAACAACAATAACAGCTTGTTGTGATTTCAGAAGAATATAATGCCCAGAGGCATTTCACAAGAGGGAAAAAAGAGCAGCTGGAGGAACTCAGTGGGTCAGGATCAGAGTTTTTTTAGTTTTGAGATAGAGAATGGAAACCGACACTTCGGCCCACCGAGTCCGCGTCGACCTGCCATCCTCGTACACCCGCACAAGGGACAATTCACAGAAGCCCTTTAGCCTACAAACCGGTATGTCTTTGGGATGTGGAAGGAAACCGGAGCACCCAGAGAAAACCCACGAGGTTGCAGGGAGAACACACAAACTCCGTACAGGCAGCAACCATGGTCAGGATCGAACTCGGGTCTCTGGTGCTGTGAGACAGCAACTTTACCACTGCACCACCCACTATCTATGGAAATAAATTGATCATCGATGATTTTGTTCAAGACCCTTCATCTGGATGGTGTTGAGAGGAAGGCTCTCAACCCGAAACGTTGACTGGTCATTTCCTTTTGCAGATGCAGCCTGACCTGCTGAGTCTCTCCAGCAGCTCTCCCTTTTTTTTGCTACAGATTCCAGCATCTGCAGTCTCTTGTGCCGGCATTTCCAACAAAATTTCACATCCAACCACACCCTGGGGGCAAAGGTGAATTGTGTTGCATGAAAATGTTAAGTTGACAAATACTTTAAGATAACAAAATAATTGGAAATGCGTTCATTTTTTGTTGTTGAATCTTGTTGTGACCAGCCATGCAATTTTCCATTGTTTTGGCACCCTTGCTGCCCAGTGAAGCTTAAACCCGGTGATGCGAAATGCTGGAGTAACTCAATTGGAAAGAAGGAATGGGTCTAGACCCTTCTTCCCACCCTCTGTTCTTCTTGGTTAACTCATCCCTTCCCACCCAAGCCACCCCCTCCCCAGGTACTTCCTCCTGCAACTGCGGGGGATGCAGGCGCTAGCTTAAACGTGCTTCATTTCCAACAGTTTTTTTCAAATTTGTGAATCCTCAGACATGGTCCGTCAGTTATTCAATGCCGTCTTTAAATTCTTGGTAACAGGATTCTGAACAAGAGAAGAAAGGTTTTCATGGTTGAAAACATTTTTTTTTTAGTTGGGAGAATTCTACCAGTTTATACAATTTCATGCAGGGACTCATAATTATTTTCAAAATGTTCTTATCTCCTCAAACTAATACTGGTGAGACTAATTATGTAACCTTTAACCCATTATCACCATTCTTGTATCTTGATCACCAGGTCCATTCTCACTCTGTTCACTATCTGTGGGAAGTGCAGCAACTTGTTCAATTGCATTCTACCAGGAACTGGTGGAGATGTGCCAGGACAGAGGCTGGAAGACATACCATGAGCCCACAGAGGTGGGCTGTAGAGGCTTTGCAGGATGCCCACTCTGCAAAGTCCTCAACCAGTTGGGCATTACGGGGCTGGCAAAGAAGAGGGCCATTCAATCTGCAAGCGAAGCCGCAGAGATATCCACTAGGTGGCTTTGGATTAAGATGGCTGATCCGTGGGCGGTTGCTGCTGGGACGCAAGTCGGGGCCTGAGCAACCCCGGCTGGGTCGCCTGGGCGAGGGTGTCTGATGTTGTGAGACCTGAAACACCTGATGACCCCAGGTCACATCACTGAGGATGCGTCCCAGCGCATCTAAAGAAGATGTATCTTTCACACTGTGCTTCGGATGCGAACTTCCAATTCTATGTCTCGCCATTTCAAAGATGACTGGTTTACAATAGTGCCCCATGACCTCCTTGTCCCATTTGAAAAAGTGAATTGTACAGCCAGCTCCGTTTTTTAATCTTCCATAAACTTCTATTCGGTACTGTCACCCATAACCTGCCTTGCAGTAAGTCCAAAGTTTGTCTCTTTCCCTGCTGTCCAATCTACTCGCATTCCCATCCTGGTGTTAACAATCAAACAAATCATTTATCTTTCCATGCCGTTTCATACTTTTATTCAATTTAGATTTTATAGCTGTCAACCGTTTGGTCCCCTCTCTGTTAGCCTGCGTTTGACTTTTTTCGTACCTCACCCTTTCTTCAACACTGGTGTCAGCATCTTTGGAGAAATATGTTCCTTCCTCTGGTGTTCCCTTGGTAAATCACTTTTCTCCTCAGTTTCTCTTTCACAGAGACCTGATTGAAGTGCCTTTTTTTTTAGATCTTCCTTAATTTGCACCTTCGACCTATTTTTTGGTCACCTGTTGGAACCCAGAGACCTGTCTAATTCCCCATTTTTGGATTTGTATTTATTACTTATAGCAGTGTAATTCTTAGTATTAGCTGAGGCGCAGTGGAAAGTATTTTCTCCTCGCGAGTCAGGAGGATGGGTTCTTGTTCGAGCACAAAAATCTAGGCCATAAAGGACATACCTTCAGAAAGAAGTTGAGGAATTCCTTTAGTCAGAGAATGGTGAATCTGTGGGATTCATTGACACAGATGGCTGTGGAGGTCAAGTCATTGGGTACTTTTAATGTGGAGATTGACAGATTCTTGATCAGTAATGCCCCTGTCCCACTTAGGAAACCTGAACAGAAACCTCTGGCGACTTTGCGCCCCACCCAAGGTTTCCGTGCGGTGCCCGGAGGTTTTTGTCCTCCGGCAACCACCTTCAACTAGCATCGCAACCGGCTTCAACTAAAAAATTATTGAATTTTTAAAACGGAAGCCACTTTCGACCATTAGGGAGACTGACAAAAGCCTCGGGGAACCGCACGGAAACCTTGGGTGAGGCCAAAGTCTCCAGAGGTTTCCGTTCAGGTTTCCTAAGTGGGACAGGGGCATTAGGGTGTCAATGGTTATGGGGAAAAGGCATTAGGGTGTCAATGGTTATGGGGAAAAGGCAGTAGATTGGTGTTGAGAAGGAAAGATAGATCAACCACGATTGAATGATGGAGTAGACTTGACGGGCCAAATGGCCTGATTCTCCTCGTATGACTTATGAACTTGTATTTCAGTAAAGTAGTGAAAACAGAAAATGTTGGAAGCACTCAGCAGGTCAAGACCCTTTGTCTTTGACCTGAAACCCTGAGACATTAACTGTGTTTCATTCCACACCCAGATGCTATCTGACATGCTATTTTCAACATTCTCTAACTTTATTTCAGATTTGCAGCGTTTGAAGTTTTCATTTTAATTTGTCGGTGAGGAAGGTGCCAAAGGTGGAGACTTTTGGATGGTATGTTAAGTACAGGCTCTGATAGTCCTATCATGAAAATCCCCATGCAACTATTTAAAATAACAACACAAAGAGTCGTAATCAAAAATGATTCCCCTTTCATTTCAGATTTTCTGATGATTAGCGCGGTGTTGTGTGTGGGAGGTTGCTGTGTGCAAGTTAGCTGCTGTTTCCTCCATTACAACAGTCAACAGTGCCTGCAGCTTCCATCCAATGAAGTCCTCTTTAAAAAGCAATTTAGGACATACTTTGATTGAAAAGGATGTCAAATAACTAGGCTACACAAAAGGCTGGAGAAACTCAGCGGGTGCAGCAGCATCTATGGAGCGAAGGAGATAGGCAACGTTTCGGGCCGAAACCCTTCTTCAGACTGATGGGAGGCGGGGGGGGGGTAAGAAAGGAAAAAGGAAGAGGAGGAGTCCGAGGGCTGAGGGAGAGGTGGGAAGGGGAGGAGACAGCAAGGGTTAACAGAATTGTGAGAATTCGATGTTCATGCCAAGAGGATGCAGACTCCCCAAGAGGACTAAGAGGTGCTGTTCCTCCAATTTGCGGTGTTGCTCACTCTGGCCGTGGAGGAGGCCCAGGACACAGAGGTCGGATACGGAATGGGAGGGGGAGTTGAAGTGCTGTGCCACCGGGAGGTCGGGTTGATTAATGCGGACCGAGCGGAGGTGTTGGGCGAAACGACCGCCAAGCCTCCGCTTGTCAAATAACTAAGCTTCTTTGCGAACTTTATTCGCACCTTTCGATGTTCCGCTTCAAAAGAGCTTCATAATGTTGCTGTCCACCATTCAAGATCAGGCCTAATCGGTGAGGTGTTTCAACACAGCTGCAGAGAAGAAAGAGCAATGGTAGCGAGTGCCTTTAAGGGAGGAATGTTGTTGGTTTGTTTAGTAAAGATTGCACTAAATCTGCTGCCTCACACGTTGCCATGATTCACTGAAGTAATCCACTCTGATTTTAGAAATCTCGAAGGGCCGCATGGCCTAATTCTGCTCCTGTGACTTCTGAACTTATGAAATCGGGTATATTTGTTAACTGTCTGCACTCGCTCCATGAAGTGGTTCTCAGTGACATCAGTCAGCAGTCAACGCTTGATTTGATTTGGATTTCAAACGCAAGTCGCACCACTGGGTAAAAGGCCTGGAGAGATGATTCTTTCTCAGCGCTAGAACTAGTCCATGTATCCAGGGATTACTGATTCCGAGACCATACAGTTTAAGTAGATTGTTATTGCCACGGGTTAGAGTGCTCTGATCCCTAAGCCAGAGAGGTCAGGATGTCAGCTTCCTGTGGATCCATCCTGCCCCTGCCTTCAGTGCAGAGTGTAATCTGACTGCAGCCTGCTTCAGTAATATGCCCTGTAGCTAGACTGGAGGGAGCCCTGTTGCTGGTGAAGATGACATTTCCTACTTCACATGGTAATTGCATAATGCACTGTCATAAATGCAACTTCTACAGAGAAGATTGGTCTTTATTTTCTGCAATAAAGAAAGCAATTTCATAGACAACTTGTGCCATTTTTAATAAACCTGCAGAGACACTTGTCTGATGTGGAGGAATATACAGTGAGAGTGTGCCATATAGCTTTGTGAGTGATCGTTTTCATCCCCGCACCTGCTGAAGTCCCTGTCTTCTTGTGTTGAAACCATCAGCTAAAGGGTGATGTTGCAGCTCCTTTTTGCACAACTTTTTGACTTTTGCAAATGCAAATAACAGATTCCGTCATTCAAAGTAGTACGTACATCTCTGTGTCATTTTCCAACACTGTCCACATATTGACTGAACTTCTTCAATCCTCTTGACATTGAAAATTCTAAAAGACGCAAAGATATTTCTCCCTATCGCAACTCTTGAAAAGTCTACTCATAATTGTGAAACTGCCCTCTGATCTTTGGCTCCTGAGCCAGGGGAAGCATCTTCTCTGCGTCTATCCTGACAAGCCATTTGAACATTTTGTAAGTTTTGGTGAGGCTCGAGGGCCTGTTCCACTTGGGGCGTCACTTACGCGACAGGCCGGTAGTGACGGTTGCGCGACGGTCCCGCGAGAGTCGTGCGCGTCATCATGCGCCCGCACAGCCATCTGGAGCGCGTGACGCCATTTGATGATGGACACAAAATGCAGGAGTAACTCAGCGGGACCGGCAGCATCTCTGGAGAGAAGCAGTGGGTGATGTTTCAGGTCGAGACTCTTCTTCAGTCTGAAAGAAAGTAGCTGTTCTCTCTAGAACCGAGCCCTTTCTGTATCTGCGAGCTCTACGACCCCACACCATTCATAGAAACATAGAAAATAGGTGCAGGAGGAGGCCATTCGGCCCTTCGAGCCAGCACCGCCATTCATTGTGATCATGGCTGATCGTCGCCAATCAATAACCCGTACCTCTATGCTTTATAGAAACATAGAAAATAGATGTCTGCAGAAGGGTCTCGACCCGAAACGCTACCCATTCAGAAATGCTGCCTGTCCCGCTGAACTTCTCCAGGTTTCTGTGTACCTTCTAACCTATCTATATCCTATGGCAGTCTTCTCACACACCCTTACAGCTCATTTTCAACCTATCCTTGTGTCATCAGCCAAATTCGCAACCATATCCTCTGTGCCTTCATCCAAGTGATTCATATTGTTTGTTTGAAAAATGGTGATGCCCCAGTCCCAATCCCAGTGCCACACTGCTTGCTGCATCTCGCCAACGAGAAAAAGACTCATTTGTGTCTATTCTCTGCCTCCTATTAGCCAGCCAATCTCTAACCACACCGGTGATTATGCATTGTCGGGTGAGACTGGATATGATTGCTCTTTCAAAGTGCCAGCACGTGCACAGTGGGCTTACAGACCTCCTCCCTGTGCTTTCCCTCGGATTTCTGGATGGAAATGCTTGAATCTGTGCTGAAAATCACTGGCCTGGTCGACCGTGCAACTGCAGTTGGTGACCTCTAGTGGTGGCGTTTCGGCACCATGTGGCATATCAGAAGAAGCTGCCTTGCGACGTGTGTAAAAAAAAAAGCAATAGCGTTCTGAGCAGCACCTTTTTCAACAAAAATTGCACATATTCTCGATTGCAAAAATTAGTGGTAAAGTGGACCGTCAGCTTATTCGTTTTTTTGTCCAATGTGCTTGCATTCTTTCTGGATTGCTGAATCTCTCCCTCTTTCCCTTCCTCTCTTCCACCCTCCCCCTTTCTCCCCCCCTCCCCCTTTCTCCCCCCTCCCCCTTTCTCCCCCCTCCCCCCCTTCTCTCCCCCTCCCCCCCCCCCCTCTCTATCCCCCTTCAGCCACTCAAACACTTTGGGCAACGTGGTTGGGGCAGCTGTGGTGCAGCTCTCAGACTGGTCTGAAGCTTCACCACCTGCTGTTTATAATGGAACAGCGTGAGGTAGTGTCTGTTACCCAGCAGCAAGGGAGACTGCAATCAGTTCTCTGTGCTGTTACGCAAATTTAATGACATTTTATTTTGCCTTTGGATTTCCTGCCCCTTCAAAAGTCATAAAACTCTCCCCAGAAAACTATTGCCATCGTTTAGGTGTGTGGCAGTGGAAACCGAGGTCAGAGACAAGCTCTTTAGTATTAATCGTAGCATACATTACTGAGATTAACCATGATCTGGTGTTGTTTAAGATATTTGAATATATTCAAATTAATATTATGCAAGTTATGTTGGGGACAACACCACAGTATCTAGACCCATTGTGTGTGTGTGTGTGTGTGTGCGCGCGCACATGTGTGTGTGGGTGTGCATGCGCATGTACGTGTGTGCGTTGCCCTCCATAATGTTTCGGACAAAGACCCATCATTTATTTGCCTCTGTACTCCATAATTTGAGATTGAAGTGCACATTGTTACATTTTAATAAAGGCCATTTTTATACATTTTGGTTTCACCATGTAGAAATTACAGCAGTGTTTATACATAGTGCCCCCCCCCCCCCCCATTTCAGGGCACCGTAATGTTTGGGACACAGCAATGTCATGTGAATGGGAGTAGTCATGTTTAGTATTTTGTTGCATATCCTTTGCATGCAATGACTGCTTGAAGTCTGCGATTCATGGACATCACCAGTTGCTGGGTGTCTTCTCTGCCAGGCCTGTATTGCAGCCATCTTTAGCTTACGCTTGTTTTGGGGGCTAGTCCCCTTCAGTTTTCTCTTCAGCATATAAAAGACATGCTCAATTGGGTTCAGATCGGGTGATTAAGTTGGCCACTCAAGAATTGACCATTTTTTAGCTTTGAAAAACTCCTTTGTTACATTACCAGAATGTTTGGGTTCATTGTCTTGCTGTAGAATGAACTGCCGGCCAATGAGTTTTGATGCATTTGTTTGAACTTGAGCAGATAGAATGTGTCTATACACTTCAGAATTCATTATGGTAGTACCAGCAGCAGCTGTATCATCAATGAAGATAAGTGAGCCAGTACCTTCAGCAGCCTTACATGCCCAGGCCATAACACCTCCACCACTGTGTTTCACAGATGAGGTGGTATGCTTTGGATCTTGGGCAGTTGCTTCTCTCCTCCATACTTTGCTCTTGCCATCACTCTGATATAAGTTAAACCCCTGTCCCACGGTACGAGTTCATTCTCCCAAGTAAAAAAAAAATCAAACTCGTGGTAAGCACGGAGAATGAACGTAGCGGGTACTTCGGAGTTCGGGGACGTCTCTTAGCGCAAACGGCAGGTACTCGGGAAGACTCGTGAAGATTTTTCAACATGATGAAAAATGTCCACGAGAGCCCCGGGTACCAACGAATGGCCATTACCGTAAATCTCCGAGTTCGAATCAGGGCAAACCCGGGAGAACTCTTAGAATGAACTTGTACCGTGGGACAGGGCTATTAATCTTTGTCTCATCTGTCCACAAAACCTTTTTCCAGAACTGTGGTTGCTCTTTTAAGTACTTCTTGGCAAACTAACCTGGCCATCCTATTTTTGCGGCTAATTAGTGGTTTGCATCTAGCAGTGTAGCCTCTGTATTTCTGTTCATGAACTCTTATGTGGACAGTGGTCATTGACAAATCCATACCTGACTCCTAAAGAATGTTTCTGATCTGTCGGACAGGTGTTTGGGGATTTTTCTTTATTATAGAGGGAATTTCTTCTGTCATCAGCTGTGGAGGTCTTCCTTGACCTGCCAGTCCATTTGCGATTAGTAAGCTCACCAGTGCTCCCTATCTTCTTAATGATGTTCCAAACAGTTGCTTTTGGTAAGCCTAATGTTTGGCTGATGTCTCTAACAGTTTATTCTTGGTTCTCAGTCTCATTATGGCTTCTTTGACTTTCATTGGCACAACTTTGGTCCTCATGTTGATAAACAGCAATAAAAGTGTCCAAAGGTGCTGGAAAGACTGGAGGAAAGACTAGGTGCTGAGAGCTCTCTTATACCTGCATGAAGGAGGCAATTAAACACACCTCAGCAATTACCGTCGCCCCACCTACAGACTGAACTGTGCAGCGGGCCTGAAGCCTCCACGTTGCTCACTCCTCCCACCACTCTGTTGTTAACGGAACTGGGTCCTAGTGCCCGTCTCCCCAGCCCCGGTGACCTCAGTGGCTATTCCACTGGGTCTTCCCCATCCCCCTCCTACCATGTAACCCCCGCCCTTTCCCACCCACACCACAGCCCCCATACCCCCCCACCCCCTGACCACCCTCCACCCCCCCACCACACAACGCTCCGTCCTCAGTCCACTCACCTGCCTTTCTCCAGCCACAACCCCCATCCCTGCCGCGTGTTCACCATCCCCCCGGACCTCCCCCTCTCCGACACCGAAAGGTCGGTCCTCAGCAGAGGTCTTACCTTTGTCCCCCTCCGTCCCCACCTCAATGAGTTTCGCGCCCACCACGACTTGGAGCTCTTCTACCGTCGCCTCCGCCTCACAGCGTTTTTCCACGGGAACAAGTCCTCGCTCCCCACTGATGATCCCTTTTCCTGTCTCCCACGTACCCCCTCCTCGTGGACCCCCCCTCGTGGCCCTCCAGCTTTAGAACTCTTTATTCAGAACTGCCGTCGGGACATCAACCGCCTCGACTTCTCCACTCCCCTGTCTCACTCCAATCTCTCCCCCTCCGAACGTATTGCCATCGACTCACTCCACAACAACCGAGACTGGGTTATCAAACCCGCCGACAAGGGAGGTGCTGTGGTAGTCTGGCGCGTCGATCTCTACAAAGCAGAGGCCACGCGCCAACTCTCGGACACCTCCTCCTACTTACCCCTAGACCATGACCCCACTGACGAGCACCGGGCCACCATCTCGAGCACCATAACCGGCTTCATCAACTCCGGCTCCCTACCCCCCCCGAGCCTCCAACCTCATCGTTCCCCAGCCCCGCACAGCCCGATTTTACCTTCTCCCCAAAATCCACAAACCCGACTGCCCCACCGGACCCATTGTCTCTGCCTGTTCGCGCCCCACCGAACACATTTCCACATACCTTGACTCCATCCTATCCCCCTTTGTTAAATCCCTCCCCACCTATGTTCAAGACACCTCAGACACTCTCCGTTGGCTCCGCACATTCCGCTGTCCAGGCCCCCATCCTCTCATCTTCACCATGGACGTCCAGTCACTATACACCTGCATCCCCCACCAGGATGGTCTCAAAGCCCTCCGGTACTTCCTCGACCAGAGGAGCAACCCATACCCATCCACTGACACCCTCCTCCGCCTAGCGGAATTGGTCCTTACCCTCAACAACTTCTCTTTTGACTCCTCCCATTTCCCCCAAACACAAGGCGTAGCTATGGGCACACGCATGGGCCCTAGCTACGCCTGCCTCTTTGTCGGGCACGTCGAACAATCTTTGTTCTCGGCGTACCAGGGCCCCACCCCCGACCTTTACCTCCGTTACATTGACGACTGCTTTGGTGTCACCTCCTGCACCCACGCAGAACTGACTGACTTCATCCATTTCACCACCAACTTCCATCCGGCACTCAAATATACTTGGACCATTTCCGACATTTACCTACCATTCCTTGACCTCACCATCTCTATTGCGGGTGATACACTCCTGACTGACATCCACTACAAACCAACTGACTCCCACAGCTACCTGGACTACTCTTCCTCCCACCCTGCTTCCTGTAAGGACTCCATCCCCTATTCCCAATTCCTCCGTCTACGCCGCATCTGCTCCCAGGATGACGTGTTCCACACCAGGTCATCGCAAATGTCCTCGTTCTTCAGAGAACGCGGTTTCCCCTCCCCCACTATAGATGAGGCTTGCACCAGGGTCTCCTCCATACCCCGCAACACTGCCCTCTCTCCCCATTCCCCCACTCACAACAAGGGCCGAGTCCCCCTGGTCCTCACCTTTCACCCCACCAGCCAGCGCATACAACAGATAGTCCTCCGCCAGTTTCGTCACCTCCAACGTGACCCCTCCACTCGCCACATCTTCCCATCTCCCCCCCTGTCTGCCTTCCGCAAAGACCGCTCCCTCCGCAACTCCCTCGTCAATTCTTCCCTTCCCTCCCGCTCCACTCCTTCCCCGGGCACTTTCCCTTGCAACCGCAAGAGATGCTACACTTGTTCCTTCACCTCCCCCATCCACTCCTTTCAGGGACCCAAGCAGTCATTCCAAGTCCGACAGAGATTCACCTGCACCTCCTCCAACCTCATCTACTGCATCCGTTGCTCCAGATGCCAGCTGATCTACATCGGTGAGACCAAGCGGAGGCTGGGCGATCGTTTCGCCGAACACCTCAGCTCGGTCCGCAATAACCAACCCGACCTCCCGGTGGCTCAGCACTTCAACTCCCCCTCCCACTCCGTATCCGACCTCTCGGTCCTGGGCCTCCTCCACGGCCAGAGTGATCAACACCGCAAGTTGGAGGAACAGCACCTCATATTCCGCTTGGGGAGTCTGCATCCTCTGGGCTTAAACATTGAATTTTCTCAATTCTGTTAACCCAGACTGCCTCCCCCCCCACCTCTCCCTCAGCCCTCTGGCCCTGACATTCCTTCTCCATCTCCCCCCCCCCCCAGTCGCACTAGCTTCTCATTTTCACACCACAAACAGCTTACAATGGCCTGCTTCCTTTATCACCAATACTTTTTTGCATATCTTTCACTCATTGTTCCTTATCTCTCCACGTCACTGTTTATATCTCTCGTTTCCCTGATCCCTGACCAGTCTGAAGAAGGGTCTCGACCCGAAACGTCGCCTATCTCCTTCGCTCCTTAGATGCTACTGCACCCGCTGAGTTTCTCCAGCTTTTTGTGTAACCCTCAGCAATTACAAACACCTGCGAAGCCATGTATCCCAAACATTATGGCGCCCTGAAATGGGGGAGGGGGACGACTATGTATAAATAAATACTGCTGTAATTTCTGCATGATGAACCCAAAATGTATTAAAATGGCCTTTATTAAAATCTAACAATGTGCACTTTAGCCGCAAGTGATTTTTTTCTATTAAAAATCTCAAATTATGGAGTACAGAGGCAAATAAATAAATGATGGGTCTTTGTCCCAAACATTATGGAGGGCACACAGACACACACACACACAAAGACACATACACACACACACCTTGCAATTGAATTATGATTTAAAACCTTTTTGATTTAAGTGCATTTTCCTCCTGCCACGACCAGCTTTACATCTTTGTGCTGTAAATCTGCTGTCCTTTTAATGCACGGGTCAGTGTGTACATCAGCGAAGCCCCCACAGCTATGAGGTAGACAGTGCAGCAGATTGCATGAACGATCAGGCTAGCTAGCAGGTGGGTAACTGGATGAGCAGGTAGAAAACGAGAGACCATCTTGGATGAATGACAGCATTCGGAAACAGATGGACTCAGTGAGGAAGGATAGCAGTTAGTGTGCAGACCAACAATAGAGGGAGGTGGGAACGGAATTCTAAAAAAGAGATCAAAGGCATACACTCAAGTAGACAAGGCAGAGTATGGTCCTAATGCAGGCAGGTGGCATTAGTATAGATGGGCAAAAAGGTTAGAATGGATAGGTGGGCCGAAGGGCCTATTTCTGTGCTGTGCAAGTAAAAATGTCTTATTGCAATGTAATTATGTAGGGAACTTCACATCCCACCTTTCTGGAACTCTGCACTAAGTTGAGGGCCTCTGTCCTTTCATGTGGGTTTTGGCAACACCGCAGTGCAGCAGGCAGTGCAGCAGCCTCACGGGTCCGGGGATCCAGTCATATTTTCCCCGTGACCAAGCGGGTTTCCCCAGGTGCTCCGGCTTCTTCCCACATCCCAGAGTGTGCTGGTTGGAAGGTTTAAAGCAAGGTTTGCTACTTTTAATTACCCTTAGCATAGGTGGGTAGCAAGAGAATTGGGGGTTGAATTTTTTTTTAATAAGTAAGTACAGTAGTGTAGTACCTAATACATACATACACATTACCATTCTTGTACAACTTCTTGTTTTTAATTTAATAATAAAAGACCAGTGAAAGAAAAAGGGAAATAAAGAGTGTCGAAATAGATAGACAAGCGAGTAGAAGCAGATAGCGATAGAGAGCAGAGATAAAAAGCTAAGAAGATTGAAAGAGAAAGTCGAGGTAAAAGAAATGAGGAGAGCTATACCTATTTCGTATCTTTACCCATCCGTCACCCGGCTCTGAACCATTTAATTTCTAAGGTTAAGTTATGTTGCACCATATGCTTGTAAAAAGTCGATAAAAGGAGACCAAGTCATTGGGGGTTGAATTAACCGATAGGAGAGAGAGAATAAGTCGCCAGGAATTAAGTGAGGTAATGGGAATGCTCTTGGGCCAGCAAAGGGGGTCAGAAGGCCACCTATGTTGTACAGAAAATGAAATATAAGATATGACTCATTCATTGGCAAATGAGTCTTTAAATTAGGGAGTTACACAAAAAGCTGGAGAAACTCAGCGGGTGCAGCAGCATCTAAGGAGCGAAGGAGATAGGCGACGCTTCGTGTCGGGACCCTTCTTCAGACTTTAAATTATCTTTTTGTCCTCTCAGATCTTTCCTTGATACTATTTTGATGCAGTGGAGCAGTCTTCCATTGTCCGGCACACATTAGATCTCTTCACTAACACTGATACCTGCACAGATAGGCACAAAGTGCTGGAGTATGTCAGCGGGTCAAGCAGCATCTCTGGAGAAAAAAGGACAGGTGATGTTTTGGGTTGGGACTGAAGAAGGGTCTCGACCCGAATGTCACCTATAATTTTAGCCAGAGATGCCACCTGACCCGCTGAGTCACTCCGACACTTTGTGTCGCAGAGATACCAAAATCTGGAGTAAATCGTACAGACACAAAAATCTGGAGTAACTCAGCGGGTCAGGCACCATCTCTGGAGAAGAGGAATAGTTGACCCTTTGTGTCGAGACTCCTCTTCCGTCTACAGACGGGTCACAACCCGAAACAACATGTATTCATTTCTCCAGGTACGTTACCTGACCCGCTGAGTTACTCCAGCTTTTTGTGTCTATCTTTGGTTAAAACCGGCATCCGCAGTTCTTTGTTTCTACCTGCTTGCTCGTTCATAGCTGCTTGTGTTGTTTGGCCGTCTTGAACATTTGCTGCCGCATTTCTTTCATTAAACAGTGCTTTAAAAGTACTTCAGTGGCTTTGGATCACCCCAAGACAAGAATTTGCACTGCATAAAACAAGATTCTTTAACTTGCAGTAATGCAATAAATGGCTGTCATGTGGGGCTGTTTTGGTGGTTCTACCGTCTGAATGTAACATTAATTCTCTTTCAACAGGGGATGCGAAAGAGTGCCAAAGCTGTCTGCTGAGTGATGCCTCGCACCTCTCCCAAGTTGTTCCCACCAGTGTTAACATTTTCTCAAAGTGTTTTGTTTCAAATAACAATATTATTATGCCAAAGGCAAAAATAGAACTGCAGATGCAATAAATTGTGCAGAAAATCAGATGGATGATTTGAGACAATTAGTTCTGTATTACACTCCCCTGACCTGCTGTTTGTGCTCAGCATTCTCGGTCTTTATTACAATAACATTACACTTCAGTGTCTTATGTTCTAAGATTGCAAATTCTTAAACAGTCCCTGTAGATACACAATATTTTTTCTTTATGCTCCTCTGAAGCACTTTGATTGTTTTGTCAGGTTAAAAGTAATTGCTGTTTCAGGACCGGGTGAGGGGTGTGTAAAGATATGAAGCAGGTACATCCCCCTTTATTTTATTTTTTTAATATTTTCCTTTTTCCCCTTTATTTTTCTCTTTCTGGTGCTTTACATCTTTATGGGCTCTCTCTTTCCACTTTTTCAAGTACTATTAATATCACTATCTTATCTAACTTTCTCTATTTTTCTTTTTCTTGTTAACTTTCTATAATTAAAGTTTAAAACAAGAAGTGGTATTATGTTATTTTTGGTTTATAATATTGTACATTACTTCAAATAAAAAAATATAAAAAATAAAAATAAAAAAGGTATTGTGTCAAAATGTTGTCACATTTATAGGTGATTATCATTATCATTGAGCAGGCAGGTAGATGAGTATTGATACTCATTCGTATTGGTTGAAAAGCCAGAAGGATGCACTGGTAAAGTTGACTAAGCTTCTCTGAATTGTTTGTCTCTGAAGTGCTCGATTTCTGGATTTGTAATCAAACATTGGATTTTGAAGCCTGCAGGATGGCTGGAATATATATATATATTTTACAACTGCTTGTCTGTCAGATGCCAGTGTGAAAATGGTTTCTAATTTACTGTCACTGTCCATCAAAATGAACTACCATCTGCCATTGGCAAGGCACGATGGCCCCTTCTCATGCTGTTGGATCTCATGTTTTTATAAAGTCAACTTGGCGTTTTTTTTTAAGGTTTGCACTTCTTTGAATGACTTTTTATCTTAATGGAGAGTCCTGCGAAATTAAATACACAACAAGGTAGTTTATTGAAAATGGACTGAAACGTTACCTTCGAGATGCTGCTTTTGGTTTTAATCCCCATTTTGAGAACTGAAGATGGGGGGAGGAGTGAGGGAGGGGGACGGGGTGGGCCGTTGATGTTAAACAACAGTTTATTGTCTCACTTGACGGACCATCCAGATCTCCAGCCAACTGTCACAGCTGTAGGGGTTGCCCCCAAAGCGAATGCAACGTGGATTCTTGTTTAGTCGTTGGGTTAGCTGGCAACGTTTAGTTCTTCTTGAAACCCCGGGATGGTGCTCCATCCGCGCTGACGGTAAATGTGCTGGTAATGTTGATGTGCGCCTCCCGAGTGTAAAACATCTGTTTTCTTCTGCCAATAGCCCCGTGCAGAACCAATTCCAATCTGTGGATTTTGTCTGGGAACAAAAGAGCAGAATCGAGAGAAGAAGCGGGAGGAACTCATTTCCTGTGCAGACTGTGGTAATAGCGGTATGTATTCTTTACAAAATGTTGATCATATTTAAATCTTCTCCATGCTACTGAATGAGTCTTGAAAGTTTGAAGCTCTTGACAAAGGGATCTTTTGGGGGTTGAAGGTTCTGCGTGCGTTTTCTCTGGTTCTGCTTTAATGATGCTGAGAACCCAGTGAGTTGCATCACATAGCTCTGGGGTGAAAGTGAACGTGAAGAGCAACAAATGCACTCTGACTCTCCGTCTTCCTGTTCTGCTGGTGCCTGGAGTCCAGAATAGGCATTATAATAAATGATTGATTGCCTGACCTCCACTAAAGGGCAGCTAACTTCAAACCTCAAGAGCCAGGGAAAGAAATTACAAATTTAATTATTGTTTTTACTCATGCCAGATGACAGGCACATTATGCAAAATGCTTCAAAATCCTGCTCATTAAAGTGGCATTTGGTATGCTGTTTGGTGCCGACAGTTTAACTAACATTTCTATTTTTCTTTCAGTTCTTGTGTTTGTCTCACTTTTCACTTTCACTTTATTTCCATTATTCCTTTGCGCCCTATCTGTCAATATTCTTGGTCTGATCTCACAATTCTTTACATATCCCCTTTTCTCATTCTGTGTCCTCTCTCTCATTTGTTCTTATTCGCCCTTGGTGTTTATCTCTTTTCTCACTTGCTTTCATACATTCTATTTCTTACTGTCCCTGACTTTCCTGCTCTCTTTAACAAGTTAATTTGTTTTATTGTATGTTCTGCTTTCCTTTAGCTATCTCCAAATTGTTTCTCTGTTTTCATGTCCTGCATGAGTATCAGCAGTGACTCAAATATTAGGTGTTAGTCATGATGATGTTATCTGGTTTCTGCTGCTGAAGATCGCCATTTAGGAAGGTAGACCGCCAATTCCCATATAAAACCATGCAGAGTCCAGACGAGCCAACTGTACATCTTATTTAACTAAATAACTAACATAATTACTTCTCGCAATAATCAGTAGGGATCTGCATACATCCCATACCATTTAGTCGAGCTGAGAAGGTCCTGTTTTCCAATGTGTTTCGACTTAGTCCAAAAGTCAGTCAGACAACTATTCCCCTCTGAAGTTCAGCCTACTCTTGTTGTTCTTCTCCTCAAATGATGGTCCAGCAATTGAGGTGGTTGAAAAATAATGAAACTTCCACGACTTATGTTGTACTTCTACTTTCCTATCTCAAGAGCAGTCTCTCTGCCGTTTCATGGAAAGTTTTTAGATGAAACATAAAGGTTTTCAAAGTATTAATTTTCAGTTAGTAAGCTGAACTGGCCAAAGGCTGCGAATGACAATTGGAAATGTCCAGTTTATGTTGCTGCTGCATAAGTGGTGACCCGAATAGATCTTCGAGATGTTGGTTGAAAACTCATAATGGAGGCAAGGGTGATTGAATGTCAATGTGGGACGGCATTTGGACAGGTAGAGTAAGGAATCCTGAATGTCAAAGGCAGAGACAAAAACAGCAAGGTTGGCATGGATTTGGGTAACATCAGCTAAGACGGGCTAACACCCTGAGACCTGGTATGCATCTCTTCAAGGAAACCAAGTGAATTGAATTAAAGGAGATCAAATATTTAAATAGTTATAGGAACTAAGTGTGCTGGTGTTTCGAACACGGGTAATCTTTAACTCGGACAATAACATTGCCTCTATTAGTTTATTTTTCTCCCATGTTCCGAGATGCAGTGAAAAACTTTCTTTGTGTGCTCTCCAGTCAGCGTATAGATCCTCCTTCAACATCACAATCCCAACCAAACTCGTGAACCTGAGATACAATATATGAGCAGTTTGGCCTGTTGCACCCGGGTGTGGCTGCTGAATGGTCGCATTAACCAGGCATTAAATAAAATCAGTCAATTTAGCAACTAGGAAGTGTAGATAGATGTAAACTGCCTGCATCTCATAATGCAGTTCCCTTGTTGTTCTGAGTGCATGCTTTGCATGGAGTAGCTAAGTGTGTGCTTTGCCTGCATGGAGTAGCTTCAAATCTATTCGGAGAACCACATTTCAGCTGTTGGACCTGCATCTGCGGCTTTTGAGATTCAGCTACCCAGCCCTGAGATAGCTCTGTTTTGCAAACAATCATCTCTTTAAACTAGAAATTTTTTTTTGCTCGTGAAATAATTTTCAACTTCAGTCGTGATGACTGCTATATCTTTAATTCAGATTAAGATGTTTCCCCCCCAAATCCTGCACTTCCGTTGTTGATGATCAAAGACTTCTGCTTTGGAACGTTTCATTTAATGGAACAGTACTTTGCGGTTTAGCTTTGTGTTCCAAAATTAATTAATTTAGACTGTAATTGCAACCTTTAAATATTTGGTCACAAATAACAAGGAGATATTTTTCTCTCATTCTCAATGGGAGAGGCATGGTTAGTCATTCAGGCAGCCCATCTCTCATCGATGGTAATGCTTCACATTAGCTCCTATCATTCTCCTGGAAAACCACGCGTTGCCTATTCCTTTGTGTCTTTCTGAAAGAAATCCATGCAGAACCAAATCTCAGCCGCAGTGCATTCCTTCAATCTTCCTTGGAACTCCATCGTCTTCTCCCAGGGTTTATTCCCAAAGGTAATTCCCACCCTCCCTGCCCAGTATTTTGGCATTTAAATCTCAGTCACCCGAACACTCATTCTTTTCCGGGCCTCCACATTTCATCAGCTCTTTGCCATTAGATCTTTATCCCCAAAGCATCAGGACAACATTTAAACTCAGCGGGTGAGGCAGCATCTATGGAGCGAAGGAAATAGGCAACGTTTCGGGCCGAAAGCCTTCTTCAGACTGATCGAGGGTGGGGGGGGAGAAAGGAAAAAGGAGGAGGAGCCGAGGGCTGAGGGAGAGCTAGGAAGGGGAGGAGACAGCAAGGGTTAACGAAATTGGGAGACTTCAATGTTCACGCCACCGGGGTGCAGACTGCCCAAGTGGGATATGAGGTGCTGCTCATCCAATTTCCGGTGTTGCTCACTCTGGCCGTGGAGGAGGCCCAGGACAGAAAGGTCGGATACGGAATGGGAGGGGGAGTTGCTGACCGGGAGTGCTGAGCCACCGGGAGGTCAGGTTGGTTATTGCGGACCGAGCGGAGGTGTTCGGCGAAACGATTGCCAAGCCTACGCTTGGTCTCGCCGATGTAGATCAGCTGACATCTAGAGCAGCGGATGCAGTAGATGAGGTTGGAGGCTGATGCTGCTGCACCCGCTGAGTTTCTCCAGCACTTTTGTCTACCTTCGATTTTCCAGCATCTGCAGTTCCTTCTTAAGAAACATTTAAACACCCATTGCTCTTTAGTACTTTAGCTTATACCCTATACAATGCCCAGAGCTCTCTTCCAATTGGCTTTTTTTTTAACTTTCCCACGGAAAAGGCAAGCGTGTAATTTGGTTCATAATTAGGCACAATAATCACGGCTGACTTCAGGTTAAAATGTGGGCAAAATCATAAAAAGGGAACCAGAAAATGCCCCATTTGGGATGGATAATAAATGTCAGTGACATCCATATTTCATGAAAGGATGCAATGTTGTAAAAAATCTCTCTTTCTGTTTGGCAATAGAAACCTAATTTCAGTTGCAATAAATCATAGGCTGTCCAGCTAATGTGTTAGTTTGCTTGTAGCATGTACACTAACCCACTGGGTAAAACCGCAGAAGATCACAAGTACCCAGCACACATTTGTCACACTTGATTGCAGTTGTAAACAGCCCTAAAAACAAAATGAAGAAGGTGACTAATCATTGACCTGCAACCTATCAGTGTGTACACTTGCACTCCATGCAATGGTTTATAAGCAGTTACTGTTACTAGCCATTTTATTTTTAGGCCACTTGAATGCTATGGTGCTAGGCTCTTGAAGAGACAAACCAATTTAAAAACCTAACGCTGTGGTGCAGAGCCCAGTCTATATGTGAGCTACACCAGGAGATTTTTGTTACTATAATAGTGCCTACATTCACAAGAATTTGTCATTTCAAAATTGAGGGTGTAATTACACGGGCAAAATGAAGCATCAGGGTATAACACTTCAAGATTTCTTCCTTTCCATTCTACGTCAACCTTTTTTGAATTGTTATTTCAAGGCAGTTTGATGCCAGGCAGCAAAACCAGGGAGAATCCTATCCCTGAATGAATTGTGTTAGTTTAGAGATACGGTGCGGAAAGAGGCCCTTCCTTCGTCCCACGAGTCCAGGCCGACCAGCGATCCCCACACATTTAAACTATTCTACACACACACGAGGGACAATTTACACTTATACCAAGCCAATTACCCTACTAACATGTACGCCTTTGGAGTGTGGGAGGGAACTGAAGATCTTGCGGTCACGGGGAGAAAGAACAAACTCGGTGCAGACAGCACCCGTAGTCGGGATCGAACCTGGTTCTCCAGCGCTTTAAGCCAGCAACTGTACAGCTGTGCCATCGTGCCGGCTGCTGTTGATGTGTATCCATGTGAATGAAGACTATTTATGTCTGGTCGAGAGATTCACCGTCATCCCTGCTATGTTTCCAGGTCACCCGTCCTGTTTGAAGTTCTCTTCGGAACTAACGACTCGTGTGAAGGCCTTACGATGGCAGTGTATTGAATGCAAGACATGTAGCACCTGCCGGGACCAGGGGAAAAATGCTGTAAGTGGCTCTTCAATCCTCGTAATAGAAATGTATTATATTTGTACCAAAAAAGCTTTGGATCATGCAGCTACAGAGCTGGAACAGTTTGTTACATCTTTCAGAGGGTTTTATTTTTGAGTCCAGTAAACTCTGTCTACTGTCAAACTTATTGTCTGAGCAAGGGCCTTGACGTGACACGTCACCCATTCCTTTTCTCCAGAGCTGATGCCTGACCACCCCTGAGTTACACCAGTATTTTGTGTCAATCTTCGAGCTTATTGTCAAATGCACAAGTAGGTGAGGTACATTTATAATGCAAATGTTGCTTGCAATGCCATCACAGACTTGCATAACACACACAAGTGTAAATTATACAAGACCGTGGACACAAAAAGACTGCAAAACCAAACATGAGTGCATACACAATTAGAATTCCGTGAACATGACAGACGTGGGCTATTGCGTTACATTGCCACAGTTGGATTATGGTTGCACATGTAGGTTTAAGAATCTGATATTTGTGGGAAAGAATCTGGTGGTATGGAACTTCAGGCTTCTGTACATCCTGCCTGATGGTAACAGTGAGCCCAGATGGTGAGGAATCTTGATGATAGATGCCTCCTTCTTGAGGCAGTGCTTCATGTAGATGCTTATGATGGAGGGAATGGCTATGCAATGTTGGACTGGGCTGAGTCCACCATTCTGTACAGCATCTTGCGTTCCTTCACATTAGAATTGCCATACCAGACCTTGATGCAACCATGAAGGATACTTTCCCCAGTGCATCTGTAGAAGTCAACAAAGAGTATGTTACTGGATGTCTTAAAACACTTGGCAATGGTAGGCAAACACATTTTCCAAGGCAACAAACAGTATCCTGTAGTCACAAAATTAATTATGTTTATTGGACAGAAGACCACAAACTGTTTGCTTTCCCTTATGATTTCTAAAGCCCACCTGAACCCTTGGGAAGGGTGTGACATCCTCATCTATCATGATTTTTTCACTTACCTGCACTAATCTTCTATCCCTTGATTCCCTTACTGTAAAAAAAAATCTATCAACTTCTGCCTTGAATATATTCGGTGACTGAGCCTTTGCAGCCAATTTGGATGGAGAACTCACAAATGTACTACTATTTGTAACTCTCCCTCGCAGCCATTGTGAAGTGACAGCCTTCAATATCTGCCCAGTCCTTTCTACCTGGTAGCGCAACATGTGACCAAATTCATTGTTAGCACCCTGAAGCCATAAGACATTCCACTCGTCAACATCTGGTTCAGGTTGTAACAGTGAAATTTATCTCAGGACTTCAAAAGGAATTGCTCAACTGTTTTGGGATTGTGGAATATCTAATGGCGAGTGTGAAGTCATGTACCTTGTTCATCGAAGCCGTCTGAATGGCCGCGGGCTTTGTTGTGTTCTCAGAGTGAATTGACTCTTAAGGGCCTGTCCCACTTGGGCATCATTCGCACGTCACGCAGGTGGCGCGTGAAACACGCTCCATGCGCGCATAATGCACGCCGTGCGCGATCACGTGCGCATCGTGACGCGGAAATGATGTCGCGTGAATGACGCGCAAATGACGTCCAAGTGGTACACCCTTACAGGCCCTTTAAGGTGAAGGTGAGACATTGGAGAGTGCAAGTATGTCACTGGTGTTGCTTGTTGTGGGAGTACTTTTAATTTGGACTTCATTTCTAATTAAGAAGCAGCAGATTGCACACATTCAAACACATATCTGGCAGTAGTCCATTTTTTTTAAATCTCAATGGTAGTTTGTGAAGGATTAGAAAAAAAAATCAACTAATTTTTATCATTATAACAGGAAGAAAACATTAAACCCCCGTAAATTACTGATGTTTTCTTATCCCAACCCACTCAATTTCCTTGATATATTCCTCAGCCTATTTTTCGTCTTGAACAATCCTAATTTGCGCTGCCGTACATTAAGCTGTTATTTAAGCTTTATGTGGTGTACTAAAAGCTGTGTGTATTTCATATTTTTGACTGGAATTATTGATTACTTAGTCAAAAATTTCTGAAGCTTAATCTATTCAGTGATAACGAGCCTATTTTGTGATGTTCAGGTTCAAGACTTTAGGTGCAAGCCAACTGAACTTTTTTCGTTTGGAGAGTTGCTCTTTCTGCTGCTCAGAAATGTTTTTGAGAATTGGTAATGATTCAAAGTAGCGATCAATAAGGGATTGATATGGCAGTTGCCTGAATATACCGAATATTAAAAAGAAATAATAGTCAATATTTTGCTTTGATATCTGGTTAAGTAAACAAAACATTAGAGATTTGAGCTTTCAGTCAGGTTCGCGTTATCCTTAGTCTCGAGAGCAGAGGTTTAACTGCTCCAGGGACTGCACCGCCTGCAAAATTAGATGTTGAAAGCTAGGTAGCCAAGAGAGAAGGACTTCAGCCAGGGTTTCGGGTGGTGAAAGAAGCTATCAGCGTGATTAAGTTGCAATGTATTGTGAATTGAATTCCGTTCAATTCTCTTTTGCACCTACTGTAGCTTCAATAAAGCTGAACATCTAAAGAGCACTTGGGCAGGAGATGCTTATAATGGCTTTGAACACTATGTCAGAATCATGCATTGGTTTTGGGGAATGGGGAAACACGATCAACATTTCTGAGAATCATAGTCGATGGTGGAAATTCTTTCCTTAAGCTGCAACCTTGCAAGAAAAAGCTCTTAATGCTTTTCACTCATCGTTTTAAAATTGAGAAATTAGGCCTTGGTAACATCCTACAATGGGTCTTTAGACGTTAGAGGTAAAGTGAGGAAACCTTTGGCCCACCGAGTTTGCGCTGACCAGCGTTCACCCTGTACACTAGCACTATCCTTCACGTTGGGGACATTTTTACATCTTACAATGCCAATTAACTTACAAGCCTGCACGTCTTTGGTGTGTGGGCGGAAACTGGAGCGCCAAGAGAACACCCACACAGTCACAGGGAGAACGTACAAACTCCGTACAGGCAGCACCCGTAGTCAGGATCGAACCCGGGGTTCTGGTGCTGTAAGGCAGCAACTCTACCGCTGCACCACTCTGCTGGTCAGAATAAGAAAGTTTAGAAAAATCAACTCAATTTCAACCCAAAATGTTGAGCCCTGCTCTGTAATCTCTTGATTGCTCTGTTCCAATGCTGCCCTGGTCAGTCTCCAATTTAACACTCTCTGTCCACATTTCTATGTGCTGCATGTTGAAGATGAAACTTGTATATTTCATCCCCAGTGGTGTGTCCGGGTCTTTGTGGCAATCAATAAAGTCTGATGTGATTAGTTTTTTTCCCAGTAAAGATGAATAATCTTGATCACTCCATCTCTGCAGGATAACATGTTGTTCTGTGACTCCTGTGACCGAGGTTTCCACATGGAGTGCTGCGACCCTCCTCTCACCAGGATGCCCAAAGGTGAGAATTCTTCTCTTTTGACCAGGTATTCTTGACATATGGACAACACTGGCAACACTGGTACCTTTGTTACCCAGCCCTACATAACTTGATGTGCACTTCACAGGGGGTTTAAGGGTCACCTACATTTAGTAATTAATGACTGTCCATGTACTTGACTTATTGCCAGGCTGGGAAAGAATAGCAGATCTGAAGTTTAAACATTGGTGAGCCAAATATTTTATTACAAGTTTGACAATAGGTGCAGGAGTAGGCCCTTCGACCCAGCACCGCCATTCAATGTGATCATGGCTGATCATCCCCAATTAGTACCCCGTTCCTGCCTTCTCCCCATATCCCCTGACTCTGTTATTTTTAAGAGCCCTATCTAGCTCTCGCTTGAAAGCATCCACTACCCTCAGAGAATTCACTACCAGGCAGAGAATTCCACAGACTCACCAGTGTCTGTGAGAAAAAGTGTTTCCCCGTCTCCGTTCTAAATGGCTTACTCCTTATTCTTAAAGTTATTATTCTTAAGTTAATATTCTTAAAGTTTGGTAGTTTAATACTGATAAATAGCTTATTTTAGATTAATTCCCCGGTTGCCTCAGTAGAATTCAAAGTCTTGCCTCTGAATACGTGCTCGATAACATTGGTTACTCCCCATTGATAAAATTCATTTCATTAAATAGTCTGTCACTACAGTGAATTCTCAGCCTTATTCTCGGGGTGGTTTCAATTCTCCACAGCTCTTCTCCCACAGAAATTAATATTGTATAAAATAGTGTCTTGTAAATAAATGATTAATTGTTCATAACTATTGAAGTACTATTTGCTGACAAACTCAGTGTTTTCTTTGTCACGGGAGATGCCAACCACATCTTGTGCAAGAATTGTAGTCGGCACTGACATCATCAAACCCCTTTCTTGAAATAAATTAGGCATAATTAGAAACAGTAGCAGTGCAGCTTTTAATGTTGGTTATTAAAGTAAAGGGTTTCATCTTGAAGGACAACTGACGGATTTAATATGCCATGCTGCTATCATTTAATATCATGGCCTTTTCCTCTTGTACCCATATTTCTGTTTTTTTTAAAATTTCTTCTGGCAATAATGGGGATTTTTTTTTAACCTAACTAGCAAAAAATGAAGAGAATGGGTGGAACTAGTGAATAATAAAATCAACTGCCCCTGCTAAACCAGCATTGCACTGATTTTGCTCATTTTCCAAAGTGCAGTTTAAGCGAAAAGTCTTTACTTCTCCACTATTGAGGTGCTAGTAGCTATCACATATCAGCCACATGGAAACTTGATGACCAAGGAATTCCACAGTTTCAAAATGAGCGACAGAACACCTTGGTAGACAAAAATGTTGGAGAAGCTCAGCGGGCGAGGCAGCATCTATGGAGCGAAGGAATAGGTGACGTTTCGGGTCGAGACCCTTGGGTCTCGACCCGAAACGTCACCTATTCCTTCACTCCATAGATGCTGCCTCACCCGCTGAGCTTCTCCAGATTTTTGTCTACCTTTTGATTTTTCCAGCATCTGCAGTTCTTTCTTAGACAGAACACCTTGGGTCAGTTTGATATAGTTAGCTATTCAGCTGCGTCCAAAAGTTAAACAGAACAGTGCTTTTTTTATACAAAGGAAGAACAGCAAAAGCGAATAGGAAATGCAACAGCAATATTCTTTTACTAATGGGATTACAAGTTACAAATTCCCAGCATGGACGATGAAATACATCTTAGTTTCAAAGAACATATATGAATGTTGATTGGCAACAAATGCGATCTAGGGGTATTAAAAACGGCCCAGGATTATACAGTGGGCTGAAGCGTTTCTTGTTAGGAACTCTGACTGCATTACAATGCAGAAGGCTTAAAGCATAACATTTCTGTTTATGTGTATTTCATAAAACTTTATTGAATTATTAAATTTAAGTTAAACTAGTCAAATTCACTGACTCTTGACAAAGTAACAAATAATTTGACTTCCTGTGAATAACACTGTTCTCTTATTGTATATCTGTTCCGATAAATCCTCTGGGATTAGAACATGTCTTTGTTGATAATAATTGGGCATAACATTCTAATTCTAATAGTAATGTCCTGTATGTTCAGATCCATTTCTATGCCTCTTGAAATCCTCTGTCAAATGCTTGGTCAAAGTGTATAAGAACGATCTGCATCCTCCAATACAGCATTTATGTGTGCAGGAGCATATTCTAGTCTACTTTGTCACCAAGCTGACGCTATTTGACTGCTTGACACAATCAATAATGTGTAAACTTTGACAATAAAGCTATTTCTGGGACAGATATCTGGAAAGCAAAGATAGACTCAACAAGCCGGAGTAACTCAGCGGGACAGGCAGTACTCTGGATGGAAGGAATGGGTGAAGTTTCGGGTCGAGACCCTTCCAGAGATGCTGCCTGTCCCGCTGAGTTACTCCTGCTATTGTGTCTTATAGAAACATAGAAATTAGGTGCAGGAGTAGGCCATTCGGCCCTTCGAGCCTGCACCGCCATTCAATATGATCATGGCTGATCATCCAACTCAGTATCCCATACCTGCCTTCTCTCCATACCCTCTGATCCCCTTAGCCAGAAGGGCCACATCTAACTCCCTCTTAAATATAGCCAATGAACTGGCCTCAACTACCCTCTGTGGCAGAGAGTTCCAGAGACCCACCACTCTCTGTGAAAAAAGTCCTCCTCATCTCGGTCCTAAAGGATTTCCCCCTTATCCTTAAGCTGTGACCCCTTGTCCTGGACCTCCCCAACTTCGGGAACAATCTTTCTGCATCTAGCCTGTCCAACCCCTTAAGAATTTTGTACGTTTCTTTTGTTTAAACCAGCATCCACAGTTCCTTCATACATTTTCTCAAGTCATATTGCCTCTGCCAGCTTCAGCTAAAGTGACTTTAGCTACAGCTAAAGGGGCCATGAAATGTCTTTAGCGAGTCAGATTCAAGAAAATCCCAAAGCCTTTCGTACGTTCTTTGAAAACCATAGGGATACAAGGGAGAAGGTAGGACCACTCAAGGGTAGAGGGGGGAATTTGTGCTTTGAATCGGAAGATGCAGGCAAGGTAGTAAACAAGCACTTTGCATCTGTATTCACCTAGGATGTGGACATGGAGTTTAGTGATAGTAGTGTGGGGAATATTCATACATTGGGGCAGTTTGAGATCAAGAAGCAAATGGTGTTGAAGCTCTTGAAGAGTGTTGGTGAATAAATTCCCAGGGTTTCATGCGAGTTATCCCATGTTATTGAGAGGTAGGAGAGGAGATTGACAAAGATCTTTGTATCGTTAACTACGAGTGAGATCCCGGACGCAGATGCAATTGTGGCTTTTGGAAACATAGAAACATAGAAAATAGGTGCAGGTGTAGGCCATTCGGCCCTTCGATATGATCATGGCTGATCATCCAACTCAGTATCCCGTACCTGCCGTCTCTCCATACCCACTGCTCCCTTTAGCCACAAGGGCCACATCTAACTCCATCTTAAATATAGCCAATGACTTTTAGACGGGCACATGGACATGCAGGGAATTGAGAGATGGACCATAGACAGGAGTGGAGATCAATTTAAGATGTCATTGTGTTTGACACGGACATTGTGGGGACCATGAGCCTCTTCGAGTGCTCTACCTTTCTCAGATCTACGACTTTCAAGACAAATAGTTGACAAATACCAAACAATTTGTTTATGGATAGGACGGAACCACAAATGCAGTTTATGGATCCCTTTTATAAATGTAATAATTCTGACTTTAATAAATTGAATGGATAGAGAAATAATTGTTTCCTTTCAACGTATAATCGCGGCACGAATCTTCCTGGTGTTATTCTCCGGCGGATGATAACATGTGTAAACGTTTTATACTATGGATTGTTAAACTTTGCTGTGAATAGAATTTGTGCAGGAAAAGAGAGCGGTGTGAATCTGACGTTTGCATTTCCATCCCAGGTATGTGGGTGTGTCAGATATGTCGGCCACGGAAAAAGGGAAGAAAACTGTTACACAAGAAAGCGGTACAGATTAAACGGCGCTATGCAACTGCAATAGGGCACTCGAAAAACAGATTAAAGAAAACGACAGTGTAAGTATTTGAGTAGATGTTTGTAATGTTTTTTTGCCAGAGGATCTCTGTAGTCGTGACCTTTTGCAGTGCTGCAAAAATTGAGAATTTTGGAAATACTCGGAAGACCAGGCAGCATATTTAAAAAGAGAAGCAGGGTTAAGGGCCTGTCCCACTTGGTGGGTTGTTTCGGCGACTGCCGGCGTCATGTCAGTGTCGCCAAATGATTTTGAACATTTCAAACTCCAGCGGCGACATAAAAATGTTGCGACACTTGAAAAAACACCGCGCGTCATATGTCATCGCGCCGCATCACACCGTGAATTTTTCGGTGACCTGATATGTCAGTCAATGATGCCTGCAGTCGCCGAAAAAAATTGCCAAGTGGGACCGGCCCTTTAATCTTTCAGCATCTCTTCATGGATACTGCCTGATTTGCTGCGTACATCCAGCATCAGTCTTTTTTCTTCAATTTTCCATTTATTTTGCATTTTATAATCACTGCTATGCCGCATTGATTTGCAAGGCATGATAACACGGAGAGCATATCTGCTGCTTAGCCACACGGGCTGAAAGGCAAGACAGAATGTGGGCAATGAACAGTTTCAGGATTTATTGATGGCTTATTATTGGGATAAAGCAGAAAAGCCTTGTATTACTTAGTAAGTCGACAGCATCTCTGGAGAGCATAAAAATCTTAAAGTTTCAGATTGATGACTTTTAAGAAATGTCAATGAAAGATCATTGACCTGAACATTTTAGTACCTTCCATGCAGTTTGAATGCCTGAGCGTTTGCTTTCAGACTTGCAATCTTGTGGAGAGGCCAAACTCAAATCTGAATCCATTAGAACTATCACACGTCGCTTCTGCAGCAGGCATAGATTTTATAAACTGACTAGTGAAGTGCAAAATAAAATTATTTCTCATCAGGCTTATAACGTCTGTGATTAAACGGAGGTGCTCGTGGTTCAGATTCCAGACTGATTATGAGATGGAGCAGTATTTCGGAGCATTGTATGCTGTAGGGTTGGCAGGAACCATGCGACTGCATCATGTTCAAAATAAGTATAGTTTCTTGAATGTGCCCTGAGAAAAAAGTCTTGGAGATTCAGCAAACATATTTAATTTGTATTTGTGCGGCCATAACAAGGGAGACAGCGAGGAGATCGCTGAAGGGCATTTGGTTCCTCACAGGCTGCTGGTGAATGAAGCGGATAATCTTCACCTGAGTATTGATCTGCACATGTATAGGACTTACAGAATCTGAGCCTGTCCATGTTGCTCAGGCTCAATTGTTGGTTATAAATAGACAGCAACGCTTTATATAGCACTATGTTTTTGTATAAACCCACACATCCTGTTCAATTTGCCATGAACTTCAGCCAAAGAAACCGGAGTGGAAAGCAAACTCAACTAGCAAAGACTGGTATAAATGGCTTTAAGCCATCACTTTAAAAGAAAAAATGAAATGATTACACCTAAAGGTATTAGTTTGAATTTTTCAACAATTTTTACATGTTACATAGAAACATTGAAAATAGGTGCAGGAGTAGGCCATTCGGCCCTTCGAGCCTGCACCACTATTCAATATGATCATGGCTGAGCTAGAGTAAGAATTTGGTTGTACTTCTTGTGTTGTGCCTTTTAAAAAACCCAACTTGTTCGCTTAATACTAGAATGGCAACAAAAAGTGGTTTACCATTGTTTGTAGTTACTGTAGTAGCTATCATTATTGTATAAGTGTTTGCCAGGTATAGACACAGAGATGCATGCAGTGTAATTTTGCTATAATCAACCATGATTTACAAGATAACACTATTCTATCTGAGTCACAATCATAGCATGGACATGAGGCCTTTAGCCCAACCCGTCCATGCACACCAAGGTGCCCAATATAAGCTAGTCAGTCCCATTTGCTTGCTAGTGGCCCATATCCCTCAAAACCCTTTTTACTCCTGTACCTGTCCAGGTGCCTATTGATATTCTGGAAGCAAAACCAAGCTGGTTATAAGGTTTGGCATAAACCAATGTGGAAACTCTAATAAGTTAAGTGTGGGGAAAACTAGTTTTAATGTAAATTTTCATTTTTCCCCAGTCTCTCGTTTCCCTTATCCCTAACCAGTCTGACGAAGGATCTCGATCCAAAATGTCACCCATTCCTTCTCTCCAGAGCATGCCGGTCCCGCTGAGTTACTCCAGCTTTTTGTGTCTACTCACATAAAGAATTCTTCCTGTACCCTTCAAAATAACAATTTGCTTTGTATTCCGGCTTGTTGATGGATGTATTGTTCTTCCCTTCAGGTAATTTACTTCAAAACTCAATGAAATTAGATAATTCATCCTTTTTATTTGCTCCAGTTTGCAATATGTGTTTCCATCCAGTGCATTGTTGCATGCAGTAATCCCCATGGAAAATATTAATTATCGACAATTAGTGCAACATATAGATATTACACTGGGCTTTTCTTCCCATAATTTAGTAACCACCCTTCCTTACCAACACCAACATCCCTCGAAACAGAAAAAAAAATTTAAAGATATTTTTTCCCTTTCTTTTGAAAACCCTAACCTCAGGGTCAGGTCTTCCAACCGAACACAAACGGAATATTCCCCATTCCCCAACAATCCTCCAACTTTGTCTCACTATTTCAAAAACCGAGTATGCTGTCAATGCCAGTTTACCACTTACCCTGCAGAAAAAAAGATGTTCATTTGTTCTTTATGTAGAGCTGGATTGAACCTCCCCATTGAAAATGAGGAGAAAATGCTCCAGGGAAGGTTACTGTGTGAGCTTGCTTTTCCAATGCATCTTTGTGGCCACATAAAGATGGTGACTTCCAAGAATCTTGACAAAAATAATGATGCTTGGCATCCAAGAATTGGTGAACCGTGCCGAACATTTTTATTTAAACATTCATGAATGTTTTTTCACGCAAAAACGGTTGGGTACATGGAACGAGCAACTGGAGGGGGTAGTTAAAGCATTGAAAAAAACATTTGGGCAGCACATAGTTGGGATAGATTTAGAAGAAGGGTCTCAGCCCCAAACGTCATCCATTCCTTCTATCCAGAGATGCTGCCTGTCCCACTGAGTTACTCAAGCATTTGTGTCTATCTTAGGTTTAGAAGGAAATGGGTCAAGCACAGGCAGGTGGGACTAGTGTAGATGGGGCATCTTGGTTGGTGTGGGCGTTGGGCCAAAGGATCTGTTTCCATGCTGTATGACTCTGTCGCTCTATGTTGACTTACAATACAATACCGTTCATTGTCATTTGAACCTCAAAAGAATATCAAAGGAAATTTGGTTTCTGCAGTCATACAACAAGAAAAAAAAACCCAAGACACACAATTAACACCATTTACACAAACATCCATCACAGTGAATCTCCTCCTCACTATGATGGAAGGCAAAGCCATTGGCTCTCCCCTGTTTTCCATTCTTCTCCCGATGGTGAAGCCCCCGGCGGGCGATGGCAAGTCCCGCGGCCGTTAAGGCCGTGCCGGGCGATGTAAGGCCCTGCTCCGGGGCTTGATGTTGGAGCCCCACTGGCGGGCGATGGCAAATCCAAACGCTCTGGTGTGTGACTTGTTTTGTAGGTTCTCTTGTTTTGTCACTGTACAAACTGTAAATGGGGTGTGACTGAACCCTTGTTTCATCTGATTCTCTCTGATTCCACAGATCAAAAGGTTCTCAGTCATTCGACAAAGAGAGACAAGGTCCTGGTCGAGGGCGCAAACGCAGAATCATGGCAATCTCTTCCTCTAAGTCGGGTCGTTTGGATGGACTGGGTACTTTGAATTCGCGAATCAGCAAATCATCCCGCCTGAAAATGAATAAGAAAACCAAAGGGCTCATTGACGGCCTTAGCAAATTCTTCACCCCTTCCCCCGATGGCCGCAAGCCTCGGGGTGAACTTCTGGACTTAGCTGAGCAATACAGGCTCAAGAAAAAGGGGCCACGAAAATCAAGCACTTCTGACAACGGCACATGGCCCACAGGTACTGCACTGAACTCATTAATCCCTGCATGCCCAATATCCCCTGACATTTATTTACCAGCACCAAGCTGGCATTTAAGTAGCTTCAAACCATCTTCCTGTCCTAGCCTTGTTGGTCACAGTGAGCTGACATTCACTGGCAGATTAAGTGCGCCTGGAATGCCCACGTTAAGAAGGGAACCAGTTGACTCTCCTTTCTCATTTTGCACTCCAAATATCACTGTTGAAGCAGACTTTGAGTTAACTCCTCCTCTCCTTATACCTTGTGAGCCGTGTCCATCCGTTGATAACGCAGTCTTCCCTGGCCACAGGGTGGACGGTAGCATGAAAACCAGTTGCGTTTTACAAACCTCACCTCACCAACGACTCAGCACTTCAATAGAGATGGCGGTTAAGCCGCGCTCCCCTTACTTGCGGCCGCTTTCTGTGAGCGAGAAAGCAATAAGGGGCAGCCGGTGTAAAATGAGACGCGGAAAGGAGATCCTTTGGCACAGGAAGGGAAACGTGGAATTAGAAAGGAGTAAGAGTGCCGAGGACAAGGGTAAGAAGCGAATACCATGCTGCCACGCATCGCTAGCGCTAGAAACTGGCTTCATGTTGCGCTGTTTTTTGGGGTGCTTCAGTTGCTATTTGCCTTTTGAAAGAGGAAGCGGGTGGGCTTATGCCATGAAAGTAGCTCTGCTCAACATCGTTTCTGTACAATAAGGAAAAGCAGAAGCTCCATCAAAATTGGGAAGAGAAAAGGTAGATTTGACCGTCCAACCTGTCAGCACAACTACTCACTGACGGACCGGCTGTGTATCTTTCAGTCTCCCACCATTTTAACTTTAATTTGGCTGGGACATGAAAAATATAGAGCAAGATGGTGCAGTCGCAACACAAAAGGGCAACAGTGTATGCCTAATCTCTTGAATCTACCTCCAAAAAAAGCAGCAATGTAAAATGCATGTAACGGCACTGTGCTAACATTACTCCCGTTGAGCGTCTCTTTCATGGCATCAGCAAAGCACCCATTTAAAGTGGAAAGCATTCCCACGGTAGAGTTGGCTGATGTATTCTTATCCCTTGTAGATTGATAAGAGCAGATAATCAGCAATTATCTATTTTACCGTTGAAAATTGCATGTGGTAGCCTTTACTTCTAATCCAAAGCCTTTTAACACAAGGATCGGTGGAAGTAAGATGAAATGGATCACCTGGACATTGTGAGAGAGACAACTGTTGGTTGTGATCACGTCCCTGCTGTTGTTTAAGTTGAAAATGGCAGCTTTTTAATCCAAAGTTTAAAAATAAAACATAATTGATCTCCCGCCATTTCCCTTTCACATCGCACATAATTCTCAGGGCGCAATTATGATCATCTCTGAACCTCCATTTGACCATTGAGCCCTCGATGCTTTCCAGTGGAGCGTGTACCACACTGCAGGGCTAGTTTGCTCAGAGGAAATTTGGTGTGGAAAGAATTGGAGTAATATTGCAAAGTTAAAACGCTGAATTGAGTCAATTGAGCTTCTTTCTAACGTTTGTACTACAAAGATGCTTCCAAATCTATTTGATTCCAGCCGCTATTGCATTCTGCTGCATCTCATGTTGCATTTTATATTTGTTTGTACACATGGTATTTCCTAAACTGTAATTGATACTGAGTCTGTTTGGCACTTCAACAGTTTTAAAGCTGGTTATATAGGCTTATTATATCATTTCAGTTTCTTGATAAACTTTGCCATCCCTGCCAGTGATGAGTTCCTGGACTTAGCTCATGCATTGCGGAGGATGCTGCAAACAGAGTTGAGGTGCTTCTCCAGTGAGAGAGAAAGGGGATGGGAGGGGGATCAACCCTTGTTCTGATGTCAACCTCCAGGAAGCCTGTTCAAGCGGCAGAGCAGTGGCAGAGTCTTGAGAATGCTTCCCCTCAGCCTGTTGGTTGGAAAATGGCGCAGAGCCATCTGAGACAGGTGAGTTTCACCGGACAATCAGCATTTGAACTCTGAAGATGATGATTCAGAGTGAAGCCCTCAGCGATATGACGCCCTGCATTCCGTGCATCCTCTGCTGGGTCACTATCGAGTGTCAAACTGTGGCTGACACGCATACTGTTTCAATGGGAAAGGATGTGTGTATCTCCAGCCACACCAACAAACATTGCAGAACATCTGAAACCAAACTAATGGACAACAGGAAGGTATTAAACTAACGGCTATTTTATGCCATAAGTTGGTTGCAATGTTTTGTGGAAGTAAGTGCCATAACATTATTCCCTTATTTTTTGACAACGACACCAATACATTGATGTTGCCAGTTCGTCATTCTGCCTGTACCTGCATGCTTGATTGCAGGAGGGTTTTATTGAAGGAAGGTTCCTTCATTAATAAAATGTTTTTGTTTCGTAATCTGCAGACAATCAGGGCCCGTGGGGCTGCAAGCATGAGAACGAGGATGACCAATCGCTGAGCAAAGACATTGTGACGGAGAAAGACTTGGACTTATTTCAACATGTTCAGGAAGCTGCACTGGAGGTGAGATGTATTGGTCATATGGTCATAAGTAATAGGGGCAGCATTAGGCCATTCGGCCCATCGTCGACTCCGCCATTCAATCATGGCTGATTTATCTCTCCTTCCTAACCCCGTTCTCCTGTCTTCTCCACATAACCCCTGAAACCCATACTAATCAAGAATCTAACTCTGCCTTAAAAATATCTATTGACTTGGCCTCCACAGCCTTCTGAGGCAAATAATTCCACAGATTCATCACCCTCTTGACTAAAGGAATTCCTCCTCATCTCCTTCCTAAAGAAACGACCTTTAATACTGAGAATATGACCTAGACTCTCCCACTAGTGGAAGCATCCTCTCCACATCCACTCTATCCCGGCCTTTCACTGTTCAGTAAGTTTCAATGAGGTCTCCCTTCGTCCTTCTAAACTCCAGCGAGTACAGGCCCAGTGCCGTCAAATGCTCATTCCTGGAATCATTCTTGCAAATCTCCCCTGGACGCTCTCCAGAGGCAACACATCTGTTGCATGCCGTTACTGCTGCATATTTGCGAGCAAACCACTCATGTTGCAGATATTGACATCAGCACCGGATATTTATTTTTTATTTCCTACGGGGGGAAAAAAGGTAAGCCTTGCAGGAAAAGATGATGTGCTCTGCTGATTAGAATGAATTTAAACACAGAAATGTTATTACACGAGAAAGTAAAATGCCACGGTATGTTTGTAAGTGGAAATTGTCTGCAGATGTGTCAGAAATATTGTCCACAACAAAATGGCTAAGTGTGTAGCACTCAAAACCATCCTGTTAGATGGATAATTATATTCATAGATGAATTTTGGATGCAGTCTGTGCAGCCACAACACTTCCAAAGAGTTTTCACGTGGACATTTTGAGTTTGACAGTCAATTGGCCCAGTTTCGGCAACGTAATTATTGGTAGTTGAAAATTAACTTTTTCAGCGGAGACTGAGAAATATGAAATTTAGATTGATAAAATTGCATATCCACGTAGTGAGACCATATTGATGAAGATAACATTGTGTTTGCCGGTGTCCACACAGCTGCTGCAGTGTTGGTGAAAAGGAATACGCATCTGATTAGGTCAATTGATATGAGCATGATTCTTCCCAGTTTTGAGACTCAGGAGCATGAAGAATATGAGTGGAAGTAGACCGGATGACTCCTCCATCCTGCTTTGACATCGGTGAAAACTGGACTGATCTTTTGCCTCATTCATTTTCTTGCCAGATCCCCTCTATAATTTCCTCTTTGTTACGAAACACCATTTTTATTGCCTTGAACAAAGCTCACTAACTGAGCGTAAAATTGTAGGCGTTCAAAAAAAGGCAAAGGTATTTCCCGCAAAATAACATTTTAGTTCTAAGTAGCTGGCCTGAAGAGAAGGGGCAAGAGTGGTTAATTGTCATATGTACCAACTACAGAACAATGAAATTCTTCCTTGAAGCTGAAAATACCCAATAGCTTCTACAGCTTCTCTTCTGAGGTCACAGTAAATCACTTAGATGTGTCCAGTGTGCCTTAGATGTGGCACTGGCACTGTTAAATTAACATGTGCTGATCTACATCGGTGAGACCAAGCGTACGTTTGGCGATCGTTTCTCCGAACACCTCCGCTCGGTCCGCATTAACCAACCTGACCTCCCGGTGGCTCAGCACTTCAACTCCCCCTCCCATTCCGAATCCGACCTCTCTGCCCTGGGCCTCCTCCATGGCCAGAGTGAGCACCACTGGAAATTGGAGGAGCAGCATCTCATATTCCGCTTGGGCAGTCTGCACCCTAGTGGCATAAACATTGACTTCTCTAATTTCCTGTAGCCCTTGCTGTCTCCTCCCCTTCTCAGCTCTCCCTCAGCCCTCGGGCTCCTCCTCTTCCTTTTTCCATTCTTCTCCTTTCCCCTCCCCCCCCACCCTCCATCAGTCTGAAGAAGGGTTACAGCCCGAAACGTTGCCTATTTCCTTCGCTCCATAGATGCTACTGCACCCGCTGAATTTCTCCAGCACTTTTGTCTACCTTTAATTTTTGCTATGTCAAGAGCTGGAGGCAAGCAGGAACTTCATAGTCAATCCTGTTTTGGCTTTGCTGTCAAAATAATTCCTCGTGGCTAACTTGCTGTTTTGCTACAGACATTTGAGTGGAGTGTCAGCTTTGTTACACATTGCATCATGTACCAGACATTTTAATTTCATCGTTTAACCTCCATGATAGGAACATGGCAGCCAGACCAAAAGTTGGCCGTTGTAACCCCTTCCTGCTTGGCTTCAGTGCTTGGCCAAAAAGCTGAGCATTTGGCTTTGGTCTTGTGCTGAGATACACATTCGACAACAATCCACACATCACCTTGACTGTGGTTAATTGTCCAAGGTGCATTGCAGAAACATCAAATAACAAAATTTGACATTCAGCCACACAAGTCATTACCTCCCCCAGCGTGTGGTTCCAGAGTATTGCTTCAACTGAAAGTCAACAGCTTCCTCAGCACCTCGCACTGTGGCATCAACCTCAATGTTCTGCTTGTCTCTGGACTGTGAGAGAAACCCACGAACAAACGAGTGTTGCCAAAGGAAGCTTATTAACTGGTATATTTTGAAATTGCATCCTCAGCAAGCCACATTTTGCCAGTTTTAGCTCTTGATGTCTGGGTGAGGGAATCCATTTGTGTACAAGCGAGCAGATTAACTAAGCATGTTGTTTGGCAGAATCGATCAGGGAGTAGCCCTGTTAGTTCCACAAAAGTCAGTCGCCTGCCAGCACCATCAATTTTGAAAAAGGTCACCAGAGCTGGCAGGAGAAAGGTTGAAATGTAACCCAACTCTGCATTTGCTTGTGCCCACTTTGCAAATATTTTTGCCCGGTGTGTCGTGCAACATATTGCCTGCCGCCATTCAGTGTGGGCAAGTGTGTGCTGTGTGGAAAACTGGAATAAATAAATGCCTTGGCTCCTCAAAGGATTAAGGCAGACTGCCAGTATTGTTCTCTCTGCATAGTGTGTTTGTTTCTTTGAAATCATATGCTACACAGCGATCACGTGGTAAGTGTCACAGCTGCTGCGACACTTCAGTGGCTGGAGAGTTAAATCACGTTTCATTTGTACATAGATGAGGCCTAAGTCTTTGTTTCTTTTCTCCTCTCTGCACATGGTCGAAGTAAAAACCATTTATTTAATTCAAGATAAAATGCAGTGAAACTCTATTAGCTTTTGCAAATTTATGTTCTTCTACTGTGCTCACAAATTCATGTGTAAGCGGTTGTATTGGAGCCAAATGTCAACATTCCCACATGGAATTCAACTGGAAGAGAGGTGGAGGCGAATAGGACATGGTTTGATAACCCATGCATTGACTCAGGTAGACACACACTTTCAATTATTGGTGTTTATTGAACGGTGCATTGTTTCAGATTTCACCGTGTGAAGTTGTGGGTAGGAAGGAACAATTAGAAGATTTTTATTTGCTGTCAATCATAAATTAGCCGAATTGAAGTTCCATCCATGCAGTTGAAAGTTGCTAAGATAAATGACAGACTTGTGTGGGAAACAATTGCAGACGCTGGTTTACACCAAAGACTCTGACTCTCGTTCTGAAGAAGGGCCTCGACCTGAAACGTCACCAATTCCTTTTCTCCAGAGATGCTGCCTGACCTGCTGAGTTACTGTGCATTACTCACTTGCTCGTTCCCTGAATAATGTCAGCCTGTGGATTTCTGAATTGGTGTCGATAAGCCCTGCATTGGTGGTCATATGAATGACCTGAATATTCTGACGGGTGGGAACATGACGACATTATGTATGAAGTAATGGACTGCTGGAAATCATTTGTGTGTAGTCATGTATTCCTGGAAATTGTTGCATCTCGGCACTTTACCTGAGAACTTTATTAGAAGTTAATCTCTGATTGTCGCAGTTCGACTTTGGTTTGCAGTAACTTATGGGCCTGTCCCACTTAGCAATTTTTTTCGGCGATTGCCGGCACCCGTCATAGTCGTAGCATGTTGAAAATCCAGCGAAGACCAGAAAAAGGTACGACTCTTTGGACGACTACTCATGACCATACAGGCATCACCCCGCAACATGGGACATCGCGCAAGTGGGACAGGCCCTTAACAGATACAAACATCCTAAAGTATTTATCCATATCTACCACCTCTTGTTTCTGAAGTTCCCCATCCCCTTCTCCATCTGCTCATTGTCCCCATCTCACCCAGTCCACCCATCTCCCAGCAAGTCCTGCCTTGCCCCTCCCTTTCACCTCTGCCCCTCCCTTTCATCTCTTCACCCCTCCCTTCCACCTTTTTGCATTCTCTTCTCTCTACACACTCGGCCTTGATGCAGGGTCACAACCCAAAACATTGTTAATCCCCCTCTCCCCATCAATGCTGCTTGACCCGCTGAGTACCTCTGGAAGTTTTTTTTTTCCTGCCTTTAAAATTGTTCTCCCAAAATAATTAGTCTTTGCACATGTTCACTCAATCACAATAATTTTCTTTTGTTAAATGGCCTTTTTTAATGATTCTTATACACCCTTGGACTGCTGCTGAGGCGAAAAATGTTATTGGTGGTACAAGCTGAAGATTTATGGCAAGACTGGGAAATTTATTTCAAACTTTTGTGCTCAGATTTATGTTTGTGTAAGTTTTTTTTTAAAGAAGGTAGCCCAGATGAACAGGACCTTACTTTTGCAGTGCGTTGTTGGCTCATGGGAGTCTGTCATCTGTTAACCAGTGCTTGACGACCTAAACCGTCTGCAGTTTATTCTTTGTGAAGTAATTGAAATAGGAGCAAACGGGCACTGGACCAAATTCCCAGGGCCTTGCTCTTTTTTAGATTCCACCGTGCCTCAGTTTCATGACTCACTTCCCACATTTGTTGAAAAGTAGTTTTATATTGGATGGTGTCGCTTCAGCATGCTGCACAGTGACTTGCTGAATTTTGTGAGGATGCAGCGTTCTCCCTGTTAACCTGTTGCTTGCCATCAATCAGTGTGGATTCCGAATCACAATTATGTAAGGGCGTCACAAGCGGATGAAGTTTGGGAAACAATTCTGCGGGATCAATGTGAAGACAAGTGGTTTTCACCATTTATGTAACTAATTCGGATTCTGGAAGGGGAAACACAATTTCAGGCTTGTGGTGCTGGTACCTAAGGGGCTGTCCCACTGTACGAGCTAATTCAAGAGCTCTTCCGAGTTTAAACAAAAACCTCAAACTCGTGGTAAGCACGTAGAATGTACGTAGCGGGTACGTCGGAGCTCGGGGCGCCTCGCAACGCTAACGGCAGGTACTCAGGAAACTCGGTAAGCTCGGGAAGACTCGTGAAGATATTTCAACATGTTGAAAAATGTCCACAAGAGCTCCGAGTACCTACGAGCGGCCATTACTGTAATTCTCCGAGTTCAAATCGGGGGAACTCTTGAATTAGCTCGTACAGTGGGACAGCCCCATTAGTTTAGTTTAGAGATACAGCACGGAAAGAGGCCATTCAGTCCACACCGAGCATTGATCACGCGCACACTAGTTCCGTGTCATCCCACTTTCACATCCCACACACTGGGGGCAATTTGCAGATGCCAATTAACCTACAAACCTGCACGTCTATGGAATGTGGGAGGAAACCGGAGCATTCAGAGAAAGCCCACGCAGCCATAGGGAGAATGTGCAAACTCCACAAAGACAGCAGCCGTAGCCCAGCTCGAACCCGGGTCTCTGCAACTGTGAGGCAGAAACTGTACAGCTGTGTCACTATACTTGATGCAGTGATACACCAAAGGATGGAGATTAAAAAACACTGATACCATCCTTTGTGTTTCTCCAATTCATGTTGAATATGTGGAGTACTAATTTATCCTCAGAGAGGGAGGCAGATGAAAATCAGCAGCCTTTTTTTCTTGACCGTGTTTTATAGGTATTGTTAAATCTAGTATCGATTGCTTAGTCTTGGTCATGAGGAATCTTACTTTGTGTTATAGATATTCATAATTTTTGGAGAATACCGAGGTGGAGATGGCGGGCTTAGTCCATTTATGCCAAGGACTAAACAAGATTTGGGGGGTGGGGGGGGGGGGGGGCGGGGGCGGGGGCAATGTGGCACGGAGGCAGGTGAGAGGCTGAAAGTCTGTATGGAAGGTGATGCAAAAAAAATCAGTGGATAGAATAGGCAGGAGCACGGCATGAAGCGAGGGAGGACGGCTGGATTGAATTGCATTTATTTTAATGGGAGAGGCTTGATGGGCAAGGCGGATTAACTCAGGTGGACAGGTATGTGCGACTATGACCTTGTAGCCATAATGGAAACCTGGCTAAGAGAGGGACAGGCCAAGCATCTTTATGTTCCAGGGTACAGGTGCTGCAGATTGGAGCTGAAAAATATAAAGGGGATGATCACATTGTTGGAGTGGGCTATAGGCTCCCAAATAGTCAATGGAAATTAAAAAGAACAAACCTGTCAGGAGATTGCAGGCAGCTGCAGGACTAATAAGGTTGTGATGGTAGTGGATTTTAACTTTCCCAATATAGACTGGGACGATCAAGGGCCTAGAAGGGATGGAAATGGTCATATGTGTTGGACTTGGGACTCTCCTTCGCCCCTTAGATGCTGCTGCACCCGCTGAGTTTCTCCAGCTTTTTGTGTAACCCTCGATTCTCCAGCATCTGCAGTTCCTTCTTTAACACATGTGTTGGGACTATGTTGGGTAATATGTTGAGGGCCTTATAAGGGCAGGGCAAAGCTTGATGTACTCTTAGGAAATTTGGAAGGGCAAGTGACTGAACTGTCCGTGGGAAAGGTTTATGGGACCAATGACGACAGTTCTATCAGCTTTAAAATAGTTACAATTCTGAATAGGGCAAGGCTAACTTTGATGGTATTAGAAATAAACTTGATAAAGTTGATTTTATATGTCAATTAGGAATGAAACACTTTCCCAAGACTGCTTGAAGTCGGGAAATTCATCCCCCCCCCAAGAACACATTATATTTCTTCTTAATGTTTTTGTGTGGCTCATAATCAGACAAAACCATGCAAGATGTAAATAGGGTTTACCAAAATAACTCACCCATGTTCATTCATTTATGAGCAGGAGGTGTTGGGATGCATAGAAATGAACCTAGGCAGGCCAAAGGATGCATGGCCTTTGTGAAATAGCTGTGACTCATAGAAATCTATAAACCATTAATCTCAAAGTCAGTGTGTATAAGTTGATGTATTAAATCTTCTTACTGTGATGCAATCGGCATGAAATCTTAATGTTGTTTCCACACATAATGGATCAAAAACCTACCTTCAGAATAAAAATGTGCCTTTTTAATGGTCTATGTGAGGAAACTAAATTTTCCGAGAAGATGATACCAGTTATGATTTAGATCACCTTGTACACATGATATACAGCAACTCTTCTGGTTTATAAATGATTCGGGCTAACAAAGGGTGAAACAATGCCTTTAAATTATCCATCGACGTTAGTTTAGGTGAAGCAGCGAGATTATGGAGTTCAGCTGTGTTGCTCTGCAGTCACGGTCTGCTTTTCCCCAGAGATGAAGCGTTTTCCTTTGTTGCTGCGGACATATGTGGTAATGATGTAAGTGTTAGATATCCTTTTCTTAAATTACTTGTCATCCGATTCAGAATGAAGTAACTGCATCAGAAGGGCCCATGTAGAGAAAAGTGCTTTATATCTCTTCAGAGGATTTACATATACTGCCCATTGACTTCATACAGGCCTGACTTGATCTATCTTGCATTCTTTTGTTATTAAATCCCGGTGTTTTATTATTTGTACAGATTAAGATCTTAATTTACTTTGTACTTTAGTAGGTGTTCTGATGCTTGAATTATTGACTGAAACAGGAAAACATAATTATTTTTCCTTTTATTTCAGTGACTATTTTGCACGGTAACTAGTGATATTTGGTGGAAAAACAGCGAAGCAATGAACAGTTTATTCGATCGAATCATGCTGTGTTATCATTGAAGTTCTGCATATCTTATCACTGTAGCATCACCCACCATTTTCCCATCTTCCATCACACACTTTTCTATCCTTTGCTTATCTAATCAGATCTTGATTGTTGACACGTTTTCCACATTATCTTCCAAACCTACAAGTGAGCTCCGTCCCCTCGGCCATCTGTAAGATGTTTCTTGCTGTACTCAAAATCTCTTCAAGTTTAAAACAACATTTAAAAGATATTTGAACCGATACATGGGCAAAAAAGATTTAGGGGTCAAAAGATGTATGGGTCAAAAGCGGGCAAATGGGACTGGCTTTCATAAGTTCACAGTTAGAGGAGCAGAATTAGGCCATTCGGCCCATCAAGTCTACTCTATCATTCACTCATGGTTGATCTATCTTTCCCTCGCAACTCCATTTTCCTGTCTTCTTCCCTTAACCCCTGACACCTGTACTACTCAAGAATCTGTCAATCTCAGCCTTAAAATTAAAGATCGACTTGGCGTCCACAGCCGTCTGTGGCAATGAATTCCACAGGTTCACCACCCTCTGACTAAAGTAATTCTTCCTCATCTTTTTAAAGGTATGTTTGTTTATTCTGAGGCTATAGCTCCTGGTCCTGGACTCTCCCACAAGTGGAAACATCTTCCCCACATCCACTCTATCCAGGCTTTGATGGATACCGTGGATAGCAAAGACATGTTGGCTTGAACAGCTTCTTTCTTGCTGGATGATCCTTGTAATTTTAGTAGCTGCTTAGTCAGAGATTTATTTGTGTCTCTGTCCTACCCGACCCTGATCTTTTACATTTTTAAATACTTTTGTGATATAATCTGTGTTGTAACAATTTAAAAAATCAATTCTTAAGAGCCTGTCCCACTTGGCTGTCTTTCGCACGCCATTTATGCGACCTGCTAGCGTGTGGGTAACGCGGGGACGGGCGCATGGAGTGGTGTGGACTTCGTCCTGCACAAACTCTTCGCGCACCACCGGCCTGTCGCGTAACTGACGGCCAAAGTGGGACAGGCCCAAGACCCTGGCGCGATGCAACATCTCACCTCCAACAGCAGCAGAAGCAGGCAAACGAACGTCGAGCTCGGCCTGGGCTCACGGCCGTTGCGCTCCGGATCCTCCCCCCACTCCTACTCCCAGAGCGGGGCCAAGAAAATTGAAGATGGACACAAAATGCAGGAGTGGCTCAGCGGGACCGGCAGCATCTCTGGAGAGAAGGAATGGATGACGTTTTTGGTCGAGACCCTTCTTTCAGACTGTAGAAGAGTCTCGACCCGAAACATCATCCATTCCTTCTCTCCAGAGATGCTGCCGGTCCCGCTGAGTTACTCCTGCATTTTGTGTCCATCTTCAAATGACGTTAGGCGCTCCAGACGGCTGTGCGGGCGCATGATGCCGCTCGCTACCGACCTGTCGCGTAAGTGACGGCCCATGTGGGACAGGCCCTTAAGTTTACACATTTCAACAGTGCACAATCTGGTTCTGGGGAAGAAAATCAGGCAACTAGAAGTGTTAAAGAAGGAACTGCAGATGCTGGAGAATCGAGGGTTACACAAAAAGCTGGAGAAACTCAGCGGGTGCAGCAGCATCTAAGGAGCTAAGGAGATAGGCGACGTTTCGGGTCGAGACCCTTCTTCAGACTAGAACTCGAAGTTGCTGCAGTAGATATCTGGGTGATATTGAGCAAGATTGAATTGGGATTGAGCTGGTTAAGTAAAGAGACAAAGAAACATCAAAAGGTGAAAATATGTAATGGGATGTGAGTCATTTTTATTGATTTGAGGTGTCATCTCAAATTGATGGATTGGGAAAAAAAGATTAGTCAGGAAAAATGGGAATGAGCAATGGCAGGCTATCAAGACTGAGATAGTTTGTGTATAAACTGGGAACAGTGATAGATTAAGAAGTTATGTATGTCGAAGGCCAAAGTAATAAATTGGAATGAACATTTCTTCCCATTTTTATTCAAGTGGGGATAAGTTGTAAAAATTGGCAATATTCGCTGAAATAGAAAATGTGCGAGTAAAATAATTATTTATGTCCTTTTATAAAATAATGCTAAAAAATCTTTAAAATGCATACCGTGAAAAAGTAAAGAAATAACAGCCCAATTGAAATTGAGCCCGGGCGTGTACTTGGTGAATTAGCAGAGAAAAGGGTGACTAAAGTTTTGGAAATGAGGAACAATTTAAAGTCAAAATAATCTAACTTAACGTATAATGTATTAAAAAGAGAAAGCATTCTGTTGACATCATTAATATGAAGTGAGAATGTGGTAAATCAGAGAGGCACATGAGTCTGAAGATGGGTCTCGACCTGAAACATCACCTAGTCATGTTCTCCAGAGATGCCACCTGATCTGCTGAGTTACGCCAGCACTTGGTGTCGTTACCTGAAACTCAGGTGCTGATGGCAAAATAGCAGGAATACTCAAATGAATACTTTGCACTTAGCCAACATCTGGATATCTTCCATCAGGAACATGACTTCAGTGAAGCGATGAAAATTCCTCCCTGATATTTTTAATTCCACCATCAACGGCCTGGAGTCCAAACTTTCAAAGCTCCCCAAATCTCTCAGAAGCTTCCTCAAAATCCAATTTTTTGAGCAAGGTTTGAGTTAGAAGCTTTAATTTCTCCTTCTATGGTTTGGGCTCCAATTTTCTGTGATCGCTGTAAATAGCACCGTGAATGTTTTAACATATTAAAAGTGTTCTGTCAATACAAGTTTTGTTGCATTTGATTGTGTCAGTATTATAAATCACACGATGGGTTTTTTGAGGATTTCCATGTTTTACAGCCTTGTTTCACAATGTAATTGGAATTTCTGCAATGGCGTATGCTTAATGCATTGCATTTTATGAAATCTAAATGCAGGTGGCATAGGCCACAAGTTGCACGAAGGCCAGATTAAATCTTTACGAAGGAATTGAATCAGATTAGATTGCTCTTTTACAAAAATATGCTTAACAGATGGCATTTTTTTTTTTAAACTAAAAGAGCAAATTAATGCTCTCGGCAGTGGAAAATGCGGGATCTGGCAGCTCCTTTACACAAGTCAATGATGGACAATAGATAACCTTGGTTGTTGTCACAACTTCAGAGCTGAACAGACCCTCAATGTTATGTACTTACAGGTACATGGTTTACTAGTTTGTCAAATATGTTCATGCTTCAGTGAAGCAACATATAGTTTTAAAAGCATCAACATCTCTCTTCATCAAAAGAGTTGTGATTTTTTTTTAGTCAAAGTAATTCTGAAAAGTCAAACTTAAGTTTGGATAGATTTTGATGAATTTAAGTTTGTATAAACAAGAACTTTATGCTCAAGTGGAGCAGTCTGAAGCAGGATTTCAGCCGGAAACGTTGCCCATTTCCTTCGCTCCATAGATGCTGCCGCAGTCGCTGAGTTTCTCCAGCATCTTTGTCTACCTTCTAACTTTATGCACAAGTCTCCCAGCAAGGAAACCTTTGTGTTGTTGTACTTTGTTTTACTCTGTGTACACACAATGAGTTCCTAGAAAATGTCCCTCTTCTGTGTGCGTGGTGCCTGTGAGCATAAATGTGTGTTTAAAGCACTTGTCAATCTCTTAATATCTCCAATGGTTCCAAATATTCTTTTCCATTCACACGTGCTGCTTTGGAAATGCACAAAGTGATTAAAAAAATCTCTCAAACAGTCTATGTACCTCATCTTCTTCTTTCTTTCGTGTGGCGTGCACAGCCTAAAGTTGTTGGACAACTTGTTCTATTTGATCTTCCGTTTGTGCACGTCGAGTTGATTGCAATAGTCAAGAGGGCGGACCACGTGAAGGTTGCAATCTTCCACCCCTGTCAATGTACTTGTTGAATTTTGATGGCAATTTTCTGCCTTTCTGAGTGGTAATATGATTCAAAGCATGGGTTCTGCTTCTCTACTGATATATCCTGCTGATCTCTAACTCTAGGTGTGCTATGCCTGCTGATGGTTCAGTTGTTGAAGACATAGTGACCAAGGTTCTAAACTGCCCTCATCTGATCACCATACACAAGCTAACTGAGCAGGCATTATCTGCATCAGTGGGAAGTGCACCAAAGTGTATTTTTCCATTCCACCAAACTATTGGGAAATTTGGCTGGGCATACCAGGTCAGGATTCTGACGGTGCTTTTAAAAAAAATGTGACTGTTCTGGAATAGCTTATGTTCTTCAATGGCTTCTGAACCACAGGGCACAAAGCATATTTGAGAATGGCAGGCAGTCATCATCAGCGGTCACTCGAAACTCGGTATGACTGCCCTCTCCATATAGAGGACGCCTGTATGTGACTTTGTAACGTGGGGAGCCTGGTGCATAGACAGCTACTACACGTTCCTTGACAGATCTGGGTCAGGATCCAGTGGCATGGAGGCTAAGACGGCCGGGGACCCTTTTCTGCTGCAGCCTTCCCAGCCGTTGTGACGCTCCACTAATGTCAGCCATCGTCCTCCGCCTGTTCCACCGTTGAGGTCTTGGTTGGATCGCTCTTTGTCAGGGACCTCCCCCTCGGCGCTACCAGGAGCATAGCTCCAGACGGCATCGCTCTCAGAATCTCAGGACCACAAAAGCTTCCCCACCACAACAAGGTGACAATCCATGGAGAAGGGCAGGCACTGACCAGCGAAGTAAGATTTGTCAAGGGATATGGGGAACAGGCAGTAACTGGGTACTGATTGTAGATGATCGGCCATGATCACAGTGAATGGCCAACTCCTGCACCTTTTGTCCATTGTCTGCCCCTATTGACATCCTCCACCAGGGTTTAAATGTCCCTGACTGTGATCCGCTCTCCCTTTTTATTCTTTTTCTCTTCCATGGCAACTGATATTCCTTGCTTCTTACTGCCAGAATACAACGGGGAGTGTTTCTTAAAGTAATGAAGCCCCATCGCAGGTTATTGCACAGCCAACTGCTGGGAGCGGCAAAAGAATAACAGCAAAGCAATTGGAGCTCACATCTCTTTCTGTACATGTAAATGTTTGCCATCAAAAACACTTGGACTTTCTCATGTTAGTGGAGCCAAATCAACACTGGACAATCCTGTAAAGATATTTTTAACACTCCACGACTGGAGATAATTAATTTATAAGCCTTTATTTAAGAACAAGAAGGAGCAAATGGGCATTAATGCCTTTTAGCCGTGTGAGTGCATTTGGAGTGAAAATGCTGCTTGGTATATTTACAGAATGACTCACGGTGATGATGACATTTTTCTACGGGAAACACTTCTGTGCCTAACATTAGATAAACAAATGAGTTCAAGTTGGCTCTTAGCTGAAGAATTATATATACTTTCAAATTCTTTCTAAAATGTTATATCATGAAAAAATGCCTCTGGTATTTAAAGAAGTATAAGAACTATAATACTTAACACTCTTGCTCTCTTCCTCAACAGAAAGTTGGAGTCACTGGCCCACCTGATCCACAAGTCCGCTCACCTTCTGTTATTGAATTTGGGAAATATGAGATCCAGACCTGGTATTCCTCTCCGTATCCCCAGGAATATACCAGGTACAGTATGTCTGAGCGTTGTCTCTTTTTTTTTGTTTATACTTTTGAAAACTAATTTATATCTTTAAAACAAACTAACCACTGCAATTGCTGCAATGGAGAGGCATTTGTGGTTGTGTGTTGTCTTGGGAAGGTCTTGATTTGATGCGCAGAGCTATTACAATGAACGTGTTGGGGACTGAACTCCCTCTTCCTCCCTCTCCCATCGGGACAATCGTACAGAAGTGGAAAACCGACACCTCCAGGTTCAGGGACCGTTTCTTCCGGTTTTCATAAAACTGAACAATCCTACCACAACTAGAGAGCAGTCCTAAACTATTATCTACCTCTTTGGAGACCCTCAGACTATCTTTGATCGAATGCTATGAGACTTTATCTTGCACTGAAAGTTTTTCACGTTATTTTCCTCAATCATGTATCTGTACACTGTAGATGGCTCGATTGTAATCATGTGTTATCTCCCCGCAGACTGGTTAGCACACAACAAAAACTTTTGCTATACCTCGGTGACAATAAACTAAACTCAACAACTCGACTAAAATAAAACCGAGTGCTTTCGTTCAATCGCTGTTAACCCCTGATGAATTTAAAAAAAGAGAATGTTGCTTACGCAGAGCAGGTCTTTGATGAGAGAAAAAGAGTAAAGGGCCTGTCCCACACTCACGAGGTAATTTGCAAATTCTCCAGAGTTTTCCCCCTGATTCAAACTCGCAGAATGTTCGTAACAAGTCCGTAGGAGTTCGTAGATACATCGTAGCGGCTCGTTATGCCAGCCGCGGTTACTCGTGGCATCAGGTAAGTCGGGCCGTTTTTCCAGTCTGTTAAAAAATTTCCACGAGTGAAAAAAATGGTCGGGATGAAAGAATTTAAGTCGTGAAAGTGCTTCAGGCCCTTTAATGTATTTAAAACAGACATTGCCGGAACAATGCAGCAGGGCAGGCCACATTTATGGCAACAAAAAAAAAACAGAGTTCATATATGTGGTTGAAGACACTTTGTTGATCTAAAGCCTTAATGGGCCTGTCCCACTTAGGAGATTTTTTAGGCAACTACAGGCGACTAGTTTGCCGCCACATGTTCTCCGGTGGACGCCGGGAGTAGTCTCCTCAGTCGTGCAAAAAGTCAATGCATCTTTCTGGTCGCTGCTAAATTTTCAACATGTTTAAAAGTGTTCTGGGACAGTGGGTTTGACGCCAATGAGCGTAGCTTGACTTCTCCTGACGTAGGTGTTGTCGCCAGGATGACGTAGGTTGTCGCAGGTTTTTCGATGACCTGCTACAACTACGCCAGTCGCCGGCGGTTGCCTAAAAATCGCCAAGTGGGACAGGCCCATAAGTCTGTTTCTCTTCCCACAGATGCAGCCTGCCTTGCTGGATGTTTCCAATGTTTTCTGTTTAAATTTTAGATTTTCAGCATCTACCTTTTATTTTGATTTATTGTGTGTTCAGTTCATGATCTTTCTTTAAAGGTGGGAAGGGGAGGGGTGAGGAGTGGGAAAGACCGAAAGGAAGCGTCTGATCATGCAGTCTGTTAGTATTTGTAATGTGAATGTGAGTTAAAACAAGTATCAAAATCACATTATGCATTTAAATGCTAGCTTTGCAGAACGACTTATCTAATTTGCAGGAGAAATAGAGGAAATTATTTGGCTGTTTTAATGTAGAATGAAAAGGTAATTTGGACTGCGATTCGTATTCTGCATCAGTGATCACCTCCTGAATGATGGGTGTTGAAAAATAGGAATGCGTTCTGCGCCGCAGAATTATTTTAAAGTGGTCATAGTCAATGATGGGACTGATCAGAATTACTTCACCCACTAAAGATTATTAATCGCATCCCTCATGTGGAAGATCATTGTTAAGGCTTCATCACAGGGTAAAAAACCTCCAGATGGTGATTGCACTTTGTCCTTGTTATTAAGCTGAATGACATCATGCAGCATCTCACAGTGGTTGTCGTCAGAAAATACTGTCTCGTGCACTGAATGTAAGAAAGCTGCTGTTAATCTCCTCCATTAAATCATTTTGATTCCTCTAAAATATATACCTTGCTGTTTCCTTTTGTTACCAGGTGCTTGGTTATTCAGTGTGTTGCAGGCTGTTTAAAATCAGCAGATTGAAAACACTCTGGTTACGTAGAGGAGTGATTGATTCATCCCTCAGGGCATTCGATTATTCTGTTCCACTTGGGTTAAACTAGCTGCATTAAGATGTTGGTCAATAGCCACCATGTCAGAGGCGGCTCGTTTGGCGAGGGGGAGAGGGGAGGGTTGGGGAAGGTAGTGATCTTTTTGCAGTCAAATGTAATAAGACACGCAAGACTGTTGCCGTGCAGGGACCAAATCAACCCCCTGTAGTAAGCTTTGTGATTTCCAAGCCGGTGCATTCTTGTTTTCAGTAAGGAAACCTTGCTGAGGGCTGGGATTCTTTTATTGTTCAGCTCCAAGTAATCTTACAAGCTCTCCCTGATTGGGCAAAGAGTGGGTTGTTTACCAGTGTTTGCTGCTGTTTTTCTTCATTCAGCTTTAACCGTTCAAACTGCTGCGGCTTCTCGGTGTGCACAATGGCCCAAATCCTTTCGCTGTCACTTGTGCCGTGCTGTGATAAAGCCACTCGCCACTTACTCAATGCTGGATTTCAGCACTTCAAATTAAATCCCACTCTCAGGAATTCATGATCTTCCCACTTAAACATACAATACTGATGGTTTTCATTACCCTGAACACTGAACATTTACCTCATTATACTCCAATCCCTTGTCGCACATTTTCTGTTTGTCCATTGCGATGTGCTTTAATGAGGCTCATCATCAAAGCTCCAATGCATTTTATGTTGGAATAAGGTATAGAGCCCATTAAATCAAAGAGACACAACCGAGTGGTTAAATTAGGTTGAGATCTCCTTTTTCAATATCGAAGTATGCTGCTGCACTGATTGTGCCCATTAGTGGATAGTGGTGTAACTAATGAATTGCAGCTCCCAGCCGTATTACAGCAAATCATGCCTTTAACATGCAAAAATGGCCATTCTCTCAGTTGATAGCGTCAAAGCAAGCGCTGTCTGCTGTCCTTGATATCTCTGCTTTAATGTGTCATCAGTTAGTGTAGTTAATTAAATTGAACCAATTTGTTTTGGTGAAAATAAAAATTCGCACTTGGACCAATACTCTTTAATGTGGGACGATTTTCTTCTCGATTTAATCCCCTCATTTATTCTTCAGAGTATTGACTCTTAGCTTATTCCTGGGCAGCAAGCACCACCTATAGTATCCAGTGATGGCAGAACGGAGAAGAGGGAAGAGAATAACAGTCTCGTTCAGAAATAAGCCCAGGGAGTTAGTGATTTTTTTTGTCCTAAGTACCAACAGGCTGATCAGGCTGGCACAGAATGTTGACTCTTAGCAGAAGCACAGATGGTCAACGTGCAGTAAAATTATCTTGTCAAGTGGAAAGAAGAGTTGACGGTGGTGGGATACGTCATTGTTTCGCTGTCCTGAAATGGCGTCTTGCAACGGTGTGTGAGGTCGTGTCTCTTCAGCTGAATAAATTCTATCCAGTTTGCCACCCTCTTACATTGGCCAAGTTCAAGCGGTTTTATTTTGTAATTATTCCTTATAGAATTTGTTTGATATTTGCTTAAACAATATCATTCTAGAAATGGGTCTGCACAGAACGATGATAGTTACACGTTTGCAGAAAGCGTTTACTGAGAGAAATATATTGAATTATTGGAATTTTCAAGTGTTCTGACCTGACACCCTGCTAATAAGAGCTGGGCTGTGAAGATAAGATGCAGAACTAGCCATTTTGGGTGCCAGATGTATTTTTAAAAGTCTACAGCTGCTGCGAAGAAATTAGTCCTGCATTGTAGGGTTGTTTGCATTGTCTACAGTGGACATAACAGTGTGTGTGCCTGTTAAGTTGTGTTTGGTGAATATGAGCATATCATCTTTTCCATGGAGCTCACTGCCTCTCACTGTTGGCAGTCACTGCATGCACTTCCATTAAGTACATTCACTCTTTTTTAGATGGCTCCTCACTTTATGTTGCTGCCTCATGATTCCAGCGACCCTGGTTTGATCCTAGGGGGGCTGATCGTGTGGAGTTTGCACATTGCTTTCTGTGTGGAGTTTGCACGTACTCGCCAAACTCACAAGGGGGTATCCCAGGTGCTCGGGATTCCTCCCAAAGGGTGTGCATGTTGCACGATTAATTGGCCATGGATCCCCGTGCAGGTGGGTGACATCTTGGGGCTGAGGTGCCACGCCGTTTGTCCTCCTGTGCCCAATACCATCCCTGGCAGGCAGCCTCTCATCACTGAGCTGTTGGGCGACTCAATGCTGTGCGATCTGGTGGCAGCAAACGGGTTCTGTGCCAGGATCCCAGCCCGCCCATTTCCTGGCACATCACAATGAGCCCCAACAATAAGTTCCCAGCACAGCAAGATGCATTCCACGCAGATTATTATTTGAATGTTCAGTGAGATTTCTGGACTGGAGTCTACAATAACTGAGGCCGTGCTAAGCAGGGTGCAAATGCAATCCTACTAATATTCTTTGACAATTCAATTCACCATTAAAATGGTTGTGAGAGCTCTAAAGGGCCCGTCCCACTGTACGAGCTAATTCAAGAGTTTCCCCTGATTCGAACTCGGAGAATTACGGTAATAGCCGTGTTGAAAAATGTTGACGAGTCTTCACGAGCTTACAGCGTTTCCCGAGTACCAGCCGTTAGCGTTACGAGCCGCTAAGAGACGTCCCAAGCTCTGACGTACCCGCTAAGTACATTCTACGTACTTACCACGAGTTAGTTTTTTTTTTAAACTCGGGAGAGCTCTTGAATTACCTCGCACAGTGGGACAGGCCCTTAAGTCATTTTCCCACCCTTTGGACTTCATTCCCTCAGTAATCTCTGGGATTTTATTCACATTTGGTTTGGGATTAAATAAAATTATGACATTGATTGAATTTGAGGATATTATAATTTATGTTATTTTTTTACGTGTCACACTTGTCAAATTAATTTGAGGCTGCACTCTGCTCCCTGGGGTGTATTCCACTTCCCATCTCCAAGAGTGTTCTCTTCTGCTGGGGTATAACGAAGTGACTGCCTGTAGTCATTAGAACTGTACATGAATCCTAGTCTGATTTACCTGTACCACAGTGCCTATAGGCTTCTACAGTCCATGACTCGGGGCCAGCTTTGTGGCAGGTTTGCTAACGTCAAGATGCTACATTGCGGTGGCACAGAGGGAAAGCCAGGAGGCGCTGTGGTGGTCAATCCGCAGTTGTTAAATATACTAGCCGTTACTGTGGGTGAGCTGGCGGGAGATGTGTCCGAACGTTCTCTGTGGGTCTGCAAGTAAATCCTAACACGAGCAAGTGGCGATATGAGTTTAAGTTTAGTTTAGTTTATTGTCACGTGTACCGAGGTACAGTGATAGGGTTTTGCTTGCGTGCCAACCAGTCAGAGGAATGACAATACATGATTACAATCAAGCCATCCACAGTGTACAGTTCCATGATGAAGGGAATAAGGCGAATAACGTTTAGTGCAAGATAAAGTCCGATCAAAGATAGTCCGTGGGTCTCCATTGAGGTAGACAGTAGCTCAGGACTGCTGTCTGCTTGTGGAAGGATGGTTCAGTTGCCTGATGATAGCAGGGAAGAACCTGTCCCTGAATCTGCGCGTTTTCACACTTTTGTACCTTTTGCCCGATGGGAATGGGGATATGGGGCTGGGTGGCATTGGTTTTTGAGCGTGTTTTAACTTTCAGCGGTACCCTTATCTGTGCGTCTCCCTCTCTTGCAGGCTGCCGAAGTTATACCTTTGTGAATTCTGCCTGAAGTACATGAAGAGCAGAAGCATTTTGCAGCAACACATGAGGAAATGCAATTGGTTTCACCCACCAGCAAATGAGATTTACAGGAAAGACAACATCTCTGTGTTTGAAGTAAGTTTCCCGTATTTGGCTTCCATGAAATTGGTCTGCCATGGTGTAAGTGCATTATAATGCAGAGGTCGGAATATGGCACAGCTTGATAATCAAGTTAACTGTATCACAAACTATTTAGTTTGGGCTTTGGGGTAATATTCCCATGGTTCCAGGCGTACAACAACCCTACTTTGTAATTGTCCTGGGAAATGTTAGTGTATCTGTAAACTAAACTAAATTAAACCCTTCATCTGTCAAATAAAAACACAACTTGAATGTCCCTGCTTTGCTATCTAACGCTTTTTGTCTGTTCATCTCTGGCCTTTGTTCAACCATCTGCTAATCAGAAAAAACTTAGTCACCTGCATCCACCTATCATTTGTGCAGGAAAGAACTGTAGATGCTGGTTTACACTGAAGATGGACACAAAATGCTGGAGTAAAGGGCCTGTCCCACTTTCACGACCTAATTCACGGCCTCTGCCGAGTTTGCCCTTGACTCATACTCGCAGCGAGGTCGTAGCAGGTCGTGATGCTAGTCGTAGGTACTCGTCGCATCAAGTGGGTCGGGGCGTTTTTTCTGGCATGATGAAAAATGCCCACGAGTTAAAAAAAGGTCGTGAAAGTGGGACAGGCCCTTAACCAGGCGGGTCAGGCAGCATCTCTGGAGAGAAGGAATAGGGGACACTTCAGACTGAAGAAAAGGTCTCGACCCGAAACGTTACCATTTCCTTTTCTCCAGACATGATGCCTGACCCGCTGAGTTACTCCACCATTTTGTGCCTGTTCACCTATCACCTGTCAGAGTTTGTCCCGCCCCCACCTCTTTTCCAGCTTTCTCCCCCCTCTTCCCCCCCCCCCCCCCCCAACACTGTGATCAGTCAGAAGCATCCCAATCCATAATGTCGCCTATCCATGTTCTCCAGAGATGCTGCCTGACCTGCAGAGGTGCTCCAGCATTTCTTGTGTCTTTTTTATTAACAGCATCATCAGTTCCTAGTGTCTACATTGCTTTGTTGTACTGTGGAATCAAAACTCTCCCCTCAATTAAACCGTGAACCTTTTTCAAGTACAAGGATTGTGTTCTATTTGGTTTGCGATCTTTTCATGAGAAATCAACGAGAATTCAAAAATTGTTATTCAACGTTGAATCACGTTTGGCACAGGCATTGTGTGCTGAAGGGCCTATTCATGTGCGGTATTGTTCTGCGGATCTGTGGGAAACATTTTAGTGATTCCTTCCAAGATGCACTTTTAGCCTGGGACCCCTTTTCCTCCATAAGGGTTTTTTTTTCCGCCGTCTTCTCTCCCCTAGTCGTCCTTCAAATAACAATTATTTGTTGATGATTAGATGCTCGTCTTTTAGATGCTGACGACCTACTGACTTTGGTAATGCAGAGTTTTAAAATGTTAACGTCATTTTTTCCATCAATTGTCTATTCATTACAGGTGGATGGGAACATCAGCACCATATACTGTCAGAACCTTTGCCTACTGGCCAAGCTCTTCCTTGACCATAAGACCTTGTATTATGACGTTGAGCCCTTTCTCTTCTATGTCCTGACTCAAAACGACAACAAGGGCTGTCATCTCGTGGGCTACTTTTCCAAGGTGAGTGTTTTAGAATGCGTCTTTGAAAAATGCGCGGCAACGGGATTTGTAGCGCTTATTTCTCCTCGTTTTCAGAAGACTTTTTGAGTCTTGAGCTTGTCAGTGGAACTTCTATCATCAAACTCCACAATTTTCTGCAACCATTTCTGCATTGCATACTGTGCACTAGCTCAACTTGTCAACCTACCGTTTTACTCATTGTTCCACGGCCCTCGTTGTCACATCTAAGATTCTGACCATTTTCCAGGCTTCATTGGTCACATGAGTGGTTCCAGAGAACTGAACAACTGCTGGTGTTTTATTTAAAAAGGAATAACCGAGTAACTACAGGCCAGTTAGTTTAACTTCACCGTCAGACACATTATTTAGGGAGCCACATACACCTCAATGCAGAAACGCACAGGTTATTCAAGGACTGTCAGCTTGGATTTGTAAAGGAAATGCCTGTTAATTTGATTTGGAGGAAACGAGAGTTGACAAGGGCAATGTGTGATGTAGTCTACTTGGAGTTTAGCAAGGCTGTTGACATTGTTCTATAAGTAGTTTGTTAAATATGATGAAAGCCCATGGGATCCGAAGGAGAGCAGCAAATTTGAGTCAGTGACAGGAATCTTACAGAAGAGAGCACAAGTTGGCAGGTGCTTTTGTGACTAGACGCTATAAACGGTGAGAGAGGCCCCTTTGCCTTTGAATTTTATATTAATGATGGTTTAGATTCCTTTTAGATTTAGAAACCATAGGACAGGTTTAGAGGGATATGCGGCAAACGAAAGCAGGTGGAACGTAGATGGGGCATCCTTGTTGGCACGGCATGTTGGGCTGAAGGGCATGTATCGATGGTGTATGACTGCGACTCTTATTCAGTGCAATAGACAATAGGTGCAGGAGTAGGCCATTCGGCCCTTCAAGCCAGCACCCCCATTCAGTGTGATCATGGCTGATCATCCCCAATCAGTACCCCGTTCCGGCCTTCTCCCCATATCCCCTGACTCCGCTATTTTTAAGAGCCCTATCTAGATCTCTTTTGGAAGTATCCAAAGAACCTGCCTCCACTGCTCTCCGAGGCAGAGAATTCCACACTCACCACTCTCTGTGATAAAAGTGTTTCCTCGTCTCCGTTCTAAAAAAGTGTTTCCTCATCCCCGTTCTAATGCACATGGTATGATAAAAAAATTAGCAGTTGATCAAATATTGGCTGTATAGTTGACAGCGAGGACGAGGGGTTTAGACTGTAGGAAGATGTAGATAGTCTCGTCATGCAGCAAATAAAGGCCGAATAAAATTTAATCCAGAAAAGTGTTAGGTGAGGAATTCAGCAAATTGAAACAAGATGTGGGGCTATGTAATCAATGGGAAGATACTGAGAGATGTGGAGGAACAGAAGAACCCTGGAGCATGTTAATGGAGATGAAGATACATTACAGGGCAGGCACAAAAAGCTGGAGCAATTTACAGTAACTCAGCGGGTCACACAGCATCTCTGGAGAAAAGGAAGAGGTGACATTTTGAGTCGAGACCCTTCTTCAGACTGAGAGTCAGGGGAAAGGGAAACTCTTTTTAAACCAGCATCCGCAGTTCCTTCCTGTACAATACAAGATGTTCTTCCTTATTAGTCGATGCACAGAATATGGATGATCCAGATGCTGCTAGTTAGGCCACAGCTGGATGCTCATTACTACTGCCAATCATTGCTGTTGCCCATGAGCCCTGGGTGCACAGAAGTACTTTGAACACCACCGGGCCAAACTGAAAATTGCACTCAGTGATTACATTTTGAAACATTAATATTTGTCCCTAATTTATGATAAACCAGAAAGGGCATTATTCCTGAAGGCGGAGAATTCTATGCTACAAATGATAAATTTCTTGCAAATTGTAAAAGACCACAAAATTAAAGTTTATTAAAATTAAGAGAGAAAAGTTTGGATGACCAATACTTTTATGGCAACCCCTCAATCCAATAGCCTATAAACTCAGGCAAATCGCAAGGTGCTCAAGATCCCAGTATCCGTAGTTTATTGTAACGTGGCGCTGGAGTTGCTGCCTAACAGCGCCAGAAACCCGAGTTCGATCCTGCCTACGGGTGCTTGTCTGTACAGAGTTTGTACGTTCTCCCCGTGATCTGTGTGTGTTCTCGCCGAGATCTTCATTTTACTCCCACACTTCAAAGATGTACAGGTTTAGCTTGGCATAAAGTGTAAAATTGTCCATTATGCGCGTGTGGGGTAGTGTTAATGTGTGGGGATCACTGGTTGGTGGACCAAGGGCCTGTTACCGCACTGTATCTCTAAACTAAATTATAAATGTAGGAATTAACCTAGGGAGTTGATATCTGTTAATGTTAATCCTGGCTAATTTATTTTCTCCCCATTACTTCTTTCCAATTCAGGAGAAGCATTGTCAGCAGAAATACAACGTTTCCTGTATTATGATTCTCCCCCAGTACCAGAGGAAGGGATATGGACGGTTTCTCATCGACTTCAGTAAGTGGCAGATTTATGATTTTTTTTTTTTTTAAGAATTCATGATGAAATACCGAATGAGGAACGAGCCATCTGTACTCCTGTACATAAGACAATGTTCAACCAATTTAATATAAACCTAAAAAGTTTTATTCCATACGATTGTAATAAAACTGAGCATAATTTTAATAGCATCTCCAAGAATGCCTTTAGCTTACTCTTGCTGGCTTTTATTGTTGGTGGCTGTTCAATGTTTTGGATTTCTACAAACACAAAGCAACATTCTTCAATTTGGAGTAATGTGCAGGATCTTAGATAAATTCAAAAATATTTAGTTTTTTGATGGAGTTTTGTTCTTCTGTATTCTACAAATGTCTTCACCTCATTTTGTAATGTTGGACCAGGATGTTGAAAGCATATTAGTTTGTAAGGACTTGAGTCTTTTGAGTGTCGGAGGTTACTGGGAGAAGGCAGGAAAATGGGGTTGGGAGGGAAAGATAGATTTGCCATGATTGAATGGTGGAGTCGACTGGATGGGCTGAATGACCTAATTCTGCTCCTATAAATTATGAACTTATGGGCCTGTCCCAATGACGCAATTTTTTTTGGCGACTGCCGGCACCCATCATAGTTGAAGGAGGTCTCCGAAAATTTTCAACATGTGGAAAATCCAGTGGCGACCAGAACAAGGTACGACTCTTTGGGCAACCACTCACGACCATACAGGCTTCACCCCGCGACATGTCACCAGGGTGTCACCTGTGAGGTTGTGAGTAGTCTCCTCAGTCACCCAAAGAGTCATAGGGTCTTTCTGGTCATGTTGAAAATTTTCGGCGACCTATGACAGGTGCCGGCAGTTGCCGAAGAAGTCTAGTAAGTGGGATAGGCCCATTAGCAGCATCCAGTCTCAAGATTTGTTCCCTTTAGGAGGTGAGATGCAGGGAGGAATGTATCTTGTAGCACCACTCTCCCTGGTCGAGTCATATTGATAGAAATGTGAAAAATATCTGGAAGCAGAATAATTGATTATTAGCATGGAACGATGGGGCATGTCGGACTCGCGTCTTAAATTATACCTTTTTGAGTTATAAGCAGCAGAGGAAAATACGTCGTGTTAGAATTCAGTTATAATTTCCACCACTTTTTTTAAATTTCATGGGCACCTGCCTGTGTCCAGTTAAATGTTCCTAATCATTTTTCTCCACAGAGTAAAACCATGTGAAAAGTTATATTTCAGAATGTTTGAGCGTTTGTTAACATACATCATTTAAATAGGGCAGGTGAAAAATGCAAAGAGCATTCTTAATGCTACCTGATGTTAGCTTCCAAGATGAATCAGACCGTTAAAAACTGAAAAAAAGGAAGATACTGGATCGGTGTGCTAAGTTTTGAGGCTTCATTGCATGAATAATAAGAAATAAACAATATGTTAGTTTATTTGCTGTCAACTTGGGAGGGTGATCTAGGTTAGCTGCACGCTTTCAAAAGTGCATTGCAAAATCTCCTTTAAGGTTTGGACGGCATGGTGGCGCAGCGGCAGAGTTGCTGCCTTACAGTGCCAGAGACCCGTGTCGATCCTGACTATGGGTGCTATCTGTATGGTGTTTGTACGTTCTCCCTGTGACCACGTGGATTTCCTCTGGATGCTCCAGTTTCCGCCCGCATTCTAAAAATGTGCAGGTATGTAGGTTAATTGGCTTCAATGAAAATTGTCCCTGGTGTTTGTAGGATAGTGTTAGTGTACGGGGTGGTCGGTGCGGACTCAGTGGGCTTAAGGGCCTGTTTCCACCCTGACTCAAATGTCTAAAGTTACATAAGTCTACGGATTTGAGTACAAGAGCAGGGAGGTTCTACTGCAGTTGTACAGGGTCTTGGTGAGGCCACACCTGGACTATTGCGTACAGTTTTGTTCTCCTAATCTGAGGAAAGACATTCTTGCCATAGAGGGAGTACAGAGAAGGTTCACCAGACTGATTCCTGGGATGGCAGGACTTCCATATGAAGAAAGACTGGATAGACTCGGCTTGTACTCGCTGGAATTTAGAAGATCGAGGGGTGATCTAATAGAGACTTACAAAATTCTTAAGGGGTTGGACAGGCTAGATGCTGGAAGATTGTTCCCGATGTTGGGGAAGTCCAGAACAAGGGGTCACAGTTTAAGGATAAGGGGGAAGTCTTTTAGGACCGAGATGAGAAAATCATTTTTCACACAGAGAGTGGTGAATCTGTGGAATTCTCTGCCACAGAAGGTAGTTGAGGCCAGTTCATTGGCTATATTTAAGAGGGAGTTAGACGTGGCCCTTGTGGCTAAAGGGATCAGGGGGTATGGAGAGAAGGCAGGTACAGGATACTGAGTTGGATGATCAGTCATGATAATATTGAATGGTGGTGCAGGCTCGAAGGGCCGAATGGCCTACTCCTGCACCTATTTTCTATGTTTACCTATTCCAAGAGGCAATTTTAAATGTTATAGGATGATCATTGCCCGTGTGAGAACATTGAGTAAACAACCTTTGCCTCTTTCCCTTGAACCTGATTCACTTGACTGTAACCATGTATTGTCTTTCTGCTGACTGGCGAGCACACAACAAAAGCATTTCATTGTACCTCGGTACACGTAGCCTTACATCGGTAGTGGGGAAGATGTTTTCAAGAGAGAGTTAAGCCCCTGTCCCACTTTCCCACGTTACTCACAAGTTTTCCCCTTGATTCAAACTCGGAGAATTACGGTAATAGCCAGCCGTAGGTACTCGGGGCTATTTTGTTTACTCGTGGACATTTTTCAACATGCTGAAAAAAGTCCCGACTTACCTAATGCCCCGAGTACCTGCGGCTGGCGTTATGAGCCGCTACGAAATATCTACGGATGCCTACGGACTCGCTACGGACAGTTTCCGAGTTTGAAGCAAGGGAATAACTCGGGAGAATTTGTGAGTAATTCGGGACAGTGGGACAGCGGCTTTAGATTTAGCTCTTAGTGCTAACAGAATCAAGGGATATGGGGGAAAAGCAGGAACGGGGTACTGAATTTGGATGATCAGCCACGATCATATGGCTCGAAGGGCTGAATGGCCTACTCCTGCACCTATTTTCTATGTGACAATAAACTAAACTGTACTGAACTCCAGCACAGCTGTACAGGAAATGCAAATAGATAAGATTGATTGCACATTGATTGCTGATAAGATTGTACACGTAGACTCAAGTCAAGTCAAAGTCAAACAAACTTTATTGTCATTTAGAAGTACATTGATACATGCAGTTCCAAACGAAATTACGTTGCATTTGGCTCCCTGTGCAACACAATAAATTAACCGAAGGATAGGCATGGATGAAAAGGATAAATAGACAATAGTGGCAGCCCATTACATGGCATTCAGGAGTCTGATGGCTCGTGGGAAGAAGCTGTTGCAGAACCTTGATGTTCTGCTCCTTATGCTGCGGTATCTTTTTCCTGAGGGCAGCAGAGTGAACAGTCCGTGATGGAGATGTGTGGGGTCTTTTATAATACTGCTGGCCTTAGACACACAGCGTTTGGTCGCAATATCCCCGATTGAGGGGAGAGAGGTCCCGATGATTTTCTCCGCATACTAAACATACTTCAGATATGTTTAAACTCTTGGGAAGATGGGGAAAGATTGACCCGTTTACTTTGATAACGGTAGCAGTCACTGCAACTGGCACAGAAACACTGTCTAGTCTCGTATAAATCAACACAGTGAATTCAATATGTCAAATTTTACGTCAGGGTATATGTTTTGATGAAGGTGGCCATAATTGATTCAGCACTGAATTGAGCTGTCAAGTTTACCAGGAAGTAAAAATGAAATGTTGACCTGCTACATTTTCTGTGGGGTTTCTGCCAGATTCCATCTAACAGGTTGCCATAAAACGCGAGCATTTCAGTCCCAAGTCGACGTACTTTCCCCAAAATCTCACGGTATGGAAAAGATATGGATGATTCTTATTGAACCTAGTTTTACATCCACAAGATGCTCTGTATTGAGACAAAATATAAATATATCCACACCCAACCCATTTTGTAACAGTCATTCAGAACAAGGAGCTTCACCTGTGGGAATGTTCATCACAGAACACTACTGGCTTGTGGCAGATTCACCGTATACACCGACTATATTTTGCCTGCAAAGCAGTTTTAAGTTTGTAACGCATCCATGGTGACTTTATGCGGACAAAAACAACATTGCCCTCACCTTCTTCATCTCCCAAGTTCATAACCTTGACCTTGAATGCCTTTTCTCTGACCCACCTCCATTGCTCTCTGCTGGACCTACACCACCCTGGCCATGCTTTCATTTCACTCTTGCCATCGGGAAGAAGGTATAGCAGTCTGAAAACTGTAACGTCCAGGTTCAGGAACAGCTACCCAACGGCAATCAGGCTATTGAACATTATGAACTATAAATAAACTACACATGTCCTTGGTTGCACGCAGGACTGGACTTTGTTTTGTTTCTCGCACTACGTAGGTTTATTTATTTATTGAACATCTTTAATGTGTGTTTATTACATTAGTTATTGAGTACTCAAGATTCAAGATTCAAGAGAGTTTATTGTCATATGTCCCAGATAGGACAATGAAATTCTTGCTTTGCATCAGCACAATGGAATATAGTAGGCATGAATACAGAACAGATCAGTGTGTCCATATACCATTATATAAATATATACACACATTAATAAATAAGCAGATAAAGTGCAAATAAACAGATAATGGTCTATTAATGTTCAGAGATTTGTTTCAGATGAGTTTAATAGCCTGATGGCTGTGGGGAAGTAACTATTCCTGAACCTGGTCGTTGCAGTCTTCAGGCTCCTGTACCTTCTACCTGAAGGCAGCGGGGAGATGAGTGTGTGGCCAGGATGGTGTGGGTCCTTGATGATGCTGCCAGCCTTTTTGAGGCAGTGACAGAATATAGTAGGCATTTACAAACCTGTTTGTGATGCTACAAGTAATAATTTAATTGTTCTGCTGGGAATATATGACAATAAAGCACTTTGGACCTTCTTATTTCACTTCTTCACTGTTGTTCATTCAGGAGCTCGTACACCAGCCAGGCCCATCACTTTGATTCAGTTCCCTGTGTGTAGAACTGTGCACATGAGGCTGTTGGATAGTAAGTTTGCAGACTCCAGCCAGGGGCATCTTGTAAACTGGCTGTGGCTAAAGACACTTGCAGAGTGTCTGACAATATCTTTCTCTTTATGGTACCAGATAAATTGAAGTTGTTGCAGAGTCACAGGGTGCTGTTGGATAATTCATTGTTGCACTGTGTGTTAACTCGTTGCATTGGGCACTCTGTTTCTGCAGCATGTAGTTCACACTGCAGCACCTCAATCACATCGGTTTAATTTACTAAAGGCCAGAGGCAGGAAGGCCTCATCGTCTGGCTCTAACTCTGACTTTGACCGAGCGCCTCTGCTCTCTCATTCTATGCAAGACAGAGTTTGATTCCCCAAAAAAGACACAAAGTAACTCAGCGGGTCAGGCAGCATCTCTGGAGAACATGGATAGGTAACGTTTAGGGTCATTATTTATTAAATCGTTAGCGAGGCAGTGGTGCTGGCTTCCGACGGGCATTCCTTACAATGCTATGTCCGACAGTGATCGCAACTTCCACTGAAGTCTGGATGGCCCTTGGCTCGCTAGGAGCTCATCCGCCCTTGTTTTTGGTCCTGCTGGGGGTCCACAGCCCCCTCCTCACCTGGCAAACCAGGTAGGGGAGACGGTTTAGTCGCCGACTATCCAACCATGGAGCGAGTAGCACGGGGTTACATGGTACCCCTGGCCTGGCTTGCAGGGACATGTTAGAGACCTGACATGTCAGGTCAGGACACTTTTTAGAGTAGTTGTGAGAGGGGGAGGGAGCCATAAGGTAAATACGCAGGTGGTTGGCCAGAATTAAAAGACAAAAAGTGTGAGATGAGGATGGAAGGGGTGCGATTTGTGAAGCCGAGGAAGAAGGGGGTTTGGGGAGGTGGAAAGGGGGAAATGGGTGCAAATTCACCTGGGGCACAGGGAAGAGGGGGGGGAGGGGGAAAAAAAGTTTAAAAATTAGATTTTAAATTGTGTAGGTGGGGGGGGGCTCTGTAGATCAGTTTTCTGAAATTGGAGAATTCAGTGTTTACTGTTGTGTGGTGCCTTTTTAAAATAGCTGTTTTTTCTTTTTTTTTCCTCCCACAAGTATGTAATATGTGAATATGTGATTCTGTTCCATTCTGGTGTGTAGCTGTTTTGCACAATTGGCAATTTTCATTTCACTGCACATCTCGTATGTGTACGTGACGAATAAACCTGACTTGACTTATTCTGTGAGGTTGAAAGCTACTCAAACGGCATTTTCCCTGACGTGCATATCAAGATGGATACTTTGAATCTTGAATCGCAGCTTGTGAGGTCTGCGCTTGCTTGGGATAAGGTAATTCTGGATGAACACTGACGTGCATGAAACTTTGTGTGCCCAGGTTATTTGCTGTCGAAGCGAGAAGGCCAGGCTGGGTCGCCGGAGAAGCCACTGTCTGACCTGGGCCGCCTGTCGTACATGGCCTACTGGAAGAGCGTGATCTTGGAGTGCCTTCACCAATGTCGTGACAAGCAGCTTAGCATCAAGAAGCTGAGCAAACTAACCGGGATCTGTCCCCAGGACATCACCACCATTCTCCACCATCTAAAGATGTTACAGTTACGCAGTGACCGGTATGTTAACATCTCACAACCTGTCATTAATTTACTTTCTTTGTTTGTAAGGAGCAACAAATGCACCTGTCATGTTCATCTTCTGAAAGGTATACAGTGCATAGTAAGGCCAAACAACTTTTTTGGCGCGTGGTAGATTATATCCTCTAAAGCCACTCCCAAATCCCTTAATATCACCATTTGTGTCTGACCATTTGTGGTCCTCAATCCTCTCATCTCCCTTTATGGCTCGGTGTCATTTTTGTTAGCTGGGTGTCCCTGAATCTCGGGGCATGCGCATTCACACTTCTGTAACACCTGCCTAATGGGAGAGGGGAGAAGAGGGGTGAGACTCGTCCTTGATTGTGGTGGTGGCCTTGCCGAGGTAGAGTGAAGTGTGGATGGAGTCGATGGAAGGGAGGTTGGTTTGTTTGACGGTCTGGCCTGCGTCCTCAATTCTCTGCAATGTCTTGCGGTCTTGGATGGAGCTGTTCCCAAACCCCAGTAAAGTGATGAGATGCCTTATTCCTATTATCTACCTAAGTGGCTTCATTGGATGAAACCTCCGGGATAACCTGTTTACGTACTTCCATGATGTTCTCCTTAATCAGTCCCCCAATTCCCACGGCCAAGTCCTGGAATATACCCTGGAATGTTAACCTGCCAGTCCTGCTCTCCCTTCAACCATGTTTCCAGGATTGTGATTTCAAGTACTCATTTGCAAAAAGTCTTAAATGTTGTAAGCATTCCTGCCTCCATCACCCACTCTGACAGTGCTTTTGACATTCCCATCGTACTTCGGGTGGAAAATCTCTCCTCAAATCCTTCTAAACTGCTAACCTCTTGCCCCTTACTCGTGGTATATTGTTGACATTTATTTTGCTAAATGTAGCTTGATTTTTAATTGATCTGCTTACCGGCACCTTTTTATCGACAAGCATTTTTACTGATTAAACATATCCCCTCTAACTCTAGATAACTCTCGTGTTAAGGGCCTGTCCCACTGTACGAGGTAATTCAAGAGTTCACCTGAGTTTCCCCTGATTCAACCTCGGAGAATTACAATAATAGCCGCTCGTAGGTACTCGGGGGGGCTCTCGTGGACATTTTTCAGCATGTTGAAAAAACTTCACGAGCTTACTGCGTTTCCCGAGTACCTGCCGTTAGTGTTACGAGCCGCTAAGAGACGTCCCCGAGCTCCGGCGTAGCCGCTACGTACATTCTACGTGCTTACCACGCGTTTGATTTTTTTTTTAACTCGGGAGAGCTCTTGAATCACTTCGCATAGTGGGACAGGCCCTTAATGATAACTTTCTTGTGAGTTATTCTATCCCCTAATTTGCAAATCTCTCTATCAGGTCCTCCTTCAACACTCTCTTTCAGACTTAATAACTAACGGTTTATTTCTTTTTGATTGCAGACACATTTGTTGGTTTAAAGCACAGTTGCTGACCTGTACTTGTACTGTTGTGATCCTCCGTTGGGTTCTGACATTTCATTGTGCTTCTGCCTTGCAGTGTCCTTTGATGTGTCTCTTTTTAACTTGTTGAAAGGTTTCTGGTCATTCGGCGAGAGAAGCTGATTCAAGATCACATGGCAAAGCTTAAAGCGAATCCACGTCAGATTGGAGTTGACCCTGACAGTTTACGCTGGACTCCTTTAATCTTTTCCAACACGGTAGTGTCCGAGGAAGAGGAGGATGAAGAAGAGGAAGAAGAGACTCCAGCATTAAAGGTAACAGTTCACAACACAAGGCGTAACTTTCTGATTCTCTTTTTCATCGGTGCATCGTCAGCTGATTTGCCTTCTGAGCCAAATTATTCCCGATTTAACATTTTCCTGACATAAATGTATTGGGACGGCACAGCAGCGCAGTGGTAGAGCTAACAAAGTCTTTCGTTCATTGTTCTTTATCTCTACATCTCTCGTTTCCCTTTTCCCCAACTAGCCTGATAGAAGGGCCTCGACTCGAAACATCTCCCATCCCTTCTCTCCAGAGATGCTGGCTGTCCCGCCGAGTTACTCCAGCTTTTTGTGTCTACGGTTTAAACCGGCATCAGACGTTCCTTCCCACTAAATGAAATGCCATGTGTCATGGCATAAAGAGAGCTCTTGGTTGTTTTAAGTTTCAAGCTGTCAAAGGTGGCACGGTGCTGCCGCGGTAAAATTGCTGCCTCACAGCGCCAGAGACCCGACCCTGACTGTGGGTGCATTTCGTGTCTCACCTTCTGTGAGAGTTAATTCACTGTCCATGTGTTAAACGTGATTTATTCCCAACAGACTGAAAACGCCGTTGAGTTGTGGGATAAGAAGGAACTCAACGGCTATGCACCAATCCAGAACGGCCGGCAAATCACATTGTGTGCATCAAACGGCAAAACCCGGCAGGACATCGTTGCCGACGGTCTTCTGCCTAACGGTGATGGCAAGAGGAAGCATTTCAGTGAAAGCAGCGAGGAGGAGGAAGAGGAGGAGGAGGAGGAAGATGGGGAGGGTGAAGAAGGCGATGAGGCAAGGCCAAGTTCTCCGCCTGTACTCACAAAACCAGCGCTGCGGGGAGTGAAGAGGAAGGTAAGCTTGTGGAAAGTGGCTTGGTGCTTTTTCCAGATCAAAAGGGTCGTATTTTGGAGTCAATTGCGAAGCACACCGCAATAATCCTTACCCAGACTTTGTTCAGCTTGGAGATACCCCGCGGAAACAAGCCCTTTGGCCCACCGAGTCTGCATCGACCAGTGATCCCCGCACAACAACACTATCCCACGGACAATTTACATTTATACCAAGCCCATTAACCTACAAACCTGTGTGCCTTTGGAGTGTGGGGGGAAACCAGAGCACCCAGGGAAAACCCACACGGTCACAGGGAGAACGTACAAATTCCGTACGGACAGCACCCGTAGTCGGGATCTACCACTGTACCACTGTGTCGCCCAACAATGCTATAGAATCACACAAGAGGTCCTAAGTTTACAATGGTGCAAACTAGCTTCACTTAAAGATAATGATGACTGTTTGGACACGCATGCAAGAAACACGCAGCAAGATGTCCTCATGGCAGTGTTACAGTATCAAGTCAAGTCAATTTTATTTGACTTGATACATACATACAGCGCTCCCTCAGAGGACCTCAAGAAACGCTTGTGTGTAGAAATAGGTTTTAAGTCTAGACTTAAGGAGGGGGCAGTTCTGATGAGAAGAGGGATGCTGTTCCACAGTCTAGGTGCTGCAACCGCAGAAGCGCGGTCGCCCCTGGACCACGGGATGGTCAGTAACCCCAAGTCGGCTGACCTGAGGGACCTGGCGATAGCATGATGGGTTAGCAGATTTTTGATGTATATGGGGCAAGCCCGTTAAGGGCTTTGTATACATAAAGGAGGAGCTTGAAATTGATTCTGAACCGCACTGGGAGCCAGTGGAGAGAGGCCAGAATCGGGGTGATGTCCCTTTTTCGGCTATGGCAGGGATGAGGTTCAATTACCCTTTCAACTTGAGCTTTCCCTAATAGTACTGCCAATGATGAATATATTAGGAATTAGGGGAGGAACGCTAGCTGTAATGTAGTTGATTTACTTTAGTTTGGGGATTCAGCTCTGGAAAAAATGACCTTTTACCCAAAAGGCCAATAAACCTGCAAGTCTTTGGGATGTGGGAGGAAACCAGAGCACCGGGAGGAATCCCGGGTAGTCACAGGGAGAACGTGCCAGTTCCATACAGACGGTGGCCGAGGTCAGGATTGAACCTGGTTCACCGGCGCGGTGAGGCAGCAGCTCTACCAGCTGCGCCACTGTGTGGCAGTGTGATCAGACGGCACACAAAGTGAAATCTGATTATAACCTCCACACGTTTAATGCAATCAATAATTCATGAAGAGATGAGGCCAGAAATATACCAATGCCAATCCAAATGATCTAACAACTGGCAATATATAGCAGCTGCCCTGACATCCAAGGGACTCTATTTTCATAGCATTTCTAACTTCACTGACTGAAAGAAAAAAAATCATATTGTAAAGCTAACTGAATAACAAGATATTTTAGTATTTATTCTTTTACAATGCATGACTGTTGCAAAGGCTTCACTGTTTCTGTGGAGAGCAAGGCAATACTGAATAAACTGATTATCGATATTAGAGCCACATGCATTACTTTTTCTGTCTTAAGTTTACCATTCATTCATCCGTCCATTCCCATTGTAGTCTCACTTCTAATGATGTTGATTTTTCTATACCTTTAATATTAACTGTGACTGACTGTGAACTGAATATAATTGGATTCATTCAGAAATTATTCCCAATTATAAGAATAAGGGTGAAAAATGTTGCAGAGCGAATGGTTTAGTTTGGAGATACAGCGTAGATGCAGGCCCTTCGGCCCACCCAGTCCACACTGGCGAACGATCTCTTGTACACTAGTTCTACACACTGGGGACAATTTACAGAAACGACTTGGCCTTCAAACTCGCACGTCTTTGGAATGTAGGAGCAAACCAGAACACCTGGTGAAAAGCCACACAGGTCACAGGGAGCATGTACACACTCCGTTTGTCCGACAGCAGCCGTTGTCAGGATTGAACCCGGGTCTCTGGCACTCTAAGGCAGCAACTCTACCGCTGCGCCACTGTGCCACCCCTCAGAGGTTCTAGAGTGCATTGCCAGTATGATTTGTGGAGAGAGAGATAACCGTAGCATTCGGAAGGAGCCAGATTTCTGAAAAGAAATAATTTTGTGGGAAGACTGGCTGGGTGGGGGTTCCAGAGAAATGGTACCAACTCAATGGCCAAACAACCGCCTTGCAAATTGTAAATATTCTGTGATGAGCATGAGGAAAGGATATTCTATACATTATTGTCATCGTTTATTGGAACATAGGAATTGGATACAGGTCCTTCAATCAGTCTGAAGAAGGGTCTCGTCATCCATTCCTTCCCTCCAGAGATGCTGCCGGTCCCGCTGAGTTACTCCAGCATTTTGTGTCCACACTCAGTCCTTCAAACCTGCTTCACTTTGCACTGAGATCTTGGTTTGAGGGCAACCACAACTGCATTCCTGCCTTTCACAGTAAGCCTTTTTACCACTTTGCTCATGGAGAATCTAACTTGCTCTGTCTTAAAAATATTCAAAGATTCTGCGTCAACCCGGCTTTGGACAAGAGAGTTCCAAAGGCGCTCAGTCCCTTCGAGAGAAGAAATGTCACCTTATCGTTGCCTTAAATGGGTAACTCCTTATTTTTGTTAACATAGCTACACCCCTCCCGTTCTAATTCCCCCATAAGAGGAAACATCATCTTCACATCCACCCTGTTGACACCTGGCACCTCTGACAATCACCCAGCTTGTAATATGGGACAAGATCTACTGTACACCTGATCTCAATCCAAAATGATTTTACATTTCCAACAGAGTTTCACTAGATGGCAGTGTCTACCACATTTTGGTCTTGAGTGAGATTGTTCCTCGAAATGAAATTTAACTCTCAATATTTCAAAACTAGCTGATGCCTCAGCCCACCAACCGCCCCAACACAACCTGAAATCATTCTGGTTCTGCTGGTTTTAAACACCATGGAATCTGCTGATTTTTCAGTTGCAACATTGAGATTATGTTTTTAAGCTGCATCGCGATCCAATCCCATTCCAGCAGAGATAGGTCGTAAGTTGCAGGAACAGAATGAATCCATTTGGCCCGTCAAGTCTACTCAGCCATTCAATTCATGGCTAATCTATCTCTCCATCTCAGCACATGTCATATCCTGAGAGAATGGAGCGGCTGGGCTTGTACACTCTGGAGTTTAGAAGGATGAGAGGGGATCTCATTGAAACATATAAGATTGTTAAGGGTTTGGACACGCTAGAGGCAGGAAACGTGTTCCCGATGTTGGGGGAGTCCAGAACCAGGGGCCACAGTTTAAGAATAAGGAGTAAGCCATTTGGAACGGAGATGAGGAAACACTTTTTCTCACAGAGAGTGGTGAGTGTGGAATTCTCTGCCTCAGAGGGCGGTGGAGGCAGGTTCTTTCAAGAGAGAGCTAGATAGGGCTCTTGAAAATAGCGGAGTCAGGGGATATGGGGAGAAGGCAGGAACGGGGCACTGATTGGGGATGATCAGCCATGATCACATTGAATAGCGGTGCAGGCTCGAAGGGCCGAATGGCCGCTCCTGCACCCATTGTCTAACACCGTTCTCCCCATAAACCCCAACACTCACTAATCAAGAGATGGGGAAATTTACACAGTTTGTGCTTTTAGAGTGGAGAGAGGCTGGCAAGTGACTTATAGAGCCATTCACCCAGTGCCAGGGAGCGCATGAATGAACAAATACGTTTATTGGCCAAGTATTGACATACAAGGAATTTGCCTTGGTGCTCCGCCCGCAAGTGACAACATGACATATAGTGACAGTTAGGAATGACACATAAAACATTAACAATAAAACATTATCGATTAAACATGTGAATTAAATAAAATACCAGAGCAAAAGGAGACTACAGATTTTTTGGTTATTGAGTAGAGCTACTACTCGTGGATAAAAACTGTTCTTATGTCTGGCTGTGGTAGCTTTGACAGTCCGGAGTCGCCTTCCAGAGGGAAGTGATTCAAAGAGTTTGTGGCCAGGGTGAGAGGGGTCAGAGATGATCTTGCCCGCTCGCATCCTGGCCCTTGCAGTGTGCAGTTCGTCAATGGAGGTGACGTTACAGCCAATAACCTTCTCAGCTGATCGGACGATTCGCTGCAGCCTCCAGGTGTCGTGCTAGGTGGCTGAGCCAAACCAGACCATGATGGAGAAGTTGAGGACAGACTCTACGATGGCCGTGTAAAATTGGACCATCATTGCCTGTGGCAGATTGTGCTTCCTCAGCTGCCGCAGGAAGTTGTGCCTTTTTCACTGTGGAGTCCATAGTAGCCCCCCACTTAAGGTCCTTGGAGATGATGGCTCCCAGGAACTTAAAAGACTCCACAGATGTGACTGTGGTGTTGTTGATGGTAAGTGGGGTGAGGGGAGGGGGAGCTCTCCTAAAATCTACAATCAATTCCACTGTCTTAAAAGCATTGAGCTCCAGGTTGTTGCGATGGCACCAGGACGCCAGCTGTGACACTTCCTGTCTGTAGGCAGATTCCTCCCCATCCCGGATCAGTCCAATCAGGGTTATGTAATCCGCAAACTTGAGTAGCTTGACAGAGGAGTCAGTGGAAGTGCAGTCATTGGTGTAGAGGAGAGGGGAGAGTACGCAGATGTGGAGAGATTGTCGACTGTGCCAGTATACTCTGGGAAAACTGAGAGCCCCCTTCCAAATTTCTTCAAACTTGCAACGTTCTTGGTTAGATGCAGGGAATATTTTGTTCCCGACCAAGGACTTTAGAACCAGGGGTCATACTCTGAATAGGAGGCAGGCTGTTTAGGACTGAGGAAAAAAATCCCAGAAGACTTCGCCGAGTTTATTTGTGAGGAAACTAAAGGGCCTGTCCCACCAGCATGCAACTCTATGCGATGAGCGCGACCTAACGTGGTCGCTTGAGCCGTCCGGCATCGCGGGGCCGGTCCCACTTCGATCGCCGGAGCCGTGCGGAATTGTGCGGAGTTCGTCCCGACATTGCGCGGGGCTCCGAAAAACTGACTGTTCAAAAATTCCGCGCGGCAACGGCTTGTCGGCTCGCAGTCGCCTCGACACATTACACGCCGCCCCGACATCGTGCCTCCGTGAACCTATCTGTAGGTGCCTCCGTGACCCTCTATGTGTGTGGCACCATGGCCCTGTGTGTGTGTGTGCCTCTGTGCCCCTCTCTGTGTGCCCCTCTGTCCTGGCGAACTTACCTTAGACTTCACTCCAAGTTCGCCTCACTTTGCGCCGCATTGCGCCACTCACCCGACCTCCGCGCGGCCCCCGCTTCTAGTTTGATCGCGTTCATCGCATAGAGTTGCATGCTTGTAGGACAGGCCCTTAAGAGTAGTGCTGGATACCGGAATGAGAAAAGACGTGACAGAGAACCAGTGTTAATTCTTTCTTTGAAGATCTTTTTATTAATTTTTCCACAAAAAAAACATAACATTGATATTGATACATAGGGATCAGGATTACATTAACAACAAATATAACCTAAATATATATCCAGTGTCAAAATACATATTGGGTATAGACCTCCCAGTCCCTGTGTAAATGTAGATAAAGGGTTAAAAGAGAACTTGTGTATATATATATTTTTTTTAAAGATAAAAAGAGAAAAATAAAACCCCCTAAACTAATATAAGCACAAGACGAAACAAAATCTGGGCTGCAAAAAATCTCAACGGTTTAGACCCCAGTTTGTCGTCAAATCCATTCCACCGTATAAAGGTAAAACATTATTACAACGGTTGGAGAGGGGACAATTTATATTGTGTGAAAATATTGAATAAAGCTTCCCCAAGTCCTATCAAATTTAACCGAGGGTTCAACAATGTCACTCCTAATTTTTTCTAAATTTAAACATGATATCGTTTCAGAATACCAATGGAGTGTGGTAGGAGGATTAGAGTCTTTCCATTTAAATAAGGACAAAGGCCATTTGTTGTCACATACACCAAATGGTGTAGTGAAATTTGATTTGCCATGTAGCACACAAATAAAGATAAGGCACAACATCATAGGATTTAACAGCAGACATAAAAACATCCCCCCCACAAACTGTGGGGGAAGGCAGCAAAGTCCAGTCCCATCCCCAGTTCATTGATAGTCGGGCCTATTGAGGCCTCCGCAGTCGCTGCTACGGGGCCCGATGTTCCAGGCCGTTCTCGCCGGGTGATGGTTCTCCGGCTTCGGGAGCACCCTCTCAGCGGCTCGGGACACCTGGAACGGCTGATGGGCCTCTTACTGGAGTCCGCAGCTTCCAAAGCCAACAGGGCTTCTGGCAATGAATGCAGTAAAAATAATCAACCTTGGGCTGATGGGCTGAAGGAGACAGATGAATAGAATCTGACATTGGTAGCCCAAAAATTGCAGTAATGGGATGAGGTTGCAAATCAATACCGAAAACTACAGAAATAGTATCAAAAACCTATTTCAGAGAGCCAGTGTTAATTAGTCTCGTTACGTTGATGGTCTCTCTTCAGAACATGCTGCTAACAGTCACCAATAATAAACAATAATTGTCCGCAATAACCAACCCGACCTCCCGGTGGCTCAGCACTTCAACTTCCCCCTCCCGTTCCGTATCCGACCTCTCGGTCCTGGGCATCCTCCACGGCCAGAGTGAGCAACACCGCAAGTTGGAGGAACAGCACCTCATATTCCACTTGGGGAGTCTGCATCTGGGCTTAAACATTGAATTTTCTCAATTCTGTTAACCCAGGCTGCCACCTCCCCCTCCCCACCTCTCCCTCAGCCCTCGGGCCCTGGCATTCCTTCTCTATCTCCCCCCCCCCCCCCCCCCCCACCCAAGTCGCACTAGCTTCTCATTTTCACACTACAAACAGCTTACAATGGCCTGTTTCCTTTATCATCGATACTTTTTTGCATATCTTTCATTCATTGTTCTTTATCTCTCCACATCACCGTCTATATCTCTCGTTTCCCTGATCCCTGACCAGTCTGAAGAAGGGTCTCGACCCGAAACGTCGCCTATCTCCTTCGCTCCTTAGATGCTGCTGCACCCGCTGAGTTTCTCCAGCGTTTTGTGTAACCCTCGATTCTCCAGCATCTGCAGTTCCTTCTTTAAAACAATAACTGTTTCTCTTCCCACGGTTGCTGTCATACCTGCTGAGTGATTGCAGCATTTGCCATTCTTATTTCTGATGGTCATACAGCGTGGAAACGGGACCTTCGGCCTAACTTGCCAACACCGACCAACATGTGCCGGCTACACTAGCTGACTTTGTTGGTCCCGTATACCTCCAAACCTGCCCTATCCATGTACTGTTTCTGAAACATAGTGATAGTCCCAGCCTCAACTACAGTCTCCGGCAGCTCGTCCCATACACCCACCACCCCTTTGTGTGAAAAAGTCACCGCTCAGATTCCTGTTAAATCCTTTCCCGTTCACCTTAAAGTCCTCGATTTCCCTACTCTGGGCAAGAAGCTGTGCATCTACCCAATCTATTCCTCACATGATTTTATACACATCTGAGATCACCCCGCATCCTCCTGTTTCCAAGGGATAGAGTCCCAGCCAACTCAACCTCCCCCTATAGCTCAGTACCTTGAGTCCTCGTAAATCTTCCCTGTACCCTTTCCAGTTCATATTAGAATTGGTTTTAAAATACATTAAAGAATGCAGACATATTGGCCTGGACAACCTGCAGTAGCTCCAGTGAATAGTAATGACTTTTACTACATGATTGAATTGATGTCATTTTTTTGACCTGCTTTCCCTAGAGAGTGGTAATTCACCGGAAGAAGCGTGGGAGGAAGCGCAAACAGCACAACAGCAGCGTTGTCACGGAGACCATCTCGGAGACGACCGAGGTGCTGGACGAACCATTTGACGATTCCGACACGGAGCGGCCGATGCCACACCTGGAGCCAACGTTCGAGCTGGAAGAAGACGAGAGGAACGAGAAGGAGCATCGGGGTGGCCGCATCTTCCGGAGCTTGGATCCGGGCGGCGGCATCCGGAAGCGCGCTTCGTGCAAGAGGAAGGTGGCAGAGGATGAGGCCAGTGCCAATGAAGTTCAAGGTATTTGACTGCCGCATTGCCCTTTCTGTGGCGGAAGTTGAAATCTCTCTTCAATTATTGTGGAAAGAGAGCAAAAATGTGAAAATGGTGAAATGAGGAAGATTGATGTCTACCTATAGTCAATCTACCTAAGGACCTACCATAGGTAGATTAGAAAAGATGACTGCAGGGCAAACCACCATTTGGTAATGGAAGGCATTCTTGGGTCATTACATAGAAACATAGAAAATAGGTGCAGAAGGAGGCCATTCAGCCCTTCGAGTCCACAACGGCAACATGGGAATGGAAGGCATTCTTGGGTCATTCCATAGAAACCAAGAAAATAGGTGCAGGAGGAGGCCATTCAGCCCTTCGAGCCAACTTGGGAATGCCTTCCATTCCCATGTTGCCGGTGTTGACTCAAAGGGCTGAATGGCCTCCTCCTGCACCTATTTTCTTTGTTTCTATGGAATGACCAAAGTTGGGATTGATTGGGCATATTACTTTGAAAGCACAAGCTAGCTCCATTATTGACCCTACATATAAGAGACAATATGATAATGTTAGGAGCAAGATTGAATTAATAGTATGGATTACTTTGTTCAAAGCTGAGATGGATTTTTGGACTAGAGAGGAATCAAGGAATTATATAGATGGGCAGGACAGGAAAGTGGAAATAAAGATCCGGTGAGCCTTTTTTGAATTGTATTGAATGGCGGAGAAGCGGACAAGTCCTGGGATGTTGCAATTTAATCGAGTGATTATGGGCCTAGAGGAGAGGGGAAGAAACACAGCTACCAGACGTATGAAAAGCTCATGTTTTGCAAGTGTCCGCCAAGGACAGGCATCTGGCATCCTTGCTGGCGTTTGAGTCCAGCCCATCGTATCGGTTGCTCGGTGTCCTCTAAGGCACAATTTGCCTTCCAATTTTCCCTTCGTCTCGGTTCACAGCAAATTATAAATAATACATGCTGGTGCGATAAAACGTATGAGTTTGTGACTGTGGCTATCCAGATTAATGCATTAAACCAACTTGAGCCTTCCCTAGTTGTCGTGGGCCTAACTCAGCGAAATACCAGTGAAGGGAGGTGCCTACGTGGTAATCCCAACGATATACTGCCATCTTCATGTCCAGTTTTTGTCATCCCATAGTTTAACTGTGTAAAGGCATTTTCGACTCCCATGTGGCATTGAGATTGGGTTTCTTGCTTGAACGTTTAGCTTATGTGTTTGTTAAGATGTAGCCAGCTTATTACTGAATACAAAGTTAGTTATTGCCCTAAAGCACAAGTGTGTATAGGTAGTTTATCTACTGGCATTGAGCTTAGTTTTCATGATTGAGCGCTTAATCAAGTATTCAATGTGTTCAAGAGAGAGTTTGATATAGTTCTTGGGGCTAACGGACTCGGGGGATATGGGGAGAAGGCAGGAACGGGGTACTGATTTTGGATGATCAGCCATGAACACATTGAATGGCAGTGCTAGTTCAAAGGGCTGAATGGCCTATTTTCTATGTTTCTATGTTTATCCTGGTGTTATAACAAATACTTAATAGTAAGTAAAGCAATTCATGGAGCAGTATTTTAATGTTGCTCCAAAGGTAGAATCTTGGAACATCAGTGACTTGAAGCATTAGCTCTGCTTCTCTATCCACGCGTGCTGTCTGATCTTCTGAGCACTTGCAATATGTTCTTGTTTGTCACCCGAGGAAATCTGTGCCCACAGCTGCTCTATTGAAGGACATTGAAGTGCCATTAAGTCCCCATTAGGGATTTTCTCTGTTTAGAATATTCACCATTTTGCTTGCCTAAATCTGAACTCTGACTCGTGTTTCCTTCATTTTTCAGGAGAAAATGCGCCTGAACCCTTTGCCCCTGTGAGGAAAGATAAAGTCAAGGAGTCTCCTGTACCCAAATCCCCGCCCTTGGTGTTGAAGCGCAAGAGAGGGTGGCCGAAAGGCGTGAAGCGGGGGACCATCAAATGGAAGAAAAAGCCCGGGCGTAAGCCAGGCTTTAAGCTCGCCCGATCGATGGCGGCAGTGGAGAACGGAAGTCCACCGCCGGCCAATGCTGTCCCAAAGCAAGGTCGTCCCAACCGCAGCGAGGAGAGGAGGAATTCCGTCGTGGAGTCGAAGGTGGCGGACCTGCCCGTCGCATACAAGAAAGAGGACGAGGAGGAAGAGGAGGATGAGGAGGAGCTGGAGGAAGAGGTGCCGTGCGACGTGCAGAGGATCCCGCCCGAATCTCTCAGCCCCCCTCCGAAGGTTGAGGAGCAGGAGGCGGACGTTGAGACTGAGGAGAAGTCTGAATCCGTGGAGCAAGAGGGGCATACTGACGAGGAGCACGAGCAGGAAGAGGAGGAGGAGGAAGAACTCAACCAGAATGAAGACCACGATGCCGACGATGAAGACGAAGGGCACCTGGACCCCGATGACAAAAAGGTAGAGGAGACCGTAAAGGAGAACGCCAAGGAGGAATCTCCCATCCAAGAGCGTTTTTTAGAGACGAGCGCCCTAGATAAAAATATTGAATGTGAAAATGTGATGGATGCGGATTCCGAAGAAGATCAGGCAAACGACACCTCGCTGGACTCTGAGCTTGTGCCGCCGTCAGACGAAGACCGCGTCGACGATCAAGACAGCAAGGAGACGTTGATCCCGGAGTTCAAAGACGAGGAGGAAGAGGAGGAGGAGGAGGAGGATGAGGAAGAGGAGGAGGATATCTCGCACAGCGAGCTTGATCTCGAAACCGTGCAGGCTGTTCAGTCGTTGACCCAGGAGACGAACAGTGAGCAGGACGGGACTTACCAGGACTGCGCGGAGACCCTGGAGGCCTGCCAGAACTTGCAGAGCTACAACCAGGCTGAAGAGAGCCCGCAGATAGCCATGGTGGAGGATTGCCAGCAGTCGGGCCACAACAGCCCCATCTCGTCCGTTCAGTCGCACCCCAGCCAGTCGGTCCGCTCGGTCAGCAGCCCCAGTATGCCGACCCTGGAGAGCAACTACACGCAGATCAGTCCCGAGCAGGGTTCCCTGTCCGCTCCCTCCATGCAGAACATGGAGACCAGCCCCATGATGGACGTCCCGTCTGTGTCCGACCACTCGCAGCAGGTGGTCGACAGTGGCTTCAGCGACCTGGGCAGCATCGAGAGCACGACGGAAAACTACGAGAACCCCAGCAGCTACGATTCCACCATGGGCGGCAGCATCTGCGGCAACAACACCTCGCAGACCAGCTGCTCGTACAGCGGCCTGTCCTCCTCCAGCAGCCTGACGCAGAACAGTTGCGTGGTGACCCAGCAGATGACCAGCATGAACAGCAGCTGCAGCATGATGCAGCAGGGCGGCGTCACTGCCCCGGCCAACTGCAACATGAAGTCGCCGCAGAGCTGCGCCATCGAGAGGCCCCCGAGCAACAACCAGCAGCAGCAGCAGCAGCAGCCACCCCCACAGCAGCAGCAGCAGCAGCAACAACAGCAGCAGCAGCCCCAGCCGCAGCCACCACCGCAACAGCCCCAGCAGCAGCAGCAGCCACCACAGCAGCAGCAGCAGCAGCAGCCTCTGTCCCAGTGCAGCATGAGCAACAGCTTCACCACGGCCCCCATGACCCTGATGGAGATCCCCGAGTCGGCCAACGCTGCCGCCATGAGCCTGTACGACAGGATGGGCCAGGGGGACTTTGGAGCCGGAGGCTACCCCCAGCCTTCGGCCAACTTCAGCCTGGCCAGGCTTCAGCAGCTGACCAACACCATCATGGACCATCATGCCATGCCTTACAGCCACTCGGCCGCAGTCACCTCCTATGCAACCAGCGTGTCTCTGTCTAACTCGGGCCTGGCGCAGCTGGCCCCCTCGCCCCAAGTGCAGGCCACCATGACCCCGCCGCCCAACCTGGCATCGCCCTCCATGAACCTGAGCTCGCCCCTGCTGCAGTGCAACATGCCCACCTCCAATCTGGGCATCCCCCACACCCAGCGGCTGCAGGGCCAGATGCCGGCCAAGGGCCACATCTCCAACCGCTCCAAGTCGGCCCCGCTGCCGGCCGCCGCAGCCGCAGCCGCCGCCGCCGCCGCCACACACCAGCAGCAGCAGATCTACGGCCGCAACGCCCCGGCCCTGGCCCAGCGCGCCATCACGGTCCAGCGGGGCATGAACATGGGCGTCAACCTGATGCCCGCCCCCGCCTACAACGTCAACTCCATGAACATGAACCCGCTGAACCCCATGGGCAGCTACCGCATGAGCCAGCCGATGATGAACAGCGGCTACCATGGCAACGCGGCCTACATGAACCAAACCGCCCAGTATCCCATGCAGATGCAGATGGGCATGATGGGCAGCCAGCCCTACGGCCAGCAACACATGCAATCCAACACCCACGGCAACGTGATGTACACTGGCCCTTCTCATCACAGTTACATGAACACTGGCATGTCCAAGCAATCACTAAACAGCCCGTACATGAGAAGATGAGGGAAGCTTCTTGGAGGCGCCATTTTAAAAAAAAGAAAAGATAAAGCCACTGTTTATACTCTTCGACAACAGAAATAACGGAAATTTCAAATAGAACGGTTGCTGTAGACATAGGAATTTCATGAACTGCTTAAGGCCTTGTTCGCAGCGCCTTGGCCTTAATTTCCCAGCCCCGAGAGAGAGAGAAAAAACAAGAAAAAAGAAATTCTGCAACAGAATTCAATAAGAAAAAAAAATGGTTTAAGGAACCATGCACAAGAAATCTTTTAATTAAAAGAAGCCTTACTTAATGAATTGTAGAAATGAAAAACTATCTGCTTTTTATATTTTTAATTTTTTTAATCTTTCAGTTTGTGTGTGCAGTCCACATTTTTTATAGAGTCCATAGATATGTGAGCCTCCAAGGGAGGACTGTCCAGGTCTCAGTTTATTGACTTGGCACAGGGCAGGAGGCACTTATCCCATACTCTGCCTTGGTGATATTGTTGCAGGTGTGGCTGTAATTTATTGATCTCTCTGTATCCCGTCCCCAACCCTCCCCCCACCCCCCCCCCACCCACCCACCCCCCCCCCCCCCCCCCCCCCATGCCAGTAGGTGAAACCAGATCGCTTGTGCGCTTGTGGACTTCCAACCTTAATGCTGAGGCTACCCTTTTCCCCCCCGGTTGGTATTGAGTTTGACTCGAGCGCAGCATGCAACAGGCCCAAGAGCATTTTCACGTATGTTATAACTATGTTTTTAACATTGCTTCTTGTGTCACTGCAAGCCATTTCACTCGTACGCCTTTATTTTTTTATGAGAATTGACAGTATTTGTTCTGGCACTTTCGAAGGACAGCCCAGGGTCCTGAAACATTTGAGGCTTAAAAAACATTTCATTTCCAATTTTATTTTTCTGAAGTAAAATTCTCAAATCATGAGAAACCTATTCAGATTTGTCAGACTTATGTATTTTTGGTTCCAGTTCAGAGTATTTATCAGATGCAAAAGACTGCTATGTTTGCAACAAAGTTAGTTTTTTTTTCCCCCCCACCCGCCCCTCACCTGCCCTACCCTTTCCGTAATCACACGGGGTTTAATTGCTTCCAAAGCCAGTCTCGATTAGCTCACAAGGTGGTAAGATTAGCTCAGGAGTCGCATAATTAAGGAGAGGAGTATCTTGACTCCTGTTTGCCACCATCTGACACTGTCAATGGTCTTTAGTTATCAGAGTTCAGCAATCCACTGGTATCTTCTAGGTGGAGAAAAGGAGATGGGTTGTAGGAGAGGAATTGGTGGTGTATGTACATCGACAGGACGGTGTGATGGGGGGGTACGTTAAGAAGATGCTCGTCGGCATCCCAAACCCCAGAGCTGTGGGTACCAAAAGGAAAAATAATCATCTTGAATGTGAGACGAGGAAAAGGCCAGTGGTGATAAATGGTACTGAAGTGTCAAAGAGAGATTTGCAGGCAGGATGTCGTCAGATCAGGCTCCCTGTTCTGAAGCCCACCACCATGCAACCCATGCAAGGTCAAGTGATAGGGGGGCGGGGGGGTTAGGAAATGTTGCTGGATTGTAGCTGGCAGCCAACCCCAGCCCAGAGATGTGTACCATCGGTGCACCTTGCAGGTCCACACCACGCAGCCCGTTCACCAGTCGCATCCTCCTCTTTTCCCCACCGTCCGATCAATCCCTGGCTTTTTCAAGAAAAAAAATAGATGTGATGTGAAATCTTCCCACAGCGGCGGGCGAGGGTTTAGAAAACATGCACGTTTGGCACACGCCCACCTGATGGTTTATTTTTTATTCGTAGCGAGTCCCATTATTGGAGTTGCATCCATCAAAAAAAAAAACCAACAAAAAAAAACCACTGCGCACTTCTGGGCTGGCCTTCAAGTGTGATTGATGGAATACTGTTGATTTGGGGTGGGGTGGGAGGGAGAAGGGAAGATGTTTTTATAAAAGGAAAGGAAAAAAAAACAGACCAGTTTTAGCCCAGAGCACCAGATATATTACAGATTGACAAAGAAGATTTTTCTTTTCTCCTTCTCACTGTTTCTGGTGTTCTTGGTTTGTTGGATCAGGCAGCTTCCTTTTTTGAAAGCTAAACTGGCTCATTTTGACTTTAGGATTATTATAGAAAATGTTTTTCTATATTAAAAAATGAATTTATCCTACATAATATTGGTACTTGTCATTTTTCAATTCTGTTAAGAGGTATTTTTAGCAGCTAAACTTGGGTAATCTTAACTGAATCTGTTAGTGATTCTCGGATGCCTTTTAAAGAACTCACATTTCATTCCATCTCTAGAATTTTTCTATCTTTGTTGTAGAATATTGAAGCTATTTTAAGAAAAATAAATTCTCCAGACTTATAGTGTGTGTGAATAGACCTCCTCCAGACTCCAAGCCGCATGTAAAAAGCTGAATATTCATGTCTGTTTATATTGCTTTCTTTTTTGTAGCCTTTGTACTTGTACATGGTGACTGTAAGCTACGAGGAGGGATTAACATGGCCTGTGCCCACAGTTGACAGCGCCGGCCACACTCCCTCTTCATCTCCCTTGTATGTAATATCATTTTTCTTTCTAGCAAGTACTTTCAAAGACCTCTGTACATTTTAACATAAATAAATTATGTTGAGCCATTTTGGATGTCTGTCTTTTGAGCTGACCAACAGTATTTCGATCAAAAAGGGCGCGATTGGGGAGCGAGCGTTCTTGCAGCAGAAGCACACAGTAGCAGTGGTTATCGTGGAGTGAAAGTGTGCATTCTACTTTTATCCTGTCCGTTCAAAACATTAAGCGCAACGCCATCGGTGGCGCGGTGGTAATTTGCTGCCGTACACCCGGGTTCGATCCCGACTACGCTGTCCGTAAGGAGTTTGCACGTTTTCCCCGTGACCGGGTGGGTGTTCGCCGAGATCTTCAGTTTCCTCCCACACTCCAACGACGTGCCGGTTTGTAGGTTAATTGGCTTGGTAGAAATGTCACTCGTGTGAATTGTCCCGAGTGCGTAGGATAGTGATAATGTGGAAGGATCGCTGGTCGGTGCAGAAGTTGGGCCGAAGTGCCTGGTTCTGCGCCGTATCTCAAAACTAAACTAAAACATTTTAATTTGGCTGAATGAAAGGGCAGCTGCGATAGAATATCTTGGTGTTAACCCTCTGCCTGCAACAGAATTAATTGCTTGCTTTGCATCCACCGCTGCTTAATTTTTGCCCTACCTGAGATCAATGGACCATTGGATGCCATATGGATCTTTATGTCCTAGGAGCAGAATTAGGACATTTTGAAGATTTTGCTCAGCAGCAATATTTCATATGCAGACTCTGTTTGCACCAGCATTAATAAAGCAGCACAATTTTCAGTATTAGTTGGTTCCATAGTTAAATTTCACCACTGGCTTACCCTGAACAAGCTGAGGCTATATTGGTACAGGCCTCTCCCAGGTTGTGAACTAATGGACATCCCTACATACGAACCAGCTCCCACAATAATATTAAATTCAAAAGTCCCGCAGACATATAATAATGATCATTCCTTACGAACGGCAGAAGTAGTTTCTTCTTCCCTCTCCACGTTTAGTGTTGTGAAGTTAATTCTTGTCAGTACTAGGTGTTTTTGCTGCCATTCATTACGATACTATGGAGGTACGTACACCATATCAAGTGGGTTTTGTGTTCCTGAGGACATCAGTAAAAATGGGACCCGTTTGTCACACTGGATGGCCGGTATTTTGTTATCAATTTGTGGATCAAAGGCTGAGCAACCAGGGTGGAAGCCTTTGCCATTGCCTCTCAGGGCTTAACCACCAACACCATCACAATGGTCACTGGAGCCTCAGGAGGCAGTTGAATGCTGGACTGCTTTGCGTATATGGTTTGTAATCCAGTGCACATCCTCCATCTCCCCCTTAAAGCCAAAGTTAATTGTCTTCCTGCATTCATGTTATGAGCAGCCGCAAACAGGTTTTGCAAAGGATGCACTGATTTACCCCGGTGCCAGTTCCCTGCACCACCCCCCTATCCCTTGATTCCTGTAATAAATCTAAAGTTTTGAATGAACTCACGGACACGGCTGACACGGAGTAAAGATTTACATCGATTCACTGCCCAATGGGTGAAGAAATCTTCCCAAATTTCAAAACATCTCGTAAACGCCTGCCCCCTTTTTAAAAAAAGACTGACCCCTGGTTTCGGACTCCCTGACCTTTCCCGCGTCAAACGTAAGAATGTTTTCAGTTGTCTGTGTAAAAACAAGGAACTGCAAATGCTGGTTTACACAAAGAGGACACAAAGTGCTGGAGAAACTCATCGGGTCAGGCACGATCTCTGGAGGACATGGATTGGTGACGTTTCCTAAAACATCACCTATTGATGTTCTCCAGCGATGCTGCCTGATCCACTCAATTTCGATAGCATTGTGTGCCCTTCTATGCGATCACTAATTCCACACTTGGGAAAATGGACAAATGCACTCAAACTCTCATGCAACAAGCCTGACATCCTTGGAATCTGGAGCCTAATGCATCTTCACTTCTCAATGGTAAGTAAATCCTTTTTTTTTTAATGTAAGTAGACCAAAAATATACATTGTACTCCCAGGCACTGTCTCAATCAAGGCCCAGTGCATTTGCAGTGAAACCTCCTTACTGCTGGATTCAGATCCTCATAATAAAAATTATCTCTTCCTAGTTATAGTCAAGTCAATTCACTTTTATTTCTATACCACATTTAAAAAACAACTCGTTGGCCAAAGTGCTTTACATTGGTAGAGGTACTAACGTTACACACATATAGCCCTCCCTCAGAGGACGTGTATGGACAAGCTTGTGCGTGGGTCCAGTTATAATCATAATTGATAGGAGCAGAATTAGGCTATTCGGCCCGTGAAGTCTACTCCGCCATTCAATCATGGCTGGTCTATCTCTCGCTCCTAACACCATTCTCCTGCCTTCTCCTCATAACCCCTGACACCCATACTAATCAGGAATCTATATCTATTTCTTATCCATTGCCTTGGCCTCCACAACCTTCTGTGGCAATGAATTCCACCCACTACACCTGCATGTTGGATTTCATTGATGTACAAGCATACCTAGGTCCTGAATGTCAACTTTTCCCAGTCTCTCGCCATTTGTAAAAGCTCTGCTTTTCTGTACGGAGACGAGGAAACCCTTTTTCTCACAGAGAGTTGTGAGTCTGTGGAATTCTCTGCCTCGGAAGGCGGTGGAGGCCGGTTCTCTGGATGCTTTCAAGAGAGAGCTAGATAGGGCTCTTAAAGATGGCGGAGTCGGGGGATATGGGGAGAAGGCAGGAACGGGGTACTGATTGGGGATGATCAGCCATGATCACACTGAATGGCGATGCTGGCTCGGAGGGCCGAATGGCCTACTCCTGCACCTATTGTCTATTGTCTGTTACGTTCAGCAAAATAAATGACCTCACAATATTTTGGCATTTCAGTTCATTTACTATGTTCTTGTTCACTAATTCTGCCTGTGTATGTCCCCATTTACATCTCCCTCTGTCCTGGCAACCCCACTCAAAATGTAAAACTAGTTCAATATTGAAATGGTGCCGAAGGTGCAGACTCCTAATACTTAAGGAATTTTGGTCATAATTTAGGAGAGATTTTGTTGTGCTTCTGTGGAACAACCTGCCTGCACATGGATCTACAACCCTTAATCATCTAAATCATCTTTTGTCAACAAAATAGAGAGGGTACAGAGGAGATTTACTGTCAACAAAATAGAGAAGGTACAGAAGAGATTTACTAGAATGTTGCCTGCGTTTCAACAGCTAAGTTACAGAGATAGGTTGAATAAGTTAGGTCTTTATTCTCTGGAGCCGATATTTTCCACTGTCTGGAATTTGTCCTGCTCCCTTGCAAGTCGAATCGGTAGTAATGAAAGCAAACTCAATGCTAGCATTTATTTCGAGGGGTGGGTGTATAGGAAAACAGGGATGTAATGCTGAGGTTCTCTCTAGAAGGCACTGGTCAGGCCACATTTGGAATATTGTGAGCAATTTTGGGCACCATATCGGAGGAAGGATGTGCTGGCTCTGGAGAGGGTCCAGAGAATGATCCCAGGAATGAGTAGGTTAACCTGTGATGAGCATTTGTCATCATCGGATAACCGATGGGAGTTTAGAAGAATGAGCCGGGGACCTCATTGAAATGTACAGAATAGTAAAAGATGGGGATAGAGTGGATGTGGAAGAGTCCAGAACTAGAGGTCATAGCCTCAGAATTAAAGGATGTTCTTTTAGGAAGGTGATGAGGAGGAATGAGAAGAAGGTTAAGGGGGGGACTTGATATAGGTCTTTAAAATGATGAGAGGGATAGACAGAGTTGATGTGGACAAGCTTTTCCCTTTGAGAATAGGGAAGATTCAAACAAGAGGACATGACTTTAGAATTAAGGGACAGAAGTTTAGGGGTAACATGAGGGGGAACTTCTTTACTCAGAGAGTGGTAGTGGTGTGGAATGAGCTTCCAGTGAAAGTGGTGGCGGCAGGTTCGTTGGTATCATTTAAAAATAAATTGGATAGGCATATGGATGAGAAGGGTATGGAGGGTTATGGTATGAGTGCAGGCAGGTGGGACTAAGGGAAAAAAGTTGTTCGGCACGGACTTGAAGGGCCGAGATGGCCTGTTTCCGTGCTGTAATTGTTATATGGTTTGTTATATGGTTAAATATCCGTGCCCATTGAACAGCCTCTAAATGCAAAACTAATCTTGCATTGAGAGGCTGTGAGATCGGCCCATGGCTATTCAAATGATTACAGGATGTAGACCATATGCAGGCAGATGAGATTATGTGCAGGAAGGAACTGCAGATGCTGGTTTCTACCGAAGATAGACACAAAATGCTGGAGTAGCTCAGCGGGACAGGCAGCAACTCTGGCGAAAAGGAATAGGTGACGTTTCCGGTTGGAACCCATCAGACTGGAAGAAGGATTTCGACCCAAAACCTCCCCCATCCATCTTCTCCAGAGAAGTTGCCTGACCTGCTGAGTTGCTCCAGAATTTTGTGTCTATCTTCGGCAGATGAGATTAGTTTATTTTGGCATTATGTTCAGCACAGACATTGTGGGCTGAAGGGCCTGTTCTTGTGCTATATTGTTCCATGTTCTGTCGTGTAAGTATGTCATAGGGGCATACCTTGAGGAAACCATGTGATAGGAGCAGAATTAGGCCTTTGTGCCCATCAAGTCTACATTGCCTTTCAATCATGGTTGATCTATCTCTCCCTCCTAACCCCTTTCTCCTGTCCTCTCCCTATAACCTCTGATACCTTTACTAATCAAGACTGGTACTTTCTCTGCCTTGAAAATATCCACTGTCAGCCTCCACAGCCTTCTGTGGCAAATAATTCCACAGATTCACCACCCTCTTACTAAAGAAATTCCTCCTCATCACCTTCCTAAAAGAACATCCTTTAATTCTGAGGCTATGACCTCTAGTTCTGGACTCTTCCACATCCACTCTATCCCCATCTTTTACTATTCTGTACATTTCAATGAGGTCCCCGGCTCATTCTTCTAAACTCCCATCGGTTATCCGATGATGACAAATGCTCATCACAGGTTAACCTACTCATTCCTGGGATCATTCTCTGGACCCTCTCCAGAGCCAGCACATCCTTCCTCCAATATGGTGCCCAAAATTGCTCACAATATTCCAAATGTAGCCTGACCAGCGCCTTCTAGAGCCTCAGCATTACATCCCTGTTTTCCTATACACCCACCCCTCGAAATAAATGCTAGCATTGAGCTTGCTTTCATTACTACCGATTCGACTTGCAAGGGAGCAGGACAAATTCCAGACAGTGGAAAATATCGGCAGGTATGGAAGGTCAGAGGATTGTTGGCATCATGCTGTAATTCACCACACTTACTGGGGTTTGGACTGTGAGAGCGGGTGTGAAATGATCCATCCCTGGTGTCCTTTAGTGAGCAATATCCTTCCTTTATCCAGATTTGCTGCATTTCACTACCTTTACGTAATATGCAGCATGCAATCGTCCTTTAACCCTGATCTGAGAGGCTTATTTTGGGGATGAAATTCCATATTTCCACAGAATGATAAACATCTCAGATTTCAGTGCAATGTGAGCTGACTCTAAAGTCGTGCCTCTGGTTCTGAATCCTCGCAACTGGGGAAAAATGACTGTCAGCATTTAGTCCAATGAATATTTTTAATATGTTGAACGTCTCAATTTTGAACACTCAGAGATATTTAAACCGATATATACTTGTCCTTGGATTTTAACCACTTAAAAGCCTTGTATAATTCCAGTGCATGGTACTCACTCCAAGAACAATATATCTTCAACCAAGTGTATTGTTCAGAACAAAACAACCAAGAGATAGTCTCTTCAAGAGTGTATCATTGTCACATGCACTGACAACAGAAAAATGCATTTGTTCTTGCTGCATTATAACAGGCCTGTAAACACAATGCACAGATGATAGATAATTAGCAACTCTTCAGTCGATTAATAACGTCAATGTTAGTGCCAAAAAAACCCTGAAATCCTTAGTGCAACCAAAAGTAGTCCATAGTTACTCGCTAGAATTTAGAAGATTTAGGGGGGATCTCATAGAAACCTACAGAATTCTTAAGGGGTTGGACAGGCTAGATGCAGGAAGATTGTTCCCGATGTTGGGGAAGTCCAGAACAGGGGGTCACAGTTTAAGGATAAGGGGGAAGTCTTTTAGGACCGAGATGAGAAAAACATTTTTCACACAGAGAGTGGTGAATGTGTGGAATTCTCTGCCACAGAAGGTAGTTGAGGCCAGTTCATTGGCTATATTTAAGAGGGAGTTTTAGATGTGGCCCTTGTGGCTAAAGGGATCAGGGGGAATGGAGAGAAGGCAGGTACGGGATACTGAGTTGGATGATCAGCCATGATCATATTGAATGGCGGTGCAGGCTCGAAGGGCCGAATGGCCTACTCCTGCACCTATTTTCTATGTTAAGGTTAGTTGTTTAGTTTAGAGGTACAGCAGGGACACAGTCTTTGTCTAACCTTCGTCCCAGCGATCCCTGCACTCAAGTACTATCTCTCTATCTCACACACAGAATAATTTATTATTCTCCGGCCGTTCCCCGGCCGTCGATCGAATTACTCTGGAGACTCTACGGAGTCTCGGACTGCTGCGTCGGCTGGAGCCAGCGGCCTACGAAGCCGCGGAGTCCCCTACCAGCACTGGCCGCACTCGGAGGAAGAGGAGACGGTGCGACAGGAAGCAGAAGCGCGGCACTCGCGGGGGGCTAACGGCGAAACTGAAGGCTAACCCCTGCAGGACACCACTTCCATCTATCCTGCTCGCCAACGTCCGCTCCCTGGAGAATAAGCTGGACTACCTGAGGCTGGACCTGGTAACCAAACGGGAGGTGAGGGAGTGCTGCGCCCTGATTCTAACAGAGACGTGGTTAAACTCCTCTGTTCCCGATGGCGCCATTAGCATGGAGGAGTTAACAGCATTCAGGTTGGACAGAAGCTACGCTCTTAGTGGGAAATCCCGGGGTGGTGGTGTGTGCATTTACACTAATAACAGCTGGTGTAAAAATGCCACAGTGGTGTCAAACTATTGCTCCCCAGACATTGAGTTTTTGACAATAAAATGCAGACCCTTCTATATGCCCAGGGAATTCACCATTATAACAATCACAGCTGTGTACATCCCACCCAGTGCTAACACTAAGGAGGCCCTGAATGCTCTTTATTGTTCCATTAGTGACCTACAATCTACACATCCAGATGGTGTCTTCATTGTTGCTGGGGATTTTAACCAGGCCAACATGAAGACTGTTCTCCCACATTACTACCAGCATGTAGGCTTTGCAACCAGGGGAATCAATACACTGGACCTAGCCTACACTAACATCAAGAAGGCATTCAAGGCAGTCCCCCGCCCCCACCTTGGCTCCTCAGACCATATCTCTGTGATGCTAATTCCTGCATACAGGCCCCTGCTGACCCGAGAAAAACCTACTGTGAAGCAGGTTAGGGTCTGGCCAGAGGGAGCTATGGCAACACTACAGGACTGTTTTGAATGCACGGACTGGGACGTGTTCAAGAAGGCTGCAACTGTCAGCCAACACATCAACCTAGAGGAGTATGCTGCGTCCGTGTCTGCTTACATGGAGAAGTGCATTGAGGATGTCTGTGTCACCAAGACCATCACTGTACGGGCCAACCAGAAACCCTGGATGACCACAGAGGTACGTGGAATGCTGAGAGCACGTAATGCCGCGTTTAAATCCGGCGACGTGGTGGCACTCAGATCCGCAAGAGCCAACCTGAACCGAGTCGTCAGGCTGGCCAAGCGTGCCCATGGTCAGAAAATCCAGAGCTTCTTCCATGACCCCAAGAACACCAAGCGCATGTGGCAGGGAATCAAATCAATCACGGACTATAAGACTGCTTCACCACCCTGTGATGACAACATTGAGTTCCTCAATAAACTCAACAACTATTTTGGTCGGTTCGAGGCACTAAATAACACACCTGCAAGCAAAGGTATTCCTCATTGTGAGGAAAAGGCACTCAGTCTTGACATAGTGGATGTTCGGAGGTCCCTAAAAGGAGTGAACGCGCGAAAGGCGGCAGGCCCTGATAACATACCAGGGCGGGTGCTCAGGGAATGTGCTGATCAGCTGGCACATGTCCTTACGGACATATTTAACACCTCGCTGAACCAGGCGGTCGTCCCATTATGTTTCAAGACTGCCACCATCATACCTGTGCCAAAAAAATCCAACATACAATGTCTCAATGACTACCGCCCTGTAGCACTCACCCCCATAATGATGAAGTGCTTCGAGAGGCTGGTCAGGGACCACATCACCTCCAGACTCCCCTCCACACTCGACCCATACCAGTTTGCTTACAGGCCAAACCGCTCCACAGAGGACGCTATATCCTCCGTGCTCCATCTGAGCCTGGAACATTTAGAGGAGAAAAACACCTATGTGCGAATGCTGTTCGTGGATTTCAGTTCAGCATTCAACACCATTATCCCCCAGCACCTGATAAGCAAACTGGTTCCATTGGGCCTCCGCACCCCCATGTGTAACTGGCTACTGGACTTCCTCACTGACAGACCTCAGTCTGTGAGGGTTGGAAATAACACCTCCAATACCATCTCTCTAAGCACCGGCTCCCCTCAGGGCTGCGTCCTGAGTCCACTGCTGTTCACCCTGATGACTCACGACTGTTGTGCCAGGTTTAGTACAAACCACATCATGAAGTACGCAGATGACACAACAGTGGTGGGCCTCATCAGGGACGACAATGAGCTGGCTTACAGGGAGGAGGTGAAACAACTGGTGGACTGGTGCAATACGAACAACCTGATCCTGAATGTCGAGAAAACAAAGGAGATTATTGTCGACTTCAGGAAAACCCGGCACAGTCCCACACCACTTCACATCAATGACAGCGATGTGGAGGTGGTCAGTAGCACAAAGTTCCTGGGGGTGCAGGTCACTAACAGTCTGACCTGGTCGACTAACATCTCATCAACTGTTAAGAGAGCGCAGCAGCGGTTGCACTTTCTGCGCCGGATGAGAAGAGCTCATCTCCCCCATCCCATCCTCACTACTTTCTACAGGGGCACCATAGAGAGTATTCTGACCAGCTGTATCTCTGTCTGGTTTGGGGACTGTAGAGCCTCCGACTGGAAGTCTGTGCAGAGAGTGGTGAGGACAGCGGAAAAAATCATCGGGACCTCTCTCCCCTCAATCGGGGATATTGCGACCAAACGCTGTGTGTCTAAGGCCAGCAGTATCATAAAGGACCCCACACATCTCCATCACGGACTGTTCACTCTGCTGCCCTCGGGAAAAAGATACCGCAGCATGAGGAGCAGAACATCAAGGTTCCGCAACAGCTTCTTCCCACGAGCCATCAGACTCCTGAATGCCATGTAAATGGGCTGCCACTATTGTCTATTTATCCTTTTCATACATACCTATCCTTCGGTTAATTTATTGTGTTGCACAGGGAGCCAAATGCAACGTAATTTCGTTTGGAACTGCATATATCAATGTATTTCTAAATGACAATAAAGTTTGTTTGACTTGACTTTTGACTTTGAATTTATGTTTTTTACTGAAGCCAATTAACCTAGAAACCTGTACGTCTTTTGAATGTGGGAAGAAACCAGAGTGTCCAGAGAAAACCCAAGTGGTAACGGGAAAAACGTACAAACTCTGTACAGACAGTACCAGTATTCGTGATCAAACCCAGGCCTCCGGCGCTGTGAGGCAGCAACTCTACTGCTGAGCCATTCAATCATGGCTCATCTATCTTTCCCTCTCAACCCCATTCTCCTGCCTTCGCCCCATGACCCCTGACACCCTTAGCAATCAAGAATCTGTCAATCTCTACCTTAAAAATATCTATTGACTTGGCCTCCACAGCCGTCTGTGGCAAAGAATTCCACAGATTCACCACCCTCTGACTAAACACATTCCTTATCTTTCCAAAGGTACATCCTTTTATTCTGAGGTTGTGACATCTGGTCCAATCCTCTCCCACTAGTGGAAATACCCACTCCACATCCACTCTATCCATGCCTTTCACTATTCTATATGTTTCAATAAGGGAGTGCAGAGAAGGTTCACCAGACTGATTCCTGGGGTGTCAGGACTGTCTGATGAAGAAAGACTGGATAGACTCGGTTTATACTCTCTAGAATTTAGGAGATTGAGAGGGGATCTTATAGAAACTTACAAAATTCTTAAGGGGTTAGACAGGCTAGATGCAGGAAGATTGTTCCCGATGTTGGGGAAGTCCAGGACAAGGGGCCACAGCTTAAGGATAAGGGGGAATTCCTTTAAGACCGAGATGCGAAATACCTTTTTCACACAGAGAGTGGTGAGTCTCTGGAATTTTCGGCCACAGAAGATAGTTGAGGCCAGTTCATTGGCTATATTTAAGAGGGAGTTAGAAGTGGCCCTTGTGGCTAAAGGGATCAGGGGGTATGGAGAGAAGGCAGGTACAGGATACTGAGTTGGATGACCAGCCATGATCATATTGAATGTCAGTGCAGGCTCGAAGGGCCGAATGGCCTACTCCTGCACCTATTTTCTACGTTTCTAAAAGCCTATAATCATCTCACAACGCATGACTTCTCATCAATAGACGAGTGAGGCTTCAGGAAGGGAATGGAACGACTGACACCACAAGGCAAAGTTGCAATGAAAATTTAATTTGCCATTTTGCAAAGACTAATGGCGGGGCAATCCAGTGCGTGAAACCGTTGATATATATTTTTTTGCATCCGTGCAGTTAATTCAGGGGCTGGCAAATAAAAAAATAATTCAACTGAAACAAAATGAAAAGAAGTTGATTTAATAAATAATATTCCCATGCGTAGATTTAAAATGGGGCCCGGGCTCTCATCGCATCTTCCGCATGGCAGCTAGCCGCTGAGTGGATGATGGCTATCAGGGTACATGAATCCTTAGTTACTTTGGTTTAGCTTGGGTCCATTTCTTGCTGCAGATCCCAGGCCAGGAGTTGCCCTACAGCACCAGAGAGCCGGGTTCGATCCTGAGTGCTGGTGCGATCTTTGCCGGGTTTGTACGCCCTTCCTGTGACCACGCGGGTTTTCTCCGGGTGCTCCAGTTTCCTCCCACAGTCTAAAGACGTATAGGTTTGCAGGTTGTGTAAGAAAGAACTGCGGATGCTGGATTAAATCGAAGGTAGACACAAAATGCTGGAGTAACTCAGCGGGTCAGGCAGAATCTCTGGAGAGAAGGAATGGGCGTTGCCTGACCCGCTGAGTTAAGATTCAAGATTCAAGAGAGTTTATTGTCGTGTGTCCCTGATAGGACATTTAAATTCTTACTTTGCTTCAGCACAACAGAACATAGTAGGCATTGACTACAAAACAGATCAGTGTGTTCATATACCATTATATAAATATATACACACATGAATAAATAAACTGATAAAGTACAAATTAACAGATAATGGGTTATTAATGTTCAGAGTTTTGACGGAGCCAGGTTTAATAACCTGATGGCTGTGGGGAAGTAGCTATTCCTGAACCTGGACGTTGCAGTCTTCAGGCTCCTGTACCTTCTACCTGAAGATAGCGGGGAGATGAGTGTGTGGCCAGGATGGTGTGGGTCCTTGATGATGCTGCCAGCCTTTTTGTGGCAGCGACTGAAATAGTTACTCCAGCATTTTGTGCCTATCTTAGATTTGTAGGTTAATTGGCTTCTGTAAAAATTGTAAATTATCCCCAGTGTGCGAGGCCAGTGCTGTTTATGTAATACAGTTAACTGGTCTGTAACATTAGGAAGAATGCAGCAGAAAGTCACCAAACGTCAGTTCGTCGGGAGTTCCCTATGACCCCTGAGTATTGTAATCCCAGCCTGAATGTGTCCTTTTTGTTGTCAAGGTCTGATACACTCTTGAAAAGTATTCTACACAAAGAAACACAGCAGAGCTAAAAAAAAACACTTGCATTACTGAAGAGTGTTTCACAGCCTCAGGTCGTCTCAGATAGTGCTTTACAGCAAAGATCATACAGCAGAGCTTACAGCCACTGTGGTCCTTTTAATGTGCAATCACTGTAGGAAATAACAACACGTTCCTGCAAACATTCTTTTGTCACAAACTCCTGTACTGGAGAAAAAGCCAAGAGTGCTTTATTGTCATATGTCCCGAAACGGAACATTGAAATTCTTGCTTGCAGCAGCACAACAGAATATGTAAACATAGTACCATGTATGAAGAAGGGTCTCCATCCGAAACGTCACAAATTCCTTCGCTCCATAGATGCTGCCTCAGCCGGCTGAGTTTCTCCAGCATTCCTGTCTGCACTGTAAAGAGGATGTTCTCTTCCATACTGTTCCCTATCCGTTTAGTTTGGAGATGCAACGTGGAAACAGGCCCTTCGGCCCACCAAGTCCGCACCGACCAGGGATTCTAGCGCATTAACACTATCCTACACACACTAGGGACATTTTACAATTATACCAAGCCAATTAGTCTACAAACATGCCTTTGGAATGTGGGAGGAAACTGGAAATCCCAGTCACAGGGAGAACGTACAAACTCCGTACGGACAAGCACCCATAGTCAGTATCGAACCTGGGTCTGTGGCGTGGTAATGCAGCAACTCTACCACTGCGCCACAGTACCACTGGTGTTTACTAATTGTGGCCTCTATGTCGCACTGGGATAATAACCAGATTACTTAGTGAAGATGACCGAGGGATAACTTGACCAGGTCACTTGAAAAATGTCCTCTGCTCTTACATAACTCAATGAAGCCTTTTACTTTACACCTGAGACAGGTGTTCCAGACAGAAGTGGAAATTTAAAACTGCAGTTGCTGGACATTAGTAACAAACCAGAAAATGCTAAGAGACACTCAGCAGGTCAAGCAGCATCTGCGGAGAAAGTAGATGTGATATTTCGGTTTAAAGAGTTGTTCAAGTTGCTTTTCTTTCAGATGCTGGCGGGCCAGTTGAGCATTTCCTGTTTCTCTCTCTGAGAGGGACATCACGTTAATGCCTGGCCCGTATAGAAGGATCTCCCACCAGAGTGGCACTCCCTCAGTCTGTACCGGAGTGTACGCCTGCTGTTTTGTGCAGGATTCGCCCATTCCAGCTGCTCAGTGGCGCAGTTGCTACAGCTGCTGCCTCACAGCACCGGAGACCCGGGTTCGATACTGACCTCGGGTGCTGCCTGTGTGGAGTTTGCACGCTCTCCCCGTGACTGCGTGGGTCTTGTCGCCCAAGTGGGACAGGCCCTTAAACGTCCTGTGTACATTGCCCCTAGTGCGACGCGAGTCGACGAGAAAATTGGGGAAGTATGCTCCAAAAGGTCACCCGTTCCTTCTCTCCAGAGATACTTGCCTGTTCCAGGCTGAGCAAAACTAGACTAAAGGGCCTGTCCCACCAGCATGCAACTCTATGCGATTAGCGCGACCTAACGTGGTCGCTTGAGCCGTCCGGCGTCGCGGGGCCGGTCCCACTTTGATCGCCGGAGCCGTGCGGAGTTCGTCCCGACACCGCGCGGGGCTCCGGAAAACAGACTATGTCCAACAATTCCGCGCGGCAACGGCTTGTCGGCTCGCAATCGCCTCGACATTTACACGCCGCCCCGACATCGTGCCTCCGTGAACCTCTCTGTTGGTGCCTCCGTGACCCTCTATGTGTGTGGCTCCGTGGCCCTCTGTGTGTGTGTGCCTCGGTGCCCCTCTCTGTGTGCCCCTCTCTGTCCTGGCGAACTTACCTTAGACTTCGCTCCAAGTTCGCCTCACTTTGCGCCGCGTTGCGCCACTCACCCGACCTCCGCGCAGCCCTCGCTGCCGGTTTGGTTGCGCTTGCCGCATGCAGGCGCATGCTGGTGGGAACGGCCCTGTACAGGGGATCACCCGACCTCCGCGCGGCCCCCGCTTCTAGTTTGATCGCGCTCATTGCATAGAGTTGCATGCTTGTAGGACAGGCCCTTTAATTCACAACTCAGTCAGAGGTGAGAATCGTACCAACTTAATCTACATTTTAACGGCAACTGATCAACAAACAATGTTAATGGGGTGGGAGGAATCTTGAGTGATGTAAAACTCTCTGCCCTACCATCTGTAATTTCCTGTGATGTTTACAGAGCCCAAAAAATACAAAGTGAAAAATGTAATTTGGTGTCAAATTCAGGCCAAAGAGGTGTGTTTCAAAGCAGTGTGTTGAACAGGAAAATATATTAATTTCTGAATGGAGGCATCAATCATCAAACATGCCATTCATAATCTAGAATTTACACAATTATGCTTAATTAGATTTACGGTGGACTATTAAATAGAAAAATACACCTTGGCAAGTCTTGGGACCAATGTGTTGGCAGAATGTAAAATCTTTTTAAGTGAAACAAAACTAAGATCTTCATGAAAATAGATGCTTTGGTGTCGCACCAGTCATTTTTCTTGACGGCGGCAAGCAATGAAGCGTTGATTCCTCCCGTCACTGATATTTTGGTGACGGAGAAAATATTATTGCCCCCTCGAATTTTCTTTCAGGATGAGCTGATTGCTGTATTTCACACATGGAGGTCAAGAGAAGACATGGGCTCCTGTCCTCCACAGTCATAGGGAACCCAATGGCCATGCATGCAGTTTAGTGGCACAACGGAGTGGTAGAGTTACTGCCCTTCAGCGCCACAGACCCGGGTTCGATCCTGACTACGGGTGCTGTCTGCACGGAGTTTGCACGTTCTCCCCGTGACCGCGAGGGTTTTCTCCGGGTGCTCCGGTTTTCTCCCGCATTCCAAAGAGGTACAGGTTTGTGGGTTAATGCCCCTGTCCCACATAGGAAACCTGAACGGAAACCTCTGGAGACTTTGCGCCCCACCCAAGGTTTCCGTGCGGTTCCCCGGGGGTTTTTGTCAGTCTCCCTAATGGTCGAAAGTGGTTTCCGTTTAAAAAATCGGTTATTTTTTAGGCGAAGCCGGTTGCGATGCTAGTTGAAGGTGGTTGCCGGAGGACAAAAACCTCCGGGAACCTCACGGAAACCTTGGGTGGGGCGCAAAGTCTCCAGAGGTTTCCGTTCAGGTTTCCTAAGTGGGACAGGGGAATTACTGTCTTTGGTAAAAATGGCAAATTGTCCCAAGTGTGTAGGATAGTGGTAGTGTATGGGGGCCGTTGGTCAGCGTGGACACGGTGGGCCGAAGGGCCTGTTTCCGCTCCGATTTTCTTGCTGTATGACACTGTGACCGCAGAATTATATTAAATTGTGGAGTCGCTTGAACGTTGACTGGTCTTTTGCTGCCCGTAAGTGAGATGTTTGTGCAGCCTAAGAGGCATGTTTGCAACTGTGAACCGACACAGATATTTGTTGTCAGTACAATCACGGTTCACGCTGTCTTCTTTGGTGGATGGGTAATCTGCCTGCAAAGGATTTTGAGTGGAGTCTGCACATCTATCCAACACACATCACCTCCTGCTATCAGCTAATCAATAATGCTGCCAAAGGGGGTTATCGGGGTTATTGATTGCTCCTTTGAAACCTCAGAAGCTGCAAGTCTGAAGCAAAAAAAATCCATTGTGTTCAGTGTTAGGGACAAAATTTGCAAGCTTCACAGACAGTGGTGCACTGAATCTGATCATCCCTGTCAAACACACATGCGGTAAACCCTCGCAATAATGGACCTCTATATAACGGATGATGGGCACAAAAAGCTGGAGTCGCTCAGCGGGACAGGCAGCATCTCTGGAGAAAAGAAATAGGTGACGTTTTGCGTCGAACTGGGTCTCTGGCACTGTGAGGCAGCAGCTCTAGCAGCTGTCCTGAGGTCTATGCATTGACAAACAATGTGTCTACAAACCCTCAATAGCTTATAGCTTCAGATCAGTCTGAAGAAGGGTTTTGTCCGGAAACGTTGCCCATTTCCTTCGCTCCATAGATGCTGCCTCACCTGCTGAGTTTCTCCAGCACTTGTCTACCTCCCATTTTTCCAGCATCTGCAGTCCATCTTAAACATAGCTTATTGTGGAATAGCTTGAGAAAGTCATGGCCCCAATTGGTTTCCTAGCTGATATTTGATCTGAATGCCTCTGAAGGATAGTCTGTCTGGTTTAGTTTGGTTTAGTTTAGTAATACAGCATGGAAACAGGCCCTTCAGCCCATCGAGTCCATGCTGACCAGTGATCACCCGCACACCTCTTCTTGCGTATGGCACGCACAGCCTAAAGTTGAAGGTCAACTTGTTCTATTTGATCTTGTTTGTGCACGTCAGGTTGATTGCATTAGTCGAAAAAGGGTGGCCCATGTGAAGTCCCCCACCCAATCTTCCCCACCCCAAACACTAGTTCCACCCCCCCCCCCCCCCCCCCCAAAAACACTAGCTCCACCCTACATACTAGGGACAATTTACAATAGCCCATTCACCTATAAACCTGCACGTCTTTGGAGTGTGGGAGGAAACCGGAGCACCTGGAGAAAACCCACGCAGGTCACAGGGAGAACGTACAAACTCCATACAGACAGCACCCGTAGTCAGGACTGAACCCGGGTCACCGGCGCAGTAAGGCAGCAACTCTACCGCTGCGCCACCATGCCTTCCTTTCTGCATTTAATTCAATTCTGCATTCACAGGGAGAACGTGCAAACTCCGCAGAGACAGCATCTCTGTATTGATGTTCAATCACCATCACCCATCGAATGACCCAACTGAACATTGCAAGGTTTGCCTCCATTTCTCCCCCATCAAAGAAATACTCGCTCCCCATCAAATTTCCCCAAATGTGATCAGTCCACCCTTGGGAATCCAAGCCAAACCTTTCCTTAAAATGTAACCCATTTCCCCCCGAGTCTCATTCCGAGGACCGAGTGCTTTGTTCCTTCAAGACCACTGGCACTGCTGGAAAAGAAATAGGAGCGCTCAGATATATTTGTTAACGGTAAGAGTTTTGAAGGGGTTTCTATTCAAAGGGTCCCTGATGTCCTTGTACATGAAGCACTGAAAGCTAAAGTGAAAGACCAGCAAGCATTTGGGAAGGTGAATGGTACGTTGGCTTGCATTGCAAAAGGATTTGAGTACGATCATCTAGCAGTACGACAGTGGCGTGCCAAGTGTTCTTGACGGCTCTGCTTCTTTTGGGAACCATTTGCGATGTTGTTCGTACTTAGTCCGATCTCCGTGGCAAGGATTTTCCCCAGTGAAAAATGTTCAAAACACGGCTCCCTTTATACCCGGGTGATCACGCGGTGCGGCGCGCAAATGGTGTACGCGACAACGCACGGTTACGGATGTTGACGCACGGTGACGCGTAATAAATTAGCACAGGCAATGTCTGTGCGCCACCACGAGCTACACGTACGCCGTAAGTACGTCAGCGTACGCAAAGGGATATGTCACCAACGTGGCACGCGAGGATTTTGAACATTCCAAAATCCTGGGGCAACAGGGAAGCCACCGCGCGCGCGTCACGACGTCCCAACCAATTTTTAGGATGCGCAAATGACGCCCAAGTGGGACAGGCCCGTTATTCTCCAGGCAAAATGGGGATACCATACGATAGAACTTTATTTATCCGGTCCGCCATCAGACATAAAACACACCAAGATACAAGAAACATGAAATTAAAGCGACACCTGGGAAGTCCAGGACTGGGGATGTGCAAAGATTTGAGGGGGGAGGGGGGGAGAGGAGTCAGTCTACCCCTCGACAGAAGGATGAGGAGTTGTACAGTTTGATAGCCACAGGGAAGAAGGATCTCCTGTGGCGTTCTGTGCTGCACCTTGGTGGAACCAGTCTGTTGCTGGAGGTGCCCCTCGGGTTGGCCGGTGTGTCATGGAGGGGGTGAGCTGTATTGTTCAAGATGCTCCACAGTTTGAGGAGCATCCTCCCCCTCCAAGACCCACCTCCAGTGAATCCAACTCCAACTCCAGGATGGAGCCAGCCTTCCTGATGCATTAGTTAGTTCTGTTGCCGTCCGCGGCCTTCGCCCTGCTCCAGAGCGAATATTTATCCATTTTACCCAAATAACGACAGCCATCCCATCGTGATGTCCGAGATCCTTCAATGTCTTTTTCACACAGAGAGTGGTGGGTCTCTGGAACTCTCTGCCACAGAGGGTAGTTGAGGCCAGCTCATTGGCTATATTTAAGAGGGAGTTAGATGTGGCCCTTGTGGCTAAGGGGATCAGGGGGTATGGAGAGAAGGCAGGTACGGGATAATGAGTTGGATGATCAGCCATGATCATATTGAATGGCGGTGCAGGCTCGAAGGGCCAAATGGCCTACTCCTGCACCTAATTTCTATGTTTCTATGTGAGAACTACCGTCCACATTGGCCTCAAAAACAGTGCGGTCTATTAATGATCATTTAGTTTTAAATTTTGGTTGGAGAGATATATGAAAATCTAATTTCACTGCGCAGTGTAGCAAATAAAGTACCATTGAACCACCATCCAATACATCGCCAACCAAAGACTTGAAATAGAACACAAGGTGCTGGAAGCACTCAGCGGGTCAGGCAACATCTGCGGAGGGAATGGCCAGAGGATGTTTCAGGTCAGGACCCTTCTTCAGATTGGAGTAGAAGACACACATGAGGCTTTAGAAGTCCCTATCTGAAACCTCCTCTTTCCATTCCATCCACAGATGCTGCCTGACCCGCTGGGTTCCTCCAGCACTTTGTGTTTTTCCCCATTTTAGACTTTCTCTCCATACCCATCATCCGAGTGAAACACAGAGTGCTGGAGAAACTCAGTGGGTCCGGCTCCCAGCCCTATCCTCCTGCCTTCTCCCCATAACCTCTGACACACAACCGTCCTAATCAAGAATCTATCTGAGTCTGCCTTAAATATGTCAACTGACTTGGGCTCCATAGCCTTCTGTGGCAAAAGTGCCCACAGATTCACCATTCTAGGGTCTGCGCTCATCTTCCAGTAGATAGATGTACCTCTGGCGTAGTTTGGGGGAGGGTTTTCGCAGTCTTTCTGTGCATTATCACGTGCCGCAAACCATGGCTGGATAAAACCTCCCCTGCATTATGTAACAAGAGCTGTGGCTCGCCGCCGCCGCTTGCGTCAGGAGTGTTGTAACCTCACACAGTGCTCGTCCCCCAAACTGGCAAAACGCACAACTTGGCTCGTCTAGAATCTGTCTGGAGGGCCGAGCGGCCGCGGGTGGTGGGGGAGGCGGGGAAGGGGCTGTGGAGGAGGGGAGTTCTAAGCCCAGGTGGGACAGGGTCTGCAGGCGGAGGGAGGGAGGGAGGTCGCGACTGGTGCAGTGAGAGCTGGTGTTCTCTACCCGCAGTGGAGCCTGCACCTCCAGCATAGAGCACACAGGGGCACAAACACACACACGCACAGACACACACACGGAGCAGCAGGTACCCACGGGGAGGGGAAGGGAAGGGGAGGCAGGAGAGGAGGGATTAGCCTCCGTGAAACATCATTCACTCTCCAGGTCTGGTGTGGTCTGGTCTCGGATCTCCGCCGCAGTTTCTGCAGCCGCACAGAGTCTGTGTGTCTGTGTCTCTCTCCCTCTCTCTCCCACACACACACACACACACACACAGTGCAGGGCGAGGTAGGCGCATCCCATCCCGGACAAGACACAGAGCACGGCCCCAGGGGAGGGGGAGAGGGGAGAGGGGGGCGTTCACGCCGCGATGTTGCACCGTCCTCCTGTCTCTTCTACCGCGGGGGGCTGCGGCTACGAGGGGAATCTCTCTCTCGCTCCCGGACCCGATGCAGCGCTGATTAGTGCAACGCATCGCTGATTCGAAACCAATGATGACCAGGCTGCAGTTGTAAAGCGGCAGAGGCGAGAGGCGAGAGCCAGCAGCCAGCCAGCTCACCCCTTCCCCTCCCCTCTCCCTCTCCCTGCCCCTGCCCCTGCCCGGGGCTGGCTTGCTTGCTCCGTGACTGACTGACCGGGTGGGTGGGTGGGTGACCTCGGGCACCCGTGGGCGCTGGGACCCCTCGCCCTCCTCTCGACATGGCTCAAGCCGCCAAACAGTTGAAGAAGTTCAAAGATGTGGAGGCGCAGGCTCAACTGGAGCAGGAGAGGAAAGAGGAAGAGAAGAGGAAACGGAGGAACCGTTCCCGGGAACGCAGGAAAAAGGTACAGGGGCCGAACGGGCTGGATGGAGGGGGAGGGGGAGAGAGGAGGGGAGAGTGGAGGGGCTGGGGATGGGGGACAGGAGGGGTTGAGGGAGATTGAGATGGTTGATTATGTATCATAGAAACACATAAAATAGGTGCAGGAGGAGGCCATTCTGCCCTTCCAGCCAGCACCGCCATTCATTGGGATCATGGCTGAGCGACCTTCTGGACTGCATGGAGTTTGGAGAGGGAAGGGGAGATGCAGAGATGAATGAGATGGGGGGGGGGGGGTGAAGGTTGGAGATGGGGGGGTTGGGGGGATAGGGGGGGTAGTTGATGGTGTATCATCTGAGCGACCTCTAGGACTGCAAGGAGTGTGTGTGTGGGGGGGGAGGGGAGGCGATGTGAATGAGAGGGGGGGGGGGGGGGGTGAGGTACATTGGGATGGATCACCCGTCACCGAGGGACCTCCAGGAGGGGCGAGGGGTTGAGGAGGGGGGTGATTGAGGGGGGAGGGGGCGAGGGCTGTGGGTGAGAGGGGATGGGAGGTCAGGTATCAATCTTGACTGAGCGTCCTGAGAGGGCTGAGGTTGTGAGTGGGGGGGGGGGGGGGGGGTGAGGATGGTTACAAGTCCCACCGAGTGGCTTCCAAGGGGAAAGGGGTGAGGTGAGGGTGACGGCGAATGGGTTAGAGGGGAGTGGAGAGGAGAGCAGTGGGGAGGAGAGGAATGGAAGGTGGTGGAAGGGAGAGGGAGGTGGAGGGTGCGAGGGAGGGGGGGGGGGCTTCGAGGTGAATTGAATGTGGAGGTGGGCTGAGTGAGGTTGGAAGGGGGGGGGATGTGAGGTCGAGATGAGGTCCCTCCACTAACACTGAGCCCCCACCCCACTCCCCACACGGTCCACGTTGTTGTGTTTGTGTAGACGAGGGATTTGGAGGTGAAGCTTTGATTATTTGGGGGGGGGGGGGGCAGGGCTGGCGAGCCGCAGTGCTCAGTCTAGCGACCTTCCAGGTTCAGGAGATCGGCTCAGGAAGAGATTGCCCAAAATCTGAAGAGCAGAAGATGAGAGAGCTGGACAGATGTGGATATGGTGACCATACCTGGGCTCCAGATGCTGGAGATAGCGGGGTGACCCTTGGGCAGAGCAGTGTGTGTCCAAAGGTGAATACACTGGGGGTGGGGGGGGGGGGGGATGGGCAGAAGAGGATCAAACAGATGATGGACCATTGGGGTGAATTTCAGGGACCTCCCTCCCTCTCAAGCAGCTCGATCCAACGCGAGATGACAGTGATGAAGTCGGGTTTTGAGCGACCGGGTTGCAGACATTTGGAGCTGGGATCCGATTGGAAGCCACGTCGACAAATGCTGACGGTTTGCTAAATAATGGTGCAAACTTTGAAAGAGTCTGAGAACACGTGCACTTGTTGGTGATGCAGGGACTTTTAAAACAGCCCCTCTATCGGGTGAAATATCAAGCACAGCGCTTTGGCTGGGACCCGCCACCAGTCCATGACCATAATGGGGACACCTCCTACTTTCACCACGGGCTGGGCTTATTTGGAAGGGCAATGGGTTTGGGGAAATGCAGAACCCGGCACTGTATGTTGTCTGGTCGGGGAGATTAAGGGTTTTCATGGAAGTTACACCAAAGCCAATAAGTGTTGAAGAATTGTAACACTAGATTAGAGGTGGTTAGAATGTAAAATACTGGTGGTTTGTCAAATGATGTCCATTCAGCAGTAGCATGGGCTAGTTGGGCCGAAGGGCCTGTTTCCACGTTGTATGACTCTAACAGCCAAGGGTTTGCTGGTCCATGTGGCTGGTGCATTCTATCTCATGTCTGGTGCTGTGAGATTTAGTTCTTCAAGTTGTGGTTTTTGATTCTACTATGGAATGGAAGCAAACAGTGGTGGGAAATCTTGGCCTCATAATATTGCAGGATCTATTTCAGATAGAAGTAGCCATTTGGCTCGTCACCATATCAGTTTAATCCACCTTGCAGCCTAGGTATGGTCATCGCTTCCACATCTGTTCAGCGCTCTGTTTAGATCCCCTGCTTCCCATTGTGTGAGATGTTGATAGCATTATGTCATAGAGTCCCAGGGTCAAACAGCATGGAAACAGGCCCTTCGGCCCAACTTGCCCATGCCGACCAACGAGTCCTGTCTACACAAGTCCCAAATGCCTGCGTTTGGCCCCATATCCCTCCAAACCTGTCCTATCCATGTACCTGTCCAATTGTTTCTTAAGCGTTGGGATTCTACCTCCTCTGGCAGCTCGTTCCATACACCCACCACCCTTTGTGTAAAAATAAAAGGTTACCCCTCAGATTCCTATTAATTCTTTCCGCCTTCACCATTAACCTGTGTCCTCTATGTCCATCTCCCAGGTTCACCAGACTGATTCCTGGGATGTCAGGACTTTCATATGAAGAAAGACTGGATAGACTCGGCTTGTACTTGCTAGAATTTAGAAGATTGAGGGGGGATCTTATGGAAACTTACAAAATTCTTAAGGGGTTGGACAGGCTAGATGCAGGAAGATTGTTCCCAATGTTGGGGAAGTCCAGAACAAGGGGTCACAGTTTAAGGATAAGGGGGAAGTCTTTTAGGACCGATATGAGAAAAAACATTTTTCACACAGACAGTGGTGAATCTGTGGAATTCTCTGCCACAGAAGGTAGTTGAGGCCGGTTCATTGGCTATATTTAAGAGGGAGTTAGATGTGGCCCTTGTGGCTAAAGGGATCAGTGGGTATGGAGAGAAGGCCGAGTTGGATGATCAGCCATGGTCATATTGAATGGCGGTGCAGGCTCGAAGGGCCGAATGGCCTACTCCTGCACCTATTTTCTATGTTTCTATGTTCCAAATGTTGACCTCGCTGTCTATGTCCGTCCTGAAAAGGACGCAAGCTTCCGGTGACAATCCGTGGGAGCCGTCACTTGTCGCAATAGATGATGGTGGTAGCGGAATTACTCGGGATACTTCCAGTTTCCAGCCCCGCGGCATGGGCGCTCCTGCTATGGGGCCCTCTTGTTCCTGAATGATGTGTTTGTCGGGTGAAGAGTGTGTGTGCATCTGGACATTTGTCCACTGTTCAGTGCTCACCGTGTCATTCCTCAAGCCACAATCCAAGGAGTGTAGAATAAAGAGAGGCAACTCTAGTCAAGGGCTGAAATGGAAATACTGTGGTAAATCTAAAATACAGACAGAATATTATTGGAAGTATTGGAGCAGCATTTATGGAGGGAGAAACAGACCCATCATTTGAGACTGATATTTTATCGGAAATTACAAGGATAATTCCCGGGATGGCAGGACTGTCATATGCTGAGAGAATGGAGCAGCTGGGCTTGAACACTCTGGAGTTTAGAAGGATGAGAGGGGATCTCATTGAAACATATAAGATTGTTAAGGGCTTGGACACGCTAGAGGTAGGAAACATGTTCCCGATGTTGGGGGAGTCCAGAACCAGGGGCCACAGTTTAAGAATAAGGGGTAAGCCATTTTGAACGGAGACGAGGAAACACCTTTTCTCACTGAGAGTGGTGAGTCTGTGGAATTCTCTGCCTCGGAGGGCGGTGGAGGCCGGTTCTCTGGGTGCTTTCAAGAGGGAGCTAGATAGGGCTCTTAAAAATAGCGGAGTCAGGGGATATGGGGAGAAGGCAGGAACGGGGTATTGATTGGGGATGATCAGCCATGATCACATTGGATGGCGGTGCTGGCTTGAAGGGCCAAATGGCCTACTCCTGCACCTATTGTCTATTGTCTATTGGAACTGAAATGACTTGAAATATTAACTGTTTAAGAAAGAACTGCAGATGCTGGAAAATTGAAGGTAGACAAAAGTGCTGGAGAAACTCAGCGGGTGAGGCAGCGTCTATGGAGCGAAGGAATAGGTGACGTTTCGGGTCGAGACCCTTCTTAAAGACTGATGTGGTGGTGAGGGGGAGGGACGGGAAGAAGAAAGGAAGAGGCGGAGACAGTGGGCTGTGGGAGAGCTGGGAAGGGGAGTGGAAAGAGGGAGAAAGTAGGAACTACCTGAAATTGGAGAAGTCAATGTTCATACCGCTGGGGTGCAGATTGCCCAAGTGAAATATGAGGTGCTGCTCCTCCAATTTGTGGTGGGACTAACTCTGGCCATGGAGGAGGCCCAGGACAGAAAAGGCGGATTGGGAATGGGAGGAGGAGTTGAGTGCTGAGCCACTGGGAGATCAGGATGGTTATTGCGAAATGAGCGGAGGTGTCCGGCTTCTTTCTCCACGGATGCTGCACGACCTGCTGAATATTTCCACTGCTCTCTGGTTGTTCCAGGTTGTTATGTATGTGCCTTTGTAAATGACGCCTCTCATGGAGGTGTACAAGTTCAGGAGAGGAACCAATATGGTAAATGCACAGTCTTTTGCCCAGAGTCGGGGAATTGAAAACCAGGGGACATGGGGTTCTGGTGAAGCGGGGAAAGATTTAATAGGTACCTGAGGGATAACCTTTTTTCACACAAAGGGTGGTGGGTGTATGGAACGAGCAGCAGTTGAGGTTGGGACTATCATATGTTTAAGAAACATTTAGACAGGTACATGGATAGTTAAGAATGCCCTGTGCATGACCCCACCAGTCTTTATGAAGGACCTTGTCCTTAATTCCAATCACTCAGAGAAATCTCGTGAACCTACGCTGCACTGCCTCAATCACAAGTATGTCCTTCCTCAAATTAGGAGACCAAAACTAGACCAAAGCTTTAAAAGTAAAGTGGATAGCTATATGGACGGGAAAGGAATGGAGGGGTATGGTCTGAGTGCAGGTAGAATGGACTAGGGGAAAATAAATGGTCGGCACGGACTGGAAGGGCCGAGAAGGCCTGTTTCCGTGCTGTAATTGTTATATGGTTATATGGTTTAGAGGGATATGGACCAAACGCAGGCAGGTGGGACTAATATAGATGGTACATGTTGGTTGGCAGGGGCAAGTTGGGCCGATGGGCCTCTCTTCCTTGTCGTATGACTCTATGATTCTATGACCAGCAACTCAATTATTTGCCTTACACGGGTGTAAGAGACAAGGTACATCTTCTCTCTGTTTCTGAGGCTGAATGTTATGGAGCCATTAATCTGCACAGGTCAGAAACAGGCCCTTTGGCCCACTATGCTGACCAAGATCCGTTTAGTTCATCATCATGTGCACCGAGGTACAGTAAAAAGCTTTTGTCCTGTGCTATCCTGTACGATGGCAAACTGGACTAGTCCCTTGTGCCTGCTCACATCACCTCTGAACCCTTCCTATCCATATATCTATCCAAACGTCTGTTGAGAGTTGCCATTGTATTTGCCTCAAGAACCTCCTCTGGCAGCTCATTCCAGGGTTGGACTATCCTCTGAGTGGAAAAAATTGCTCCTGAGGGATTTTATCAATGTCATTCACTCCTGCCCTGTGAAATCCCCGTGATCGTATTTGCGTTGTCTAGAATGCCATGCGTTGTAGTGACATTGCACCTGTGCACATCTGCCCAGATGCTGCAACGATATTCATGTCACTCAGCCCTCGAGGCACATTTGAGCAAAGTAAAATTCCTCTCCCAGTTCAGTAGATCCCTGCAAAGCTGCGCTGCTGGACGACGGGCTTCCGTCCTAGTGGTAGCGCAACCTCATACAATCCTCTAGAAGAAGGGGCAAGACAGCTTGATGGTCTTGTGTCCCAAAGAGAACAATGACATTCTTACTTGAAACAGCATAACAGACCATGTAAACTTGGCACTCTGTAAACAACGTAATAAAGGACAAAAAATTATATATATATATATATATATATATATATATATATATATATATATATATATATATATATATATATATATATACACACACACGCAGATATATATATACACACACACGCAGATATATATATATATACACACACACACGCAGATATATATATACACACACACGCAGATATATATATATACACACACATGCAGATATATATATATATACACACACACACACACACGCAGATATATATATACACACACACACACGCAGATATATATATATATACACACACACACGCAGATATATATATACACACACACACACAGATATATACACACACACACACACACACACACAGATATATATACACACACACGCACACACAGATATATACACACACACACACACACACACACACACACACACACACACACACACACACACACACACACACACACACACACACGTCAATGTAGTTTGAGCTTATTTGGAGGTTGTAGTGTTTTGTAGCCGGATGGTATTGCATGCAACATATTTTTGAGAATGATGCACACTTGTACTACTTTGACTTGTAGATATGCTGTGATAGACAGTTTCAACCCGAGATACAGGCCGTACATGGTTTTTTTAGGTTAACCTGTTATCATTTACTTGCAAAATATTTTGCGGATATTGCCCATATTTGATGTTTTGACATAAAGTGGCTGAGATGGGCTGCAAGTTCTGTTTTAGTCTTTTTATCAGCTAAAGATTGTGAGAACATTTGGCCTTCTGGCATTGCACTAATATTATTGTCTATGTGCCTGGTTCTGTCCACTGCTCCCAGGGACATAATCTCAGCTTTACCAATATCTCCCCCACGTTACTTGAGAAAATGGTTGGAGTGTGTGAGTGAGAGATGTACGATCTGGAGACTGACCTGTAATCCGACATTATGCGGTGAAATCTCTAAGTTGCAAACCTTCTCTTTGTCTTTTTTTGAATATTACAGTATTGATTGCAGTCATAGAGTGACAGACAACAGACAATAGGTGCAGGAGTAGGCCATTCGGCCCTTCGAGCCAGCACCGCCATTCAATGTGATCATGGCTGATCATCCCCCAATCAGTACCCCGTTCCTGTCTTCTCCCTATATCCCCTGACTAGCTATCTTTAAGAGCCCTATCTAGCTCTCTCTTGAAAGTATCCAGAGAACCGGCCTCCATCGCCCTCTGAGGCAGAGAATTCCACAGACTCGTCACTCTGTGAGAAAAAGTGTTTCCTCGTCTACGTTAAATGGCTTACTCCTTATTCTTAAACTGTGTGGCCCCTGGTTCTGGACTCCCCCAACATCGGGAACATGTTTCCTGCCTCCAGCGTGTCCAAACCCTTAACAATCTTATATGTTTCAATAAGATACCCTCTCATCCTTGTAAACACCAGAGTGTACAAGTCCAGCTGCGCCATTCTCTCAGCATATGACAGTCCCGCCATCCCGGGGATTAACCTTGTGAACCTACGCTGCACTCCCTACATACAAACATAAGATACATGTGATACAGCGAGGGTACAGGCCCTTCAGCCCAACTTGCCCACACTGGCCAACATGTCCCAGCTACACTCGTCCCACCTGCCTGCGTTTGCCCCATATCCCTCCAAACCTGAGCTACCCATGTACTTGTCGAACTGTTTCTTAAACGTTACCTTTCTTCTGTAATATTTGTAATCAGTGGCTGTAATATCTTACAATCTTTTGGATGTGGTGTAAAAATGTGCAAGCAGTTGTTGTAATTTGTGAACTTGCAGCTATTCTTGAAGGGTTCAGAGTCAACAAATCAAACATTTTGACTAATATCTAACTTGGAGATTCTGCCTTTGGACATGTTGAGTGATTAACAGAAGGCAAGGTGTAGAGCAGAAACCGGGGTTCGATCCTGACCTCGGATGCTGTCTGTGTGGAGTTCTCCCTGTGATCACATGAATTTCCACTGGGTTTCGCTTTCCGAAGGTCATAAGGGATAGGAGCAGAATTAGGCCATTCGGCCCATTAAGTTCACTCCCCCATTCAATCATGGCTGACCTATCTCTCCCTCCAAACCCCATTCTCCTGCCTTCTCCCCGTAACCCCTGACACCCGTACTAATCGAGACCCTCTTACTTCCCAAATGGGGGGGGGGGGGGGGGGGGGGGGGGGGGGGAGGGGGGGGTTGCAGGTTGCTTGATGTTGTGTTAAAGAAGGAACTGCAGATGCTGGAAAATCGAGGGTACACAAAATGCTGGAGAAACTCAGCGGATACAGCAGCATCCATGGAGCGAAGGAGATGGGCGACGTTTCGGGCCAAAACCCTTCTTCAGACTCGAATATGAGGGGAAAGTCATCAAATTAGTTTATATTTTAATACAATGGGGGGAAAACAACTATATATTGAAAAAAAGAACAGAACATGAGAGGAATAGATCAGGTAGACGCACGGAGTCTCTTGCCCAGAGTAGGGGAATCAAGAACCAGAGGACATAGGTTTAAGGTGAGGAGGGGGGGGAAGTGATAGATTTAATACGAACCTGAGGTGTAACCTTTTCACACGAAGCGAGGTGGGTGTATGGAACGAGCTGTCGGAGGAGGCAGGTATTATTGCAATGTTTAAGAAGCATTTAGACAGGTATGTGGATAGGACGGGTTTAGAGGGATATGGGCCAAATGTAGGCAGGTGGGACTAGTGTAGATGGGGCATGTTGTTCGACGTGGGCAAGTTGGGCTGAAGGGCCTGTTTCCACGCTGTGTTATAGAGTCGAACTATATATTAAAAGCATCATTAAAGAGAAACAAAGAGAAAAGAACCAAACTTATCTCAAATAACTAAAGGTGGATTCTCCATTACAAGACATTTTTGTGCCCAATATGTACCCTCTGAATGTCATTCTTTTGTGTACATGAATGAGGGCGATAGTCTGTAGACGGTTGTGAGAGAAAGATTCCATTGACCTTGGAGTCTGGGAGAAAGAGGTGTTAGTCTCTGGAATCTTTATTTTGCAATTTGTGTTTTGTCCATTGTTCCGAGATGGGGAATGTCTTGGAGAAGGATCGATCAAACAAGTATTGAAGGTAGACTAAAATGCTGGAGAAACTCAGCAGGTGAGGCAGCATCTATGGAGCGAAGGAAATAGGCAACGTTTCAGGTCGAAGGGTGCCGGGGTTAGGTTAATGGATGGGATTAAGATAATAGTTTGAGAGATTTATAGTGTCACATGGTCATACAGTACAGAAAAAGGCAGCAGGAACAGCAGATTCACCACCAAGTGCAAGTCAGGATGCATAATAAATGCCGTCCTTCAAATGAACAAAATAAAAGCCTTGTTTAGCAGGATATCAAGCTCCTTTTTCAATGATGTCATGTTTATTATCCAAACCATTCCAATCTATGCTTAGATTTCACCCTTGCAAACTGGACTCGGGGCTCGACATTATTGTACAAAGTCCCTCGGCTGAAGAAATGCTTTGTCATGGTTCCCATGCAGCTACACTCCACTATCTCTGCACGGCCCGTCTGCCCAGATTGATAATATCTGCTGCCGCCACATCTGTGACAGTCGGACCTTTGTTAAACATTACTTCCAAGTGAAGCTGCTTTTAAACAGATACTGTCTCGTAAATCATTTTAACCTGCTCCCAGGCACGATGCCTTGTGTGAGCAATTATATTTGCAACTTATCCGAATGCCACGTAAGATTAAAGCCTGTACTGGTGTCAAAGCTACAGCTGGGGCAGGGGCAGAGTCTTGCAGTTTAGTGTATGAGCAGAGGTTTGTACAGGTTTCCAAAGACGTACAGGTTTGGAGGCTAACTGGTTTGATATAATTGTAAATCATCCCTGATATGTGTAGGATAGTGTTAGTGTGCGGGGATCGCTGGTCGCTGCGGGCTCGGTGGGCCGCGGGGCCTGTTTCTGCGCTGTATTTCTAAACATGAATCAGGTAGCCCACTCAGACCCTCTGACCTGCTCATTGAGTAAGACTAATGCTGGTTTAGTTTTAGACAATAGGTGCAGGTGTAGGCCATTCAGCCCTTCGAGCCAGCACCTTCATTCAATGTGATCATGGCTGATCATCCCCAATCAGTACCCCGTTCCTGCCTTCTCCCCATATCCCCTGACTCCACTATCTTTAACAGCCCTATCTAGCTCTCTCTTGAAAGTATCCAGAGAACCCTCCTCCACTGCCCTCTGAGGCAGAGAATTCCACAGACTTGCATCTCTCTGTGTGAAAAAGTGTTTCCTCATCTCTGTTCTAAATGGCTTACTCCTTATTCTTAAACTGTGGCCTCTGGTTCTGGACTCCCCCAACTCTCCAAACTGCTATGTTGCAGAGAGAGTGGTGAAACTCCACAACTACACTTGATTAGTCCGGGTGTCAGGGGTTACGGGGAGAAGGCAGGAGAATGGTGTTGAGAGGGAAAGGTAGATCAGCCGTGATTGAATGGCGGAGTAGACTCGATGGGCCGAATGGCCTAATTCTGCTCCTACGACTTATGAGAGAAAACAGCCCCCCAGGGTGAGGCTGGAACTTGTGTCTCTGGCACTGTGTGGCAGCAGCTCCCCCTGCTGCGCCATCGCACCGCTCCTCGGGTGCTGCCTGTGTGGAGTTTGCACGTTCTCCCCGTGACCGTGTGGGTTTTCTCCGGGAGCTCCAGTTTCCTCACGCACTCCAATGATGTGTGTGTGTGTGTGTGTTTGAAGGTCAATTGGCTTCTGTAATTGTCCCCAGTGTGGGATAGAACTGGTGAACGAGTGGCCATTCGGCGCCGAGGCTGTGGGCCAAAGGGCCTGTTTCTACGCTCCTAAGGTGTGTAAAGTTGCGGCCCAGCTTTGAGCTCTGCCACACACTACTACTCTTGATATCTTGTACCCTGAAGGCCCTGTCGAACTTTCCCAAGTTACAAACTCTCCCGAGCTTACAAAATCCTTAAGGGGTTGGACAGGCTAGATGCAGGAAGATTGTTCCCGATGTTGTGGAGGTCCAGGAGAAGGGGTCACAGCTTAAGGATAAGGGGGAAATCCTTTAGGACTGAGATGAGAAGGACTTTTTTCACACAGAGAGTGGTGGGTCTCTGGAACTCTCTGCCACAGAGGGTAGTTGAGGCCAGTTCATTGGCTATATTTAAGAGGGAGTTAGATGTGGCCCTTGTGGCTAAGGGGATCAGAGGGTATGGAGAGAAGGCAGGTACGGGATACTGAGTTGGATGATCAGCCGTGATCATATTGAATGGCGGGGCAGGCTCGAAGGGCCGAATGGTCTACTCCTGCACCTAATTTCTATGTTTCTATGAGCTTTCCCCTTGATTCGAACTCGGGGAATGTCGGGTAATGTCGGTAGCGAGCTCGTAGGAGTCCGTAGATGTTTTGTAGCGGCTCGTAATGCCAGCCGTAGGAACTTGGGGCATCGGGTAAAGGCCCTGTCCCACTGTACGAGGTAATTCAAGAGGTCTCTCGAGTTTTTAAAAAAAAATCAAACTCGTGGTAAGTACGTAGAATGTACGTAGCGGGTATGTCGGAGCTCGGGACGTCTCTTAGCGGCTCGTAACGCTAACGGTAGGTACTCAGGAAACGCGGTAAGCTCGTGGAGTTTTTTCAACAGTGGGGAGAGATTCCACGAGAGCCCCGAGTACCTACGAGCGGCCATTACCGTAATTCTCTGAGTTCGAATCAGGCGAAACTCAGGAGAACTCTTGAATTACCTCGCACAGTGGGACAGGCCCCTTAAGTCGGGACGTTTTTTCAACGTTGAAAAATGTCCACAAGTTAAAACAATAGCCCCGAGTACCTATGAGCGATTATTACCGTAATTCTCCGAGTTCGAATCAAGGGGTAAACACGGGAGAGTTCGTGAGTAACTCGGGAAAGTGGGACATGGGCTTCACTGTGTTCTCTGTCACGCCAATGTTAAACCCTGGCAAAACCTCACCTCATTTACCATCCGGATTTCACCCTCTGCTGTCACCTTTGATGTGGTATCTTCTCAAAATGGATTTAATTACCGAGTTGCCGGCTGGTCGACCGAGAGAAGGCTTTGAGAAAAACTCTTGAATGAATGACGTTTGTCTTATCTCTGAACCTCTCAAATTCCACAGGGTTTAAAAAAAAAAACCTAATCCAGTAAGTTATTCCATTATCAATCTGAAGAAGAACAGCTCCAATTGTATAAGAATTATGTTCAAAGCAAGAGCCACTCATTTCCCAAATCTCTCTGTCTCTCTCTCTGTCTCTCTCTCTGTCTCTCTCTCTGTCTCTCTCTCTGTCTCTCTCTCTCTGTCTCTCTCTCTGTCTCTCTCTCTGTCTCTCTCTCTGTCTCTCTCTCTGTCTCTCTCTCTGTCTCTCTCTCTGTCTCTCTCTCTGTCTCTGTCTCTGTCTCTGTCTCTGTCTCTGTCTCTGTCTCTGTCTCTCTCTCTGTCTCTCTCTCTGTCTCTCTCTCTCTGTCTCTCTCTCTGTCTCTCTCTCTCTGTCTCTCTCTCTGTCTCTCTCTCTGTCTCTCTCTCTGTCTCTCTCTCTGTCTCTCTCTCTGTCTCTCTCTCTGTCTCTCTCTCTGTCTCTCTCTCTGTCTCTGTCTCTGTCTCGGTCTCTGTCTCTGTCTCTGTCTCGGTCTCTGTCTCTGTCTCTGTCTCTGTCTCTGTCTCTGTCTCTGTCTCTGTCTCTGTCTCGGTCTCGGTCTCGGTCTCGGTCTCGGTCTCGGTCTCGGTCTCGGTCTCGGTCTCTGTCTCTGTCTCTGTCTCTGTCTCTGTCTCTGTCTCTGTCTCTGTCTCTGTCTCTGTCTCTGTCTCGGTCTCTGTCTCTGTCTCTGTCTCTGTCTCTGTCTCTGTCTCTGTCTCGGTCTCGGTCTCGGTCTCGGTCTCGGTCTCGGTCTCGGTCTCGGTCTCGGTCTCGGTCTCGGTCTCGGTCTCGGTCTCGGTCTCGGTCTCGGTCTCGGTCTCGGTCTCGGTCTCGGTCTCGGTCTCGGTCTCGGCTCTCTCGGTCTCGGCTCTCTCGGTCTCTGCTCTCTCGGTCTCTGCTCTCTCGGTCTCTGCTCTCTCGGTCTCTGCTCTCTCGGTCTCTGCTCTCTCGGTCTCTGCTCTCTCGGTCTCTGCTCTCTCGGTCTCTGCTCTCTCGGTCTCTCCTCTCTCGGTCTCTCCTCTCTCGGTCTCTCCTCTCTCGGTCTCTCCTCTCTCGGTCTCTCCTCTCTCGGTCTCTCTCTGTCTGTCTCTGTCTCTCCACTCTCTGTCTCTCCACTCTCTGTCTCTCCCCCTCTCTGTCTCTCCCCCTCTCTCTCTCTCTCTCTCTCTCCGCCCCTCTCTCACGCCCTCTCCATGCACATTCCCTTCTGTACGGAGTTTGCACGTTCTCCCTGTGACCTGCGTGGGTTTTCTCCGGGTGCTCCGGTTCCCTCCCACACTCCAAAGACGTGCGGGATTGTAGGTTAATTGGCTTTGGTAAAATTGTAAATTGTCCCTAGTGTGTGTAGGATAGCGCTGGTATGCGGATGGTACCGACTCGGTGGATGGTACCGACTCGGTGGGCCGAAGGGCCTGTTTCCACACCCAGTCTCTAAAATCGGAAAGTCTTTTGAAAGCAGTCGTTCTCTGTTGAACTGGAGCGGGATAGAAATAGCCACAGAATGTACGGTTATCCTGTGACTTGTTGCAGGGCGAGGTTCAAGGTGACTTGCCTGTTGGAACCCGCGCTCTCTGCCGCTGAAAAACCTCTGGCAAACCTCCAAGTTATCTGCTGTGGCGGCAAAAATATAAACCCTATTTGTCCCAGTCCCGGGCGATCCATAGCCTTCACATTCCCCACAGCTGTTATATTTATACTCCATTCACCTGCCTTCAATCTGAACTCCCCCACATTCAGCAACTCTCAACGTCCGTGCAGAAAGGGAGGAAATAATGTCATTAGGAATAGGAGTTGAATTAGGCCATTTGGCCCATCAAGTCTAGTCCGCCATTCAATCAGGTCTGATCTATCTCTCCCTCCCAACCCCATGCTCCTGCCTTCTCCCCATAACCTCTGACACCCGTACTAATCAAGAATCTATCCATCTCTGCCTTACAAAATATCCACTGACTTGTGGCCTCCACAGCCTTCTGTGGCAAAGAATTCCACAGATTCACCAACCTCTGTCTAAAGACATTACTCCTCATCTTCTTCCTAATAGTCATGTCCCATTGTACGAGTTCATTCAAGAGTTCTCCCAAGTTTCCCCTGATTGGAACTCGGAGTTTTACGATAATGGCCGCTCGTAGGTACTCGGGGCTCTCGTCGACATTTTTCCACATGTTGAAAAATCTTCACCAGTCTGCACGAGCTTACCGCGTTTCCCCAAGTACCTGCCGTTAGAGTTACGAGTTCCTAAGAGACTTCCCAAGCTCCGACGTACCCTCTACGTACATTCTACCACGAGATTGATTTTTATTTAACTCGGGAGAGCTCTTGGATGAACTCGTACAGTGGGACAGGGCTTTAAAAGAACATTCTTTAATCCTGAGGCTATGACCTCTAGTCCTAGACTCTCCGACTAATGGAAACATCCTCTCCATATCCACCCTATCCAAGCCTTTCATTATTCTGTACCTTTCAATGAGGTTCCCCCCCCTCATTATTCTAAACTCCAGTGGGTAGAGGCCCAGCGCCAACAAACGCTCATCATATGCTAACCCACTCATTCCTGAGATCTTTCGGGTGAACCTCCTCTGGACCCTCTCCAGAGAGAGCACATCCTTCCCCAGATATGGTGCCCAAAATTGCACTCAGTATTCCAGTGCCTCAACATTACATCCCTGTTTTTGTGTACAAGCCCTCTTGACATAAATGCTAGCATTGAGTTTGCTTTCTGCTGTAGAACTGCTGATGTTCAGGAAAGCAAAATAACTTTGCGTGCGGTGAACAGCGATCAAAACGTGAAGGTTGAGGTTAAAACTCTCTGTGGGATTGTGACCACCATCATGTGGCCACTGCTGAAGTGCAGCCACACTCTTCCAATGCCCATAACAAACTACTGCCCTTGTATCTCACTGCCAACCATCAACCTACAAGTCTCCATAATAGATTGGCTTAATCCCGAGTTAATTCCACCAACTGTACACATCCTTGACAAGTGTTGCAATCAATCCTCGCTGTCACATAAAGCAATAAACTGAATTAGTGGACAAAAAGAAAAGTATTTGTTCCCTTGTAACAATGACACATGCAAGCATTTGTTCAACTGCAGTGACTGTAGAAGTTAGAAGGTCTGAAGAAGGGTACCGACCCAAAACGGCACCCATTCCTTCTCTCCAGAGATGCTGCTTGAAGATGGTGGGTGATCTTATAGAGGTGTACAAGATCATGAGAGGATTAGATCGGATAAATGCACAGTCTTTTGCCCAGAGGGGAATCAAGATCCAGAAAGGACATGGGTTTAAGATGAGAGGGGAAATGTTTCATATGAATCTGAGGGGTCACAATCTGCTGGAAGAGGTAGTTGAGGCAGATACCATCATAACATTTAAAAGACATTTGGACAGGTACACGAATAGGACAGGTGTAAAGGGTTGTCGGCCAAGTGTGGGCATGTGTGTCTGGTGTAGATGGGACATGTTGGTCTGTGTGGGCCAATCTGAAGATCAGTTCAGTCTGAAGAAGGGTCTCGACCCGAAACGTCACCCATTCCTTCTATCCATAGCTGCTGCCTGTCCCACTGAGTTACTCCAGCATTTTGCATCTGTAAAAGATAAGCATGTTTTGTATCAGTTAATTACAAGGGCCGGTACGGTGGCGCAGCGGTAGAGTTGCTTACTTACTGCACCAGACACCCGGGTTCGATCCTGACCACGGGTGCTGTCTGTGCGGAGTTTGCATGTTCTCCCTGTGATCGCGTGGGTTTTCTCTGGGTGCTCCGGTTTCCTCCCACACTCCATAGATGTGCAGTTTTGTAGATTAATTGGCTTTGGTAAACTGTCCTTAATGTGTAGTATTGAACTGGTGCACCGGCCAAAGGGCCTGTTTCCACGCTGTATCTAGATAAGCTATCCTCATCCCACCACAACCAGAGAGCAGTCTTTGATGTCCCTCGGACTATCCTCGATCAGACTTTGTTGGCTTCACCTTGCACTAAACCTTATTCCCTTACCATGTATCTATACACTGTCAATGGATTGATTGTAATCATGTGTTGTCTTTCCGCTGACTGGTTAGCACGCAACAAAAAGCTTTTCACTGTACCTCGGTACACGTGACAATAAACTGAATTGTACTAAATTGAATTGCATTGTAAACTAGATTCAAGATTCAAGAGAGTTTATTGTCGTGTGTCCCTGATAGGACAATGAAATTCTTGCTTTGCTTCAGCACAACAGAACATAGTAGGCATTGACTACAGAACAGATCAGTGTGTCCATACACCATTATATAAATATATACACACATGAATAAATAAACTGATAAAGCACAAATAACAGATAATGGGCTATTTTACTTTGGAGTCACGTGAGTGACTACGTGAAGACCCCGCCAGCACGCATGCGCGACTTTGTTTTTCAGCACAGTGTCATGTCTGAAATACGTTCATCCTCCTTTTCCCAGCATGGCAGTGTGTGAGCATGGACTCGTTCCAGGGCATGAAATCACAGAGCTTTGAAATCTTCACGTAGTCGCTCACATGACTCCGAAGTAAAATAGTAAGATTAAATGAGAATTTACCAGTTTGAAGATTGATCTTTACTTTATGAGGAGTTACGATGAGGGATTACGTGCCCTCCGCTCCCAAAACCCTCTATTATAAAGTTCATCTGGTATGAAAGTTCTCTCTTATCTTACTATATTAGTCTACGTTGGTATCTGTGATTTCACACCACTGCTTTGAAGAATGTCGCGCATGCGTGCTGGCGGGGTCTTCACCGTAATCCCTCATCGTAACTCCTCATAAAATAAAGATCAAACTTCAAACTGGTAAGTTCTCATTTAATCTTACTATTAATGTTCAGAGTTTTGTCCGAGCCAGGTTTAATAGCCTTATGGCTGTGGGGGAAGTAGCTATTCCTGAACCGAAACTATGAACAGTTTCCAGTAGTCCTTGAGCCTACGTAGTGATACAGTCTTCTGTCTGTCTACATTTCTAGCCTGTATATTGAATGTGTTTTCTGTACTCTTTCACTCTGTATATTTGGCAACTGTCTTGTACGCCCTCGTACTATAAATGGGAGCCATTTCCTACACTCTTTCAGCTTGTAAATGGGAGCTGCTTCTTGCACCCGCTCAGACAGTACATTGTACCAGTTATATTTTTGGCATCATTCAGCCTGTACACTGAATGTGTCCAACACTCATTCCATCCATTGTGGGTCTTGTCGAGTTGTCTGCAGACAGCAATCAGTGACAATACTATAAGCCCTGCCGGAAATGATTGGAAAATTCCCCGGTCAAGTCTTATCGCCTCAATGGGTATAAGAACATTACAACTGAGTCAGTCGGCACGGTGGTAACGTCACTGCTGCCAGGGACCCTGGTTCGATCCCGACTATGGGCGCTGTCTGTAACCGAGTTTGTACGTTCTCCCCGTGACCGCGTGGGTTTTCTCCCAGATCTTCGGTTTCCTCCCACGCTCCAAAGACGTACAGGTTTCTAGGTTAAGGGTGTAGGAAGGAACTGCAGATGCTGGTTTAAAACAGAAGATAGACACAAAACGGTGGAGTGACTCAGCGGGACAAGCAGCACCCCTGGAGAGAAGGAATGGGTGACGTTTTGGGCCTTCAGTCTGAAGCAGGGTCTCGACCCAAAACGTCACCCATTCCTTCTCTCTAGAGATGCCGCCTGATCCGCAGAGTAAAGGGCCTGTCCCACAGTCCGAGGCAATTCAAGAGTTTTCTCCCGAGTTTTCCCCCCGATTCGAACTCGGAGAATGTCCGTAGCGGGTCCGTAGGAGTTCGTGGATGTCTCTCGTAGCGGCTCGTAATGCTAACGGTAGGTACTCAGGAATTCCGGGACATTTTTTCAACACTGTGAAAAATGTCCGCGAGTAAAAAAAATACTCGTGATGAAAAATAAAGTTACTTTTTCCTCGTACGAGCCGCTACGAGACATCCACGAACTCCTACAGACCCGCGACGGACATTCTCCGAGTTCGAATCAGCGGAAAACTCGGGAGAACTCTTGAATTACCTCGTACAGTGGGACAGGCCCTTTACTCCAGCCAATTGTGTCTATCTTCAGGTTTGTAGGTTAATTGGCTTGGTATAAATTTAAATTGTGCCCAGTGGGATAGTGTTAATATGCAGGGATCGCTGGTCGGTGCGGACTCGATGGACGAAAGGGCCTGTTTCCGCGCTGTATCTCTAAACTAATCTAAAAGGCCATTCGGCCCCTCGAGCTTGGGCTAGCATTTATTTACAATGTTCTTTTCCCTGGATGGTCAATGATGCTTCAGTATGACATAAGCAATCACTCAGTGACATTCAGTTCAGTGAAGCATTGTCAAACCAAAACACCATCCTCGATTAGCAAAGTGTACAGAAATAGCCCACTGAGAACGATTGAATGGTGGAGTAGACTTGATGGGCCGAATGGCCTAATTCTGTTTCTATCACTGATGAAGATATGAGCTCAAGCCCTCCGGTCCCGGTGACATCCTTGTGAACCTTGTTAAGGTTATTACTCTCTCAAATACTCCCTCATTAAAAATCGGGGCAGCACTGTGGCACAGCGGCAGGTTCGATCCTGACTACGGGTGCTTGTGTGCAGTTTGTAGCTTCAGACTGTGGCCGTGTGGGTTTTCTCTGAGTCCTCCGGTTTCCTCCCACTTTCCAGAGGTTGGTAGGTATATTGGCTTCCGTAAATTGCCCCGAGAGTGTGGGATAAAACTTTGTGTGATCGCTGGTTGGTGCGGGCTCGGAGTGACGAAGGGCCTGTTTCATCGATGAATCTCAAAACTAAACTAAACTCCATTTGCCCTGCACACTCGTTGCTCAACACTGATCCCTTTCTCCATTGGCTAGAAGCACGCTGGTCCAAGAATTCTTCAGCAAATGTTTCAGGAATTCCAGGCAGAAGGATGATGGTGATGCAAACATGGTCGCGTTGCAACACCATCTGGCCATTCATATCACTGTGCGTCACTCTCCACAAAATGCAATTACAATTCCCGTCACAATTCATGTCCATACGTTATAGGAACAGGATTAGGCCATTCACCCCATCAAAACTACTCCACCATTGGTCTGAGGAAGGGTTTCGGCCCGAAACGTTGCCAATTTCCTTCGCTCCATAGATGCTGTGTTTCTCCAGCACTTTTGTCCACCATTCAATCATGGCTGATCTATCTTTCCCTCTCAACCTCATTCTCCTGCCTTCTCCACTTAATCTCTGACACCAGTACTAATCAAGAATCTATCAAACTCCGCCTTAAAAAATATCCATTGACTTGGCCTCCACAGCCGTCTGTTGCAATGTATTCCACAGATTCACCGCCCTGTGACGAAAGAATTAACTTGTGGTCCACGTCTGCCGACCCGACTTAAGAATTAAGTGCACACGCAAAATGCTGGAGGCAGCATCTCTGGAGAGAAGGAATGGGCGACGTTTCGGGTCGAGATCCTTCTTCAGACTGGTGTCGGGGAGTGGGTGGGACAGAGATAGGATGTAGGCGGGGAGATTAAGACTAGTGGGAGAAGGGCAGGTGAGGGAGACAGCCAGAGAGTGGTGAATGTGGAATTCTCTGCCTCGGAGGGCGGTGGAGGCAGGTTCTCTGGATGCTTTCAAGAGAGAGTCAGATAGGGCTCTTAAAAATAGCAGAGTCAGGCGATATGGGGAGAAGGCAGGAACGGGGTACTGATTGGGGATGATCAGCCATGATCACATTGAATGGTGGTGCTGGCTCGAAGGGCCAAATGGCCTACTCCTGCACCTATTTTCTATAAAGCAAGGGCTATCTGAAGTTAGAGAAGTCAATGTTCATACCGCTGAGGTGTAAACTACCCAGGCGAAATATGAGGCGCTGTTCCTCCAATTTGCGCTGGGCCTCACTCTGACAGTGGAGGAGGCCCAGGACAGAGAGGTCGGATTGGGAATTAAGTGGCTCGATTGAAAGTAACATTCATCCCTATTCATCTCTTCTCTTCAACATAATGGAACGAACAAAGCTGCTTCCAAAAATAGTGGATAGGAAAGTATTCAGAATCACTGAAGACGGATTCGGAAGCATTATTGTATCTTACATAACCCACTCTGCACTCTCCTTCCGTGAAACTGCCCAGGAATCCGGCTAATGCAGACATGGAAGCTGGCCTGTTACAGATGACGGGCGGGTGCAGTGCGCACATTGAATTTTTCATTAAGTGTGATTAATCCATTTCATAAAATATTGAAGAGGACATTGGTTCACAATGTGAGCTGGCAGGAGGCCTGGCCTCTCCTACTCCGAGGAGAGGTTAAAGCGCTGCTTCTTCTTGCGTATGGCGTGCACAGCCTAACGGTTTTCTCCGGGATCTCCGGTTTCTTCCCACACACCAAATACGTACAGGTTTGCTGGTTAATTGGCTTGGTGCAAATGTAAATTGTCCCCGGTGTGTGTAGGGAGGTGTTAATGTGCGGGGATCGCTGGTCGGTGTGGGCTAACGGGCCTGTTTCCGATCCGTATCTCTAAACTAAATGAAAACTAAAAAGCGTTCTTCTCCCACAGCCCAATGTGAAAGCTCACAAGTAAGTGAGCAAGCTTATTGGCCAAGTATTCACATACAAGGAATTTGCCTTGGTGCTCCACCCACAAGTAACAACATGACAGTTACAAATGACTCAGAAAACATTAAACCTTAATAATAATAAAGCATTAATGATATAACATAGAAACATAGAAAATAGGTGCAGGAGTAGGCCATTCGGCCCTTCGAGCCTGCACCGCCATTCAATATGATCATGGCTGATCATCCAACTCAGTATCCTGTACCTGCCTTCTCTCCATACCCCCTGATCCCTTTAGCCACAAGGGCTAAACACCATTGATCAAGCATGTGAACCAGTATGCCAGCATACTACGCCCTTCACTAAGGCACTCAATTTGAGGTTCAGGAACAAGTCCCACAGCTCATGTTCAAGTTCATTGTCACATAACTAATTAAGGGACAGTGAAATTTTAGTTACCTCTCCCCTGACTCTCAGTCTGAAGATGGGTCTCGACCCGAAACGTCACCTATTCCTTTTCTCCAGAGATGCTGCCTGTCCCGCTGAGTTACTGCAGCATACTGAGTTATTGCAGCCTCCCGACTGGAAGTCCGTGCAGAGAGTGGTGAGGACAGCGGAAAAAATCATCGGGAGTTCTCTCCCCTCAATCGGGGATATTGCGACCAAACGTTGCGTGTCTAAGGCCAGCAGTATTATAAAAGACCCCACACATCTCCATCACGGACTGTTCACTCTGCTGCCCTCGGGAAAAAGATATCGTAGCATAAGGAGCAGAACATCAAGTTTCTGCAACAGCTTCTTCCCACGAGCCATCAGACTCCTGAATGCCATGTAATGGGCTGCCACCATTGTCTATTTATCCTTTTATCCATTTTACCATTCTGTTAATTATCGTGTTGCATAGGGGAGCCAAATGCAACGGAATTTCGTTTGGAATTGCATATATCGATGTATTTCTAAATGACAATAAAGTTTGTTTGACTTTGACATTTTGTGTCTATCTTCGGTGTAAACCAGCATCTGCAGTTCCTTCCTATACACCATAAACCCACGTTAGAATGGACCATGGTGGAGGGGGGGGGTTGGAGGTCAGTAAAGATCCGCAATAGCAGCGATCGTGGCGGAAGCATCAGAGAGGCGCGTGGTTATGGGGAGAAGGCAGGAGAATGGGGCTGAGAGGGAAAGATAGATCAGCCATGAGTGAATGGATGGCGGAGTTGACTCGGATGGCCCAATGGCCTAATTCTACTCTTACGACATGAACGTTTTGTAAACCAGCATCTGCAGTTCCTTGTGCCTACCTGTTCATGTTTCGTAATTACCTTACACATTGCTAGATAGAAACAGAAAAATAGGTGCGGGAGCTGGCCATTCGACCCAGCTGAGGTTGAGGAGGTGCAGGTTGGAGGAGGTGCAGGTGAACCTCTGTCGCACCTGGAACGACTGTTTGGGTCCTTGAATGGAATATTTCAGGTAGTCCCTGCTTTCTCCCTCCCCTTCCCAACTCTCCCACAGCCCACTGCCTCCGCCTCTTCCTTTCTTCTTCCCGCCCCCCTCCCCCCACATCAGTCTGAAGAAGGGTCTCGACCCAAACCCACCTCTTCCTTCGCTCCATAGATGCTGCTGCACCCGCTGAGTTTCTCCAGCATTTTTGTCTACCTTTGATTTTTCCAGCATCTGCAGTTCCTTCTTAAACAAACAGCTTGCATTCCTGCTCAGCCATGTGTCCGAGCCTGGTCACGTCAGGACACGCACAGATTGTATCTGAATGAATGAATACTTTATTCTTTGCTTGGATAGCCAAGGTATGCAAATAGTGGCCACATAAAGGGCACAGACGATGTTACAAAGTATTCGTGCCAGGTCCCCTCTGTTCTCTCCCCCCCCCCCCCCCCCCCCCCCACTCACGGCAGCCCCCCCAGTCCGGGTTCTCCTTTTTTTCATCTCACTGCTCCTTCGAGTATCACCCTCCCTAACATTGTTCTGGGGGAGTCCAGAACCAGGGGCCACAGTTTAAGAATAAGGGGTGAGCCATTTAGAACGGAGACAAGGAAACACTTTTTCACACAGAGAGTGGTGAGTCTGTGGAATTCTCTGCCGCAGAAGGCGGTGGAGGCTTTCAAGAGAGAGCTAGATAGGGCTCTTGAAGATAGCGGAGTCTGGGGATGTGGGGAGAAGGCAGGAACGGGGTACTGATTGGGGTTGATCTGCCATGATCACATTGAATGGTGGTGCTGGCTCGAAGGGCTGAATGGCCTACTCCTGCACCTATTGTCTATTGTTTATTGGCCCAGACAAGATTTTGGACAGTTTGCTACTTATCTGCAAGGGCCAATAGGGCCGTTTGTCCTTATTTAAAAAAAAAACCCAATGTTTTAGTCAACGGACACGAGTGTTTAATTGTCGTAGATACCGAACAATGAAATTCTTACTTGCAACAGCATAATAAGCCCTGTAAACACAATACACACAGATAATGTATAGTCAACAAAACAAATTTCTGTTGTCCCTCTCATGACTTCACAGCAAGGAGCCAAAGTGGCAGCCAATTGTTAATAGAGCTTGTTTTATAGGAAGACCCTCAGAGGGGCTCCCGCAGTTCAATGTTCATCCCCGCACCTGAACATGTAATCTTTTTTTTTCCTTAACAAGGAGATTTTATTCCAATAACTACAGTTACAATGTACTGGAAAGATTAAAACTGCCCAGCAAGTTGCAAACATCAATCATCATCAAATTACACTGTTGTCATGTGTAGAAAGGAACTGCAGATGCTGGTTTGTACTGGAGTAACTCAGTGGGTCAGGCAGCATCTCTGGAGAAAACGGATGGGTGACGTTTCGGGGTGGGTTCCTGAAGATGGATCTCCATGCAAAATGTCACCCATCCTTTTTCTCCAGAGATGCTGCCCGGCCCGCTGAGTTACTCCAGTAGTGTGTGTCTACTGCGATATCATCCTTATCCATGGCCCACTCTTCGTCCCGCAGTGACCAGCGTTCATGGAAGGCCTCCAGAGTCCTCGTATATGCCGCGTGTTCCCTCTCCAGGGATATGTGGGCATGGACAGGCCTGGAAGAGGGGCAGGGCAGTCAACTTGGGCTCAACCCCTCGACTGCCTGCTACCTGGACTTGCGAACGGACATCTTGGCCAGACCAGGGGCAAACTGACAGGGAGATCTCCTCCCAACCGCCCCCACCCCTCCATACTGGATCATAGAGTGATACAACATGGAAACAGGCCCAACTTGCCCACACTGGCCAACATGTCCAAGCTACACTGGTCCCACCTGCCCGCGTTTGGCCCATATCCCTCCAAGCCTGTCCTATCCATGTACCTGTCTAACTATTTCTTAAGCGTTGGGATAGTCCCTGCCGCAACTACCTCCCCTGGCAGCTTGTTCCATACAGCCACCACCACCCTTGGGGTAAACTAAGTTCAAGTGAGCAAAGATCAGGAGCGTGGTGGTGAAGTGCAGCCAAAACTCGAGGAGCAGCCCCAACGGCCAACGATCCAGGGCGTCTCCCTTACACACGAGGCAAGCAGTGGAGTGAAGGTGCTGGCGTTGAATATCTCCCGTCACTAAATATTCCTTTGGGATCAAGGATATTTGAGTACTATCCCGGAATATCCTACGCTAGCAAACTGTTGGAAATAGTAGGGTTTCGGCCCGAAACGTCGCCTATCTCCTTCGCTCCTTAGATGCTGCTGCACCCGCTGAGTTTCTCCAGCCTTCTGTGTACCCTCGATTCTCCAGCATCTGCAGTTCCTTCATTAACACATGATTAAATGAATCTTCAGCGCGAGGTGAATTGGTTCCTGGAACTATCGCCTTCTATACAATTGATGGCCCATGATGAAGACCCATGTCCTCTCATCGCCCCCTGCGTCGAGCAGTGAAAGTGCCATGCACTGTTTACCATTAGTGTCTAGTCTTACTGACTAAGGCGGAATCAACACATTAGTGAAAGTCGATCACTGGAATTGACAAATGATTCTTCACCTTTGGCACTCAACAAGTTCACACACAGTGTATTATATTTCCATTTCACTACAAACTAAAAGTCGGCGTTACAGCGTTAAAGTGGCTGCCTAACGAACTCTGAATCTGTCCGATAAATGTTCCGTTTGCCCAGATTGGTGAGCAATATTGAAATATTTCGAGGTCCAACTCCACTCTGAGATTCAGCTTGTCCGTGCAGAGTCCCATCATTTACGCGTCACGATGGGCACGTGAGGCGTGCATTACGCGTGCATGGTGCGCGGTGACGTAGCCAGGGGCACCCCAGGATTTTGGGCTTCACAAAATCTTCACGTGCCACCTGTATGATGCGCAAATGGCGCCCTGGTGCGGCAGAATTTGAGTCTGAAGAAGGGTTTCGGCCCGAAACGTCGCCTATCTCCTTCGCTCCATAGATGCTGCTGCACCCGCTGAGTTTCTCCAGCACTTTGTGTACCCCAGGTGGGACAGGCCCTTTATTCTCCCATTGTCCCCCTCAGTCAGGTGTCCGTCCATATCCAATTCTCGGAGTGTTTTCCGAATCCTTCAGAAGCACGACTTTGGAAGTTAAACGGTCAGCCTGACATTTGCAGGCCGACTTATTAGTGTGCGTAGCTCACCCAGAAGGTGGTCATTTTCCAGTCTCCTTAAATCCTGCCTTCTCAACACAACCCCTATAATCAATCTCCACCTTAAAAATATCCGTTAACTTGGCCTCCACGGCCTTCTGCCCTGGGTTACAGGGAGAAGGCAGGAGCATGGGGTTGAGGGGGAGAGATAGATCAGCCATGACTGAATGGCGGGGTAGACTGGGCCAAATGGCTGAATTCTGCTCCTGTATCTTATGAGCTTAAGGGCCTGTCCCACCAGCATGCGATTCCATGCGGTGAGCGCGACCAAACCGGTAGCGGGGGCTGCACGGAGGTCGGGTGAGTGGCGCAACGCGGCGCAAAGTGAGGCGAACTTGGAGCGAAGGTAAGGTAAGTTTGCCAGGACAGAGAGGGGCACAGAGGCACACACACACAGAGGGCCACGGAGCCACACACACAGAGGGCCACGGAGCCACACACATAGAGGGTCACGGAGACACGACGTCGAGGCGGTGTGTAATGCGTCGAGGCGACTGCGGGCCGACAAGCCGTTGCCGCGTCGAATTTTTGAACACGGTCAGTTTTTTGGAGCCCCGCGCGATTTCGGGACGAACTCCGCACAATTCAGCACGGCTCCGGCGATCGAAGTGGGACCGGCCCCGCGACGCCGGACGGCTCAAGCGACCACGTTAGGTCGCGCTCATCGCATGGAGTTGCATGCTGGTGGGACAGGCCCTTTATGAACCGCGCAGTAAATGCTCTGCGATACTATGTGCACGTGAGTTTCTATGATTCTACAAACATGAGGTTGGGTCAGATTTTTGTTTTGAACTCCTGTATATTTCTGGCTAAATCAGGACTTTGACCGTGGCCAAATCCCTGAGTAATCTCTAGGAAAGATTCCAATCCTCCTCGCTCTTCGACGTACTCTCTGGAACGAGTTTACTATCGTTCCACTTCATTTGGCAGTGATAATATATGTTGTTGGCCACTCTGGCCAGGTATAATGGTATTTATCGCTCTGAGCCACATTACCGAGCACTAAGTGGCTGCTTTCCTTGCACTCGCCCATCGACTCGAACATTGACTGAATTGGCTTTGAATCTCCCACTCGCAGCAGAGCAGGGAGATCCACTTCCTATTTTGGCCGAGTCCACTCGTAGGAAAATGGATGACGGCTTGGTCAGCAATATTGCGCCAAATTCAATAAAGGGAATGATTAGATGGGCAAAGCTATCAATAGGGGTGGGGCGGGGAAAGCAAAAGACTAGGCTCGCCTGACATTTAGCCAGTGAGTCTAATGAGAACATGGGCAGTGTGCACCAAAGTCCAACATGATCCATTGGGAGGTGTAAGGAACACGAAGGCAGCAACTCTACCGCTGCGCCATGAGTAGTCTGGATGCAAATGGGTGGTTGCTGGACAGCAAAGACTTGCTGGGCTGAAGGGCCTGTTTACGTGCTGTCCCACTCTATGACCTACTCCTTTCTTAGGCTCTTTCTGCCAGAAAGATACATTGATGAGAAAAAGCGTGGCTTCTCCTGGCTTTGCCTCCATCGTGCAAGGTACAGCAGGCAGTGAAGAAAGCGAATGGCATGTTGGCCTTCATAACACGAGGAGTCACATATAGGAGTAAAGAGGTCCTTCTGCAGTTGTACAGAGCCCTAGTGAGACCACACCTGGAGTATTGTGTGCAGTTTTGGTCCCTTAATTTGAGGAAGGACATTCTTGCTCTTGAGGGAGTGCAGTGTAGGTTTACAAGGTTAATTCCCAGGACTGTCATATGCTGAGAGAATGGAGCAGCCGGGCTTGTACACTCTGGAGTTTAGAAGGATGAGAGGGCACCTCATTGAAACATATAAGATTGTTAAGGGCTTAGACACACTAGAGGCAGGAAACATGTTCCCGATGTTGGGAGAATCCAGAACCGGGGCCACAGTTTAAGAATAAGGAGTAAGCCATTTAGAACGGAGACGAGGAAACACTTTTTCTCACAGAGAGTGGTGAGTCCGTGGAATTCTCTGCCTCAGAGGGTGTTGGAGGCAGTTTCTCTGGATGCTTTCAAGAGAGAGCTAGATGGGCTCTTAAAAATAGCGGAATCAGGGGATATGGGGAGAAGGCAGGAACGGGGTACTGATTGGGGATGATCAGCCATGATCACATTGAATGGCGGTGCTGGCTCGAAGGACCAAATGGCCTACTCCTGCACCTATTGTCTATTGTCCAGGTAGCTCTGAAACTGCTCAGCGGTAGAGTTGCTGCCTCACTGTGCCAGGGACCCGCAGGTTCGATCCTGACTAGGGGCACTGTCCATGTTGAGACTGCATGTTCTCCCTGTCTCTGCGTGGGTTTTCTCCGGGTGCTCCAGTTTCCTGCCACATCCCAAAGAGCTGCCGGCTTGCAGGTAAGTTGCCTTCTGTAAAACTGCTGCCGGTGTGGCCAAATAGAACTCGTGTCGGCCTGAACTCGATGGGCCAAAGGTCCTGTTGCCATGCTGTATCTCCAAACTAAACTAAACCTATCTCCAGCACCCGCACCCCTCTCCTCCTATCGTTTCAGCATCCATTCATTGAGCAGGTTGTTGTCCCCTGATGTAAGATGCGTGCCTCGTGCCCATGCCCCTTTAAGACAAGGCTGCCCAAGGTCACCGCTACCATAGTAAATGCTGGCAGCTGCAAGAACTTGAAATAGATCAATAAAGAGCTGAAATTAACCCAGCGAAACGTTGTGCAGTGGAGCCCACTAACACTGTCCTGTGAACCTTGCGAGAGGCTTTTGCAATCTTTATGCGATTTTAAAAGACAATTTACAGGTGACCTAAGATGTTGCTTTAATCTCATTAAAACGTGCGTTCGAGATACTGTTGCTGCGCCCATTGTGAATGCGCTGCACTTGGTCATGTGCACAGTCGGCCCATTACACTGTGAGTTGCCGCCACCGTTTCTGCTGACACAGCAGGTCCACATTGTACTCGTCTGACAAGCGAATGCGTCGATGTGAGACTCGATAGATTTTCTGCAAGTTCTCTCTGATCAAAAGGTTTTGCGAGGTTGCTGCACTGGGGGGGTGGAGGTCCTGGGGTGAGAGGTTGCTCCAGAGAATGTCTATGGAGGAGTCGGGGGGGGGGGGTCAGAAGATAAGCTCGGCTCATTGTAGGAAATTGTGAGATGTGTGGGGTTCCCAACCCAATATGTCGCCTATCCATTCCCTCCACAGACACTGTCTCAACCACTGAGTTCCTCCAGCACTTTTGTTTTTGCTCAAGATTGCAGCACTTTCAATTTCTTGTGTCACCACTAAAATGCCCATGACAGTTTTGTCCGTGTAATTCAGGACTACAAGTGGCCACCGTAGACGTGGAGTTACACAGCGTGGAAACAGGCCCTTCGGCCCAACTTGCCCGTGCCGACCAACACGCCCCATCTACACTAGTCCCACCTGCCTGCGTTTTTGCCCATATCCCACTAAACCTATTCTATCCCCAATACGCACAAAAAGCTGGAGTAACTCAGCGGCTCAGGCAGCATCTCTGGAGAAAAGGAATAGGCGACGTTTCGAGTCGAGGCACGAGGAAACACTTTTTCATATACAGAGTTGTCAGTCTGTGGACTTCGCTGCCTCAGAGGACGGTGGAGGCCAGTTCTCTGGATACTTTCAAGAGAGAGCTAGATAGGGCTTTTAAAGATAGCGGAATCAGGGGATATGGGGAGAACGCAGAAACGGGGTACTGGAAACATAGAAACATAGTAAATAGGTGCAGAATGAGTCCATTCGGCCCTTCATAGAAACATAGAAATTAGGTTTCTATGGCAGGAGTAGGCCATTCGGTCCTTCGAGCCTGCACCGCCATTCAATATGATCATGGCTGACCATCCAACTCAGTATCCCGTACCTGCCTTCTCTCCATACCCTCTGATCCCCTTAGCCACAAGGGCCACATCTAACTCCCTCTTAAATATAGCCAATGAACTGGCCTCAACTACCCTCTGTGGCAGAGAGTTCCAGAGACCCACTGTGTGAAAAAAGCCCTTCTCATCTCGGTCCTAAAGGATTTCCCCCGTATCCTTAAGCTGTGACCCCTTGTCCTGGACCTACCCAACATCGGGAAGAATCTTCCTGCATCTAGCCTGTCCAACCCCTTTATTCTAAGACTGTGGCCCCTGGTTCTGGACTCGCCCAACATTGGGAACATTTTTCCTGCATCTAGCTTGTCCAGTCCTTTTATAATTTTATATGTTTCTATGAGATCCCCCCTCATCCTTCTAGACTCCAGTGAATACAAGCCTAGTCGTTTCAATCTTTCCTCATATGACAGTCCTGCCATCCCACGGATCAATCTCGTGAACCTACGCTGCACTGCCTCAATCACAAGGATGTCCTTCCTCAAATTAGGAGACCAAAACTGTACACAATACTGATTGGGGATGATCAGCCATGATTCCCTCGAAGGGCCAAATGGCCTACTCCTGCATCTATTGTCTATTGAGACCCTTCTTCAGGCTGTCCCCCCATGGCAGATACTATTTTTGGCCAAGATTCCAGGTCGCTTTAATGGCTAAATACGTCTAAATTATGCAAAAAATGTTTCCTAAATATTTCAACTATGGTATGTATTAATTATGTGGAATCGCACGTTCATCTCTGAGAAATGTCAAGCACTCCCATAAAATGGTGTAGATTTTCGCTACATTTATCATGCTAAATCTTATTACAATAATTGGTTAAGAAAAAATAAAAAATTTGAATCCACTTAGGTAATTCTCACGCTGAATATTGGCATCAGCTCTGGTCGTGTGAGAATCGTGGGTCATCTTTGATTCATCGTAGTCCATTAGATTCCCTTTCCCGACCGTAATTACAGTTTATGGGTACTGCTGCAGAGCTGTAGCAAAGCTACCTCTTGCTCAGTTTAACATGATCTGTGCACAGTGGTGTGTGGTGGTACTGCAGTAGCAATGTTCTTCACGAGACCTAGAGAAACTCAGCAGGTGCAGCAGCATCTAAGGAGCGAAGGAGATAGGTGACGTTTCGGGTTGAGATCTCGACCCGAAACGTCGCCTATCTCCTTCGCTCCTTAGATGCTGCTGCACCCGCTGAGTGTCTCCAGCTTTTTGTGTAACCCTCGATTCTCCAGCATCTGCAGTTCCTTCTTTAACACTCCTTCACGAGACCTGTTTGTTTAGATCAAGGGTTAAGAGCAAAGATCCTTGTTGCGAGCGAGATAGTCCACTCGACGAAAAAGACGTAGTACGGTCATGGTAATCTTCGGCCCCATTCCCGTAACCGGCTTCCGTCTCCGCACCAAAGATCCCAGAGGATAATAGTACGGAGACGGAAGCCGGTTACGGAAACATCCTCGTAAAAATAAAAGTTCTTTGGTAAAAATCTTCTCCTCATTTTCAGAATTTAAATTTATTAACACAAACTGTTCCCCCGCAACGTTGATTACACTGTGGGTCGGGTTGGGTTACGGAAATGGATGAAAAAAAGGCCCACATTCCGCTCCGTTGCGTACTACACGTCAGCCCGTTGCATTTAGCAGGAGTGGTCTATCTTAGAAACGTAGAAAATAGGTGCAGGAGTAGGCCATTCGGCCCTTCGAGCCTGCACCGCCATTCAATATGATCATGGCTGATCATCCAACTCAGTATCCTGTACCTGCCTTCTCTCCATACCCCCTGATCCCATTAGCCACAAGGGCCACATCTAACTCCCTCTTAAATATAGCCAACGAACTGGCCTCAACTACCTTCTGTGACAGAGAATTCCACAGATTCACCACTCTCTGTGTGAAAAATAATTTTCTCATCTCGGTCCTAAAAGACTTCCCCCTTATCCTTAAACTGTGACCCCTTGTTCTGGACTTCCCCAACATCGGGAACAATCTTCCTGCATCTAGCCTGTCCAACCCCTTAAGAATTTTGTAAGTCTCTATGAGATCCCCCCTCAATCTTCTAAATTCCAGCGAGTACAAGCCGAGTCTATCCAGTCTTTCTTCATATGGAAGTCCTGCCATCCCAGGAATCAGTCTGGTGAACCTTCTCTGTACTCCCTCTATGGCAAGAATGTCTTTCCTCAGATTAGGAGACCAAAACTGTACGCAATACTCCAGGTGTGGTCTCACCAAGACCCTGTACAACTGCAGTAGAACCTCCCTGTTCTTGTACTCAAAGCTTGCTCCACTATAGGATCTTTGGTAAAGAGTGTTTTAATGTCATATGTCCCAGATAGAACAATGAAATTCTTACCTGCAGCCAAACAACAGAATACGAAAACACATTACACTGTAAACAATTTAGAGATACAGAGTGGAGACAGGCCCTTCGGCCCATCGAGTCTGCGCTGACCTGTGCATTAGTTCTACCTCACACACTGGGGGAGATTTACAGAGGCCACTCAACCTACAAGCCTGCACGACTTAGGGATGTGGGTGAAACTACATGTGGAGCACCCGGAGAAAACCCACATGGCCACAGGGCGAATGTGCAAACTCCGTACAGGCAGCACCCGTAGTTGGGATCGAACCTGGGTCTCTGTAGCTGTCTTCTTCTTCTGCTTCTTCTTTCGTGTGGCGTGCACAGCCTGAAGTTGTTGGACAACTTGTTCTATTTGATCTTCCGTCTGTGCACGACGAGTTGATTGCATTAGTCGAAACGGGGCGGACCACGTGAAGGTTGCAATCTTCCACCCCTCTAGCTGTGAGGCAGCAACTCTCGAGCCTAAGTCTCCTTATGTAACTTGTAAAGTTATGAATGATACCAAAGGATTGGGGCAGCAGCCAATTAGCACAGTTCATCAGGGTCTGTCTCCAATATGCAAGCTGGTGCAGAATAGGAGGTCACAACACATCCTTCTCCCATGTCAGAGTCCCATTGCTGGATTAGGACAAGGAGTGCACAGAGGTGGTAGGTTTGTAGTGCCCCAGTGTTTCCCCATGGGCAGTCCATGAAACGGTGCAGGGACAGTGGCTGATATCCGGGCCACTAGACGCTTGGCCTTCCAGCTTGAGTGGACCAATGCACCCACCAGCCAAGCCACAGAAGATGTAGTGCCTTCAGGGGCGGTGTGGCACGATGGGGCAGCGGTAGACTTGCTGCCTCACAGCGCCGGAGACCCGGGTTTCAATCCTGACCACGGTTGCTTATCTGTACAGAATTTGCATTTTCTCCCCGTGACCTGCATGGGTTTTCTCCGGGATCTCTCGGTTTCCTCCCACGCTCCAAAGACGTGCCGGTTTGTGGGCTAGTTGGCTTGGTGTCATTGTAGATTGTCCCTAGGGTGTGTAGGATGGTGTAAATGTGTGGGTATCGCTGGTCGGCACGGACTCGGTGGGCCGAAGGGCCTGTTTCCATTCTGTGTCTCTGAACTAAACTTCTCCTGGAGAGCGGCAAAGCCATCCCGGAGGAACAGCTCCGACACTGCAATACAATCATAAACATGTCTGTTTAGCTCACCAGTTTTAACATAACGACACCTCTCCTTTTGTTACACATTATCATTAACACTGCTAATGTTTCCAACGCATCACTCCACCACCACCACCTCTGCATTTGGGAACAGGGATTTAACTGCTCAACTGGGATATGCTTTTATTATGGTGAAGGTGTTAATTGGCCTTTATTGTAAGTATATAAAGTTGGCTGGCTGGGATTTCATAGGAGCTTTGGTGAGACCACACCAGTATCATTGCAACGTCTCTGAAGATCTCTTATGACAGCACAGAAGAGGAGGACTGTTGATCCGTTATGTTCGTGTTTGTTCCTTGGTGGACAATCCAACCCTCGTAGGGTGGCGCAGTGGTAGAGTTGCTGCCTCCCAGCTCCAGAGGCCCGGGTTCAATCCTGACTATGGGTGCTGTCTGTGCGGAGTTTGCACGTGCTCCGTGTTCCCCGGGTGCTCCGGTTTCCTCCCACACTCCAAAGCCGTACAGGTTTGTTGGTTAATTGGCTCGGTAAAACAATTGTAAATTCTCATACGGTCATAATGAATGGGAGTAGAATGAGGCCATTTGGCCCATCGAGTCTACTCCGCCATTCAATCATGGTTGATCTATCTCTCCTAGTCTCTCCATTCTGTCCATAAATCAAACCTCAGTTTGAACCATTAGATTCTTAACATTCCAGAGTTCTAACATGTTCATAAGTGATAGGAGTAGAATCTGGCCATTCGGCCCATCAGGCATACTCCACCATTCAATCATGGCTGATCTATCGCTCCCTCCTAACCCCATTCTTCTGCCTTCTCCCCATAACCTCTGCAATCTGTACTAATCAGGAATCTATCTATTTCTGCCTTAAAAATATCCACTGACTTGGCCTCCACAGCCATGTGTGAAGAACTCCACAGATTCACCTGTGACTCTGTCTAATGAGTGTTGCATAGTCTAATGGGCCTGTCCCACTTAGGAGTTTGTCGGTGGTCGCTGGGAGTAGTCTCCTCCGTCGCGATAAAAGTCGTAGCGTCACACGACATGTTGAAACATTTTGGCGACAGTGGGTTTGACGCCAATGAGCGTAGCTTGACTTAGATGCTGTCGTAGGTTGTCGCCAGGATGACGCAGGTTGTTGCCGATTTTTCCGCGACCTGCTCCGACTATGACATTCGCCGGCAGTTGCCTAAAAAATCGGCAAGTGTGACAGGCCCATTAGTGCGCGGGGATCGCTGGTCGGCGCGGACTCGGTGGACTGAAGGGCATGTTTCCCCACTGTATTGCTGACACACACCCACTCACACCTACTCACACCCACTCACACCCACTCACACCCACTCACACCCACTCACACCCACTCACACCCACTCACACCCACACACACCCACTCACACCCATAACACACGCACCAAAAGTTACCTTGAATTTCACACACAGAGCTCTATGAATCACTCCTTTTTGCAGTGATTGTTTCATGAATTAAACTTGTCAAACTGTTACTCTGTGATTATTTCAAATCTACACATACACCATCTGATCCTTATAATTAGATTCCACAAATTCTGTTACAAATTCTTTGTAAACCATCCGGCGCCTTGATTCAACTTTAGCCTTTAATTTACTCTCAGATATTCAGTATGAATGAACCATTTGATTCTATTCCAGAATGCTATATTACAACCCTCCCCGTTGGATTGGAACCTTGTGGTGGTCGGGGAGCTTGTGTGTCTCAGTGACCCCTAGAGCTACGCCAGCGGGTGATCCGTCTCCTGTTAGGGTCTCCCGTGCTGGACAGGTCGAAGGGTAGATGCGAGACGAAGAGGGATCGATCCACTGGTCCTCCAGGTTGGAGGTTGAGCACGGGGCTAACAACCCTGTCTCGTAAAACAAATATGTTACAGAAACAGCAACTGAAGGGACCAACACTATTGAGTGGAGGACCTTCCTTGCTGCCCTACATGAGGCACAATAGGCAGTAAGTAAGTATATCACAACCAGGAAAATATTACAGTTCTTCAGTGGTTTTTCTCCGGGGAGCTCCAGTTTCTCGAACGCGGGTCTCCAGCGCTGCAAGGCAGCAACTCTACCGCTGCGCCACCGTGATTACAGTTGGGAATCCAGGAGAAAAATTTGTCCTCTTCAGAGTGGTGGCAACTTAGATATCGCCCGCACTGGTTGAACCAATTGGTGGAAACGGACTTGGCACTGTCGCTGTATGTCATGTTGTTACTTGTGGGCGGAGCACCAAGGCAAATTCCTTGTATGTGAATACTTGGCCAATAAACGTACTTATTTACTTACTTAGGGTAAACCAGATAAAAGTGAGAGAGATAGAGGAAGAGAGTTTGGGTCTGGACCCGTCTCCAGATTCAGCGTTGATTGGTGACATTTCAGGTTGGCACCCTTTTAGTTTTTGAGATACAGCGTAGGAACAGGCCCTTCGGCCCACTGGGTCCGTGCGGAACAGCAATCCGCGCACATTAATACTGACGCGCGCGCGCGCACACACACACACACACACACACACACACACACACACACACACACACACACACACACACACACACACACACACACACACACACACACACACACACACACACACACACACACACACACATACACACACACACACACACACACACACGTGTGTGATAACCTACATACCTCTACATCTTATATCCCCTGACTCCACTATCTTTAAGAGACCTATCAAGCTTCTCTTGAAAATATCCAGAGAACCCGCCTCCACCACCCTCTGAGGCAGAGAATTCCACAGACTCACAACTCTCTGTGTGAAAAAGTGTTTCCTCGTCTCCGTTCTAAATGGCTTACTCCTTATTCTTAAACTGTGGCCCCTGGTTCTGGACTCCCCCAACATCGGGAACATATTTCCTGCCTCTAGCGTGTCCAAACCCTTTACAATCTTATATGTTTCAATAAGATCCCCTCTCATCCTTCTAAACTTCAAAGTGTACAAGTCCCCATATCCCCTAACTCCGCTATCTTCAAGAGCCCTATCTAGCTCTCTCTTGAAAGCATCCAGCCTCCACTGCCCTCTGAGGCAGAGTCCCGCTGAGTTACTCCAGCATTTTGTGGCTATTCGGTGTAAACCAGCATCTGCAGTTCCTTCCTACACATTCAGAAATCATGTTCTGTGGGAGTAAACCGAAGATCTTGGAGAAAACTCCGGGGGAGACGGTACAGAACTCGTGGTCGGGATCGAACCTGGCGCTGCAAGCGCTGTGAGGCAGCAACTCTACCGCTGCACCAGCATGCCATCCATCTTTAGACTCAATAGACAATAGGTGCATGAGTAGGCCATTCGGCCCTTCGAGCCAGCACCGCCATTCAATGTGATCATGGCTGATCATCCCCAATCAGTACCCCGTTCCTGCCTTCTCCCCATATCCCCTGACTCCGCTATCTTTATGAGACCTATCTATCTAGACTCAATGTTGATAGGTAATATTTTGAGTTGGGACACCTTCTTTAGACTCAACATTGATAGGTGACGTTTCGGGTCAGGGCCTGAGGAAGAGGGTTAAGAAGATGAACGGCAGCCTGTGTGAGGATGTGTCGGTGTTAATGCCTTCCATTAATGTTTATCTGCGAGCTGGTGTCGATGTCAGACACTGCTTCCTGCAGCAGGGCTGGCTCTCGGAGAGATTAATGATTATGGCAGAGCTACTGCAAGCGGCTGCTAATGGAGCACTCCTCCAAGCGGCATGTGGTGTCTGGGCGTTCAGACTTGAATGTTCAGTGTGTGTGATGACCTCGTCCCAACTAGCCTTATTTAACCTCAAGTAACCCCTTGCATCCCCTCTCTCTCCGTCCCTTCGCCCCCCAAGTTATTGCACCAGCTTCAAACTCATCTTGTTGCGTCTCATTGTCTGTAACTCATTTTCACCTAGGTCACAGCGAACAATGGCCTGATCCCTTTATCACCGTTACTTTTTTGCATATCTTTCATTCATTTGTGACCCATTCCTTCTCTCCAGAGATGCTGCCTGACCCACTCAGTTACTCCAGCATTTTGTGTCTACCTTCGATTTAAACCAGCATCTGCAGTTCTTTCCTGCACTCGTTCATTCATTTGTTCTATATCTCGCTACATCACGGTTTAAATCTATCGTTCCCCCCCCCACCCTCTGAGATCTCATCCTCCTGCGCTCTGTTGTATAGAGTCATAGCCTACTCGACCATCCCCTACAGCTCAGGCCCTCAAGTCCTGGCAACATCCGGACAAGCAAATCTTCTCTGCACCCTTTCCAGCTTGACAATATCTTCACCATAACATGGTGCCCAGAACTGAACCCAATAGTTTAGAGATACAGCGCCGAAATAGGCCCTTCGGCCCACCGAGTCCACGCCGACCAGCGGTCCCCACACACTAACACTATCCCACACACACTAGGGACAATCTACACTTATACCAAGACAATAGACAATAGGTGCAGGAGGAGGCCACTCGGCCCTTCAAGCCAGCACCGCCATTCAATGTGATCATGGCTGATCATCCCCAATCAGTACCCCGTTCTTGCCTTCTCCCCATATCCCCTGACTCCACTATTTTTAAGAGCCCTATCTAGCTCTCTCTTGAAAGCATCCAGAGAACCAGCCTCCACCGCCCTCTGTAGCTGTGAATTCCACAGACTCACCACTCTCTGTGAGAAAAAGTGTTTCCTCGTCTCCATTCTAAATGGCTTGCCCCTTATTCTTAAACTGTAGCCCCTGGTTCTGGAGTCCCCCAACATCGGGAACTCGTTTCCTGCCTCTAGCGTGTCCAAACCCTTTACAATCTTATATGTTTCAGTAAGAAACATCCTTCTGATATCTGAGAGTAAATTAAAGTGTCCAAGTCCCCATATCCCCTACTCTGCTGTCTTTAAGAGCTCTATCCAGCTCTCTCTTGAAAACATCCAGAGAACCTGCCTCCACCGCCCTCTGAGGCAGAGTCCCGCTGAGTTACTCCAGCATTTTGTGTCTATTCGGTGTAAACCAGCATCTGCAGTTCCTTCCTACACATTCAGACATCATGTTCTGCTACCATTGGCTTGTCGGGGGAGGTCTGAGGTTGGATGGACAATGGAGCAGCCAAGAATAACATTGAATCTCGATTGAGCATGAAATTATTTTATTTTGTTTATAAAGGATTAAATCCCATCAGCATATAACTATGAAGTCCTTCAGCTCACTAACATCAGACTGCCCAATTAACCTGCTGAGACAAACAGCAGGGGCAGTCTGGACCATACGTGGGAGTTTGCGAATCAACAATTTCATTTAAATATTTCTCAGCCATTTCTACATAGCTGTGCTTTTAATCCCAAATGACAAAATACTCCCAAGAAACATACAAAAAGCTGGAGTAACTCAGGGAGTTAGGCGACATCTCTGGAGAAAAGGAATAGGTGACGTTTCAGGTCGGAACCAGAATCCGAAGAAGGGCTCCGACCCGAAACGTCACCTATTCTTTTCAATCATCTTTACCCTCTCAAACCCACACTCCTGCCTTTCCCCCCCTTAACTTCGGACAAGGTTACTCATCAAGATATTGACTGTTGTCACGGTGGCGCAGAGCTTTTTACAGCGAATGCAGCGCCAGAGACCCGGGTTCGATCCCGACCACATGTGCTGTCTGTACGGAGTTTGTACGTTCTCCCCGTGACCCGCGTGGGTTTCCTCCGAGATCTTCGGTTTCCTCCCACTCTCCAAAGACGTACAGGTTTGTAGGTCAATTGGCTTGGTATAAATGTGATATCCCTAGTGTGTGTCAGATAGTGTTACTGTGCGGGGATCGCTGGTCAGCAAGGACCCGGTGGGCCGAAGGGCCTGTTTCCGCGCTGTGTCTCTAAATTGAATAAACTAAACGAAACTATACGATATGATAGAATTTTATTCATCCCAGGAGGGAAATTGATCTTCCTAAAGTCATAAAATGCAAAATACTTGAAACATGAAATTAAAGTGATGAGTGGAAAGGATTGGGGATATTCAAAGATTGGGGGTGGAGGGGGGTTGACTTTAGCGTCATCTCTGCAACCATTGATGAATTCGAGACACAGCGTAGAAACATTGAGGCAGGAGTGATTTGGCAAGTGCATGAAACAGCCTGACAGAGACACCTATTGGCCTGGCATTGTAACAGCAGACAAAACGTGACCACATGCAACATGCGTGTGCACGCTGCATTGCTGCGGGCTCACTGCGGCGTTGACGGGTGGCGCCGCGGTGGAGGTTGTGGCCTCACAGCGCCGGAGTCCCGGGTCCGATCCTGACCTTGGGTGCTGTCTGCACAGAGTTTGTACGTTCTCCCTGTGACCGTGTGGGAGGAAACCGGAGCCCCCCGAAGGAAACCCACGCAGTCACAGGGAGAACGTACAAATTCCGCACAGACCCGGAGTCTGGATGGAACCGGGATCTCTGTCGCTGCGAGGCAGCAACCGGATTCTGTCCCGACTCGGGGACTGTTTCCTTCCAGCTGTTATCGGGCAAGTGAACCATCCTATCACCAACTACTGAGCGGTCTTAACCTACCATCTACCTTAGTAGAGAACTTTGGACAACACTTAATCGGACTTTACTGGACTTCATCTTGCGCCAAATGTTATTCCCTTTATCCTGTATCGGTACACTGAAGACAATAGACAATAGGTGCAGGAGTAGGCCATTCGGCCCTTCGAGCCAGCACCGCCATTCAATGTGATCATGGCTGATCATCCCCAATCAGTACCCCGTTCCTGCCTTCTCCCCATATCCCTTCACTATCTTTAAGAGCCCTATCTAGCTCTCTCTTGAAAGCATCCAGAAAATTGGCCTCTGCCTTCTGAGGCAGAGAATTCCACAGACTCACAACTCTCTGTGAGAAAAAGTGTTTCCTCATCTCCATTCTAAATGGCTTACCCCTTATTCTTAAACTGTGACCCCTGGTTCTGGACTCCCCCAAGATCGGGAACATGTTTCCTGCCTCTAGTGTGTCCAAGATGGCTTTATTGTACTCAAGTATAAGTATTTCCACTGAGTGGACAGCATGCGGCAAAGAAAGCTTTTCGCTGCACCTTGGTACATGTGACAATAATAAGCCAATCTATGCCAAACTCTACCGCTGTGCCATTGTGCCACCAAGTGTTCCCAATCCACTATGACCATCGCTACAATAGCCAAAATACAACATTCACTTAATACGAGATAGACACAAAATGCTGGAGTAACACAGCGGTTCATACAATCATTTCATATGCTCATAAGTGATAGGAGCAGAATTAGGCCATTCGGCCCATCAGGTCTACTCTGCTATCCTATCATGGCTGATCTATCTCTCCCTCCTAACCCCATTGTCCTGCCTTCTCCCCGTAACCCCTGACACCTGTACTAATCAAGAATCTATCTATCTCTGCCTTAAACATATCCACTGAATTGGCCTCCACTGCCTTCTGTGGCAAAGAATTCCACAGGTTCACCACCCTCTGACTGGGGTGGGAGATTGCAACCTTCACGTGGTCCGCCCTGTTTCGACTAATGCAATCAACTCGACGTGTACAAACGGAAGATCAAATACAACAAGTTGTCCAACAACTTTAGGCTGTGCCCGCCACACGAAAGAAGAAGAAGGGAGACCACCCTCTGACTAAAGGAATTGCTCCTCATCTCCTTCCAAAAAGAACGTCCTTTAATTCCGAGGCTGTGACCTCTAGTCCTAGACTCTCCCACTCATGAAAACATCCTCTCCACATCCACTCTATCCAAGCCTTTCACTATTCTGTACGTTTCAATGAGGTCCCCTTCATTCTTCTCAACTCCAGCGAGTACAGGCCCAGTGCCGACAAATGCTCATCATAGGTTAACCCACTAATTCCTGGGATCATTCTTGTAAACCTCCCCTGGATCCTCTCCAGAGCCAGCACACCCTTCCTCGGATATGCTGCCCAAAATTGCTCACGATATTCCACAGGCAGCCTGGGTCAGAGAGCATCTCTGGAGAAAAGGAATGGGTGACGTTTCGGGCCGAGACCCTCCAGACACAATACAATGTTGAACGTTGCTTGCGAAAGATTACTTGCAGTGAAACTGGGCCACTGTGGAAACATGCGCCTACTGCGAAGAAAATTTAAATAAATATCTGATGACCACAGCAGCTATTTTTGGATTGTGCAAACCTTGGAAAACATATTGTTATTTGTGCTTCTTCTTGTTAAATATTCCCAAATGTAAGTCGGGGGAACGTGAATGTCTAAAATAGAAATCGTGGAGGTTTTATCCTTACTAGTAGCAATGTAGCGGAGATTGGAGGAGCACCTAATGACCATGTTCACTGCTTTATTAAGTAGTGCAGTTAAATGAATTTTTTAATGATTGAATTTTCTGTATGAATTATGAGCCACAAATGAGGGGAGCTAGATTGGATTAATACGTTCCAGTAACTGTGGCAACAGGGAATGTTCTTACCTCGACATCAATGGTTATTGAGGGGGAATCTGACTTGTGCGAGGATGGTCACTGAAGTGTTGAGAATGGCTCGACACTGACCCGACACGACCTCGATTTAATACAGTCAATACTGCCTTTATTACCTTCAGAACATTATAGTTTTAAGTTTAGTCTAAAACCCCTGCCCCACGGTACGAGTTCATTCCAAGAGCTCTCCCGAGTTTGCCCCGATTCGCACTCGGATATTTACGGTAATGGCCGCTCGTCGGTACTCGGGGCTCTCGTGGACATTTTTCAACATGTTGAAAAATCTTCACGAGTCTTCCCGAGCTTACCTGCCATTAGCGAGTCTTCCCGAGTACCTGCCGTTAGCGTTACGAGCCGCTAAGAGACGTCCCCGAGCTCCGACGTACCCGCTACGTACGTTCTCCGTGCTTACCACGAGTTTGTTTTTTTTTAAACTCGGGAGAGCTCTTGGAATTAACTCGTACAGTGGGACAGGGCCATTAGTTTTAGAGATACAGCGCGGAAACAAGCCCTTCGGCCCACCGAGTCCGCGCCGACCAGCGATCGCCGCGCACTAACACTATCCCACACGCTCTGGGGACACTTTACATTTACATCAAGCCAATTAACCTACAAACCTGTACGTCTTAGGAGTGCGGGAGGAAAGCGAAGATCTCGGAGAAAACCCATGCAGGTCACGGGGAGAGTGCACCAACCCTGCACTGACAGCACCCATAGCCAGGATCGAACCCAGGACCCAGAGTTCTGGCGCAGTAAGGCAGCAACTCTACCACTGCGCCATTCTGCTGCCCTATAATGTGGATACTGTTGAAAATACCCAGTGACTAACATTACCCGGCCTTGATTTAATACAGTTAATGTGGGCGATTTTACTGCCTTTATTATCTTCAGAACATTAAATTAGTTCACTCATTGGATTTTAGGAACTTGCAGAACAGGAGGAAGTTCGGCATCCCAATGTCTCGTTGCCAGATGGTAATTAGCAGGAATGATCAATATCAGAAGCAGGAGTACGCCATAGGAGCCAACCCCACCAGTAACGAGATTGTGGCTGATCTTAAGCTGTGTTCCTGCACTACCTGCTTATTACATTTGTCTTTTCTCTAACATCAAGAAATTTATCAACTTTAAGCTTTGAATTTGATCAATGGACCCGCACAGTTGTGTGTGGAGAAGAGAACTTCCTCCGCTGCTCATAAATTCGCTCAACATTCCAGTGCTCTAACGTGTTCATAAATGATAGGAGCAGAATTTGGCCATTCAGCCCATCACGTGTACTCCGCCATTCAATCACGGCTGAGCTATCTCTCCTCCTCACCCCATTCTCCTGCCCTCTCACCATAACCTCTGACGCCTGTACTAGAATAAAGGGGAGGCCATTTAGGACCGAGGTGAGAAAAAACTTCTTCACCCAGAGAGTTGTGAATTTGTGGAATTCCCTGCCACAGAGGGCAGTGGAGGCCAAATCACTAGATGGATTTAAGAGAGAGTTAGATAGAGCTCCAGGGGCTAGAGGAATCAAGAGATACGGGGAGAAGGCAGGCATGGGTTATTGATTTGGGACGATCAGCCATGATCACAATGAATGGCGGTGCTGGCTCGAAGGGCCGAATGGCCTCCTCCTGCACCTATTTTCTATGTTTCTATGAGATAGGAGTCGAATTTGGACATTCGGCCCCACAAGTCCACTCCGCCATTCAATCATGGCTGAACTCACCCCATTCTCCCCATAACCCCTGACACCCGAACTGATCAAGAATCAATCTAACTATGCCTGAGTACTCCTTGGTTCACTCAGCCCGTCCCACCTCTTCCCTCGCCTCTATCCAGGGACCTTCCCAGGTGAGTTAGAGGTTCACGTGCACCTCCTCTAACCTCATCTGCTGCATCCAGTGTTCCCATTGTGGCTTCCTGTACATAGACAAGGCCAGGCGTAGACTTGGCAACCTTTTGGCTGAAGACTTGGGCTCGGTCCGGCAAGGCCAAATAGAACTCTCGCTATCCAGCCATTTTAACTCTCCTTCCCACTCCCTTCCTGAGTTTTCAGTCCTGGTTCTCCTCCATTGCCAAATTATCCACGCAAACAACACCAAATAGTCCACTTGGTTAGCTTACAACCCAACGGGTTGAATTCTCCACTCTTAGGTAACCTCAGCCTCCCCCTTACCCCAGTTTTCTCTCCTGCTCCTGTGCCCCGTCTGGACTCACACCTATTTCTTCCCGACATTCCTTCCTCTGGAATGTCGTTCGCAATTTGCAACTCTTCAATCCGTCCATCTCGCACCTTCTGCTTTTATCTCTGGCCTTTGTTCAACCTCTCTGCCTCTCAACCAGAAGCACCAACAACCCAACTTCTCCAGAGATGCTGCCTGACCGGCTGTGTTACTCCAGCACTTTTTGTCCAACTATTTAGAGATACAGCGTGGAAACAGGCCCTTCGGCCCACCGGGTCCGCGCCGGCCATTAACACTATCCTACACTCACTGAGGACAATTTTTACATTTACCAAGCCAATTAACCTACAAACCTGTACGACTTTGGAGTGTGGGAGGAAACCTAAGATCTCGGACAAAACCCACGCAGGTCACGGGGAGAACGTACAAACCCCGTACAGACAGCACCCGTAGTCGGGATCGAACCTGGGTCTCAGGCGATGCATTCGCTGTAATGCAGAAACTCTACCGCTGCGCCACCGTGATGGCCAATTATTGTGGTAGTCATTGACTAATTCATTTCTGAGACTGTGTAACCTGCAAGGGACCTGAATGTATTCTTGGACATGCAGGCGTAGACTGCTTCACTTGCCCAAGATATGCAGATGTAAATTAACATTATGCCGTCAATGCCAAACATTGGCCAACTCTTGCCCTTATGGGGCAAGGAGGGTCATTGAGGAAGGAGGCAGCAACAGTTTGGTTTAGTTTAGTCAAGTCAATAGACAATAGGGGCAGGCACACATCTTACATCGGGGACAACAACCTGCTCAATGAATGGATGCTGAAACGATGGGAGGAGAGTGGTGCGGGTGCTGGAGATAGGTTTAGTTTAGTTTGGAGATACAGCATGGAAACAGGCCCTTTGGCCCATCGAGTTCAGGCAGACCAGCGATCACTCCGACACAAGTTCTATTTGGCCACAGCGGCAGCAGTTAGCAACTAACCTGCAAGCCGGCAGCTCTTTGGGATGTGGGAGGAAACTGGAGCACCCGGAGAAAACCCACGCAGAGACAGGGAGAACATGCAAGCTCAACATGGACAGTGCCCGTAGTCAGGATCGAACCTGCGGGTCCCTGGCACCGTGAGGCAGCAACTCTACCGCTGTGCCGGCGTGCCGGAGCAGTTTCAGAGCTACCTGGACAATAGACAATAGGTGCAGGAGTAGGCCATTCGGCCCTTCGAGCCAGCACCGCCATTCAATGTGATCGTGGCTGATCATCCCCAATCAGTACCCCGTTCCTGCTTCCCCCCCGTATCCCCTGACTCCGCTATTTTTAAGAGCCCTATCTAGCTCTCTCTTGAAAGCATCCAGAGAACTTGCCTCCACCGCCCTCTGAGGCAGAGAATTCCACACTCACCACTCTCTGTGAGAAAAAGTGTTTCCTCGTCTCTGGTCTAAACGGTCCCCTTCCGCTCACCGTGTCTGCGCCGATACCAGCGGGCCTCACCGAGGGAGCGCGCTAGTGAGGGCAGGTTTTCACATCGATAAAGTCACAAAGGTTCGCCAAACACAGCTGCACGTGGCAACAACCTCCAGCCCTCCCCTGCCGGGTCCCCCATTCATTCTCAGCGCCCCCTCCCTCCCCCACTGGGTCCCTCTTTATTTTCAGCAGCCCACCTGCCTCCCCCACTGGATCCCTCTTTGCCCTCAGCAGCCCCCCCCTCTCTCCGACGGCCCCCCCTCGCTCACTGACAGACCCCTGCGTTCCCCGACAATCTCCAGGCAAGCGCAGGAGACTCCCGCTAAATAACTTGACCAGAGATTCCAACTAATAATATTTTCTAGCCTTGGAGGAGCTGTTACTCTAAGAGACCTATTTGCATGTAAATAGCTGCATGCCAGGAGCCTTAATTTTATAACTGCTAACTACATGCTGTTGGGGCTGCTGCCTCTTGAAGCAAGGTATAAGGAAAATTGGAAAGCATTAATGTTTATGAGATGCTGGGGAGAACTGCTTGATATTCAGAGATAAAGCATTTTCCCCTCTCATTCAGAACACAAGAGGTCAACCAAGGCCCTGCTATTGTGATCTAATGTTAAACACTTTAAGTTAACATGTATCTGTCCAGAGAGTAGCAACAACTCGAAGAACAACAAGACAAGAGTGCTGGACGATCTCAGTGGGTCTATCAGCAACAGTGGAGGCAAAAAGCTCTCAATTGATGGCTTGGATCAAGACTGAGAGTTCAGAAGTTCTAGGAGAAGAATTAGGCCATTCGGCCCATCAAGTGTACTCCGCCATTCGATCATGGCTGATCTATCTTTCTCTCTTAACCCCATTCTCCTACCTTCTCCCCATAATCCCTGACACCCCTACTAATCAAGAATCTATCTATCACAGCCTTAAACATATCCGTTGACTTGGCCTCCACAGCCTTCTACGGCAATGAATTCCACAGATTCACCACCCTCTGACTAAAGAAATTCCTCCTCATCTCCTTCCTAAAGAACTGTCCATTTCATTCTGAGGCTGTGACCTTTGGTCCGAGACTCTCCCACTAGTGGAAACATCCTCTCCACATCCACTCAATCCAGGCCTTTCATTATTCGTTAAAATGAGGTCCCCCCTCATCCTTCTGAACTCCCAACGAGTCAAGGCCCAGCGCTGTCAAAGGCTCATCATGTGTTAACCCACTCGTTCCTGGGAATCATTCTCGGGAACCTTTTTTCGAAACCTCGTTGGCCTTACTTCCTTTGGATGAGGTGTGAAACATAGAAAATAGGTGCAGGAGGAGGCCATTCGGCCCTTCTAACTAGCACCGCCATTCATTGTGATCATGGCTGATCATCCCCTATCAATAACCCGTGCCTGCCTTCTCCCCATATCCCTTGACTCCACTAGCCCCAAGAGCTCTATCCAACTCTCTCTTAAATCCATCCAGTGTCTTGGCCTCCACTGACCTCTGTGGCAGGGAATTCCATAAATTCTCTGGGTGAAAAAGTTTTTTCTCACCTCAGTCTTAAATGACCTCCCCTTTATTCTAAGACTGTGGCCCCTGGTTCTGGACTTGCCCAACATTGGGAAAATTTTTCCTGCATCTAGCTTGTCCAGCCCTTTTATAATTTTATGTGTTTCTATAAACTGCGGGATAGGTAGAGGAAATCGTGGCAATGCACGTCGGGATGAATGGGGGTGGTGGTGGTGAGGGGGGAGGAGAGGCAGGGTAGAGGCTGGCGAGCGATACGTGGAACTAGTAAGGGATTATGAGTTTAAGAAGGAACTGCAGATGCTGGAAAATCGAAGGTAGACAAAAGTGCTGGAGAAACTCAGCGGGTGCAGCAGCATTCATGGAGCGAAGGAAATGGGCAACGTTTCGGGCCGAAACCCTTCTTCAGACTTTTGTCTACAAGGGATTATGAGTTCCTTCCAAGACTCACTGAAGCGCGTCCACAGTCTGAACATGAAGTCCCAACATGAAGTTCTCCAGAGATGCTACCTGACCTGTGAATTACTCCAGCTTTTCGCGTCTATCTTTGTGGGTTATGTGGGGGATGTAACAGCATGGGCGGACAGATGCAACAAGGTGGGGGAAGAGGGGATAGAACAGAAGCTGGTAGGTGATGGGTGGAACCTCGTCAATAGACAACAGACAACAGGAGTAGGCCATTCGGCCCTTCGACCCAGCACCGCCATTCAATGTGATCATAGCTGATCATCCCCAATCAGTACCCCGTGCCTGCCTTCTCCCCATATCATAGAAACATAGAAACATAGAAATTAGGTGCAGGAGTAGGCCATTCGGCCCTTCGAGCCTGCACCGCCATTCAATATGATCATGGCTGATCATCCAACTCAGTATCCCGTACCTGCCTTCTCTCCATACCCTCTGATCCCCTTAGCCACAAGGGCCACATCTAACTCCCTCTTAAATATAGCCAATGAACTGGCCTCAACTACCCTCTGTGGCAGAGAGTTCCAGAGACCCACTACTCTCTGTGTGAAAAAAGTCCTTCTCATCTCGGTCCTAAAGGATTTCCCCCTTATCCTTAAGCTGTGACCTCTTGTCCTGGAACAAGGGGTTCCCTGACTCTGCTATTTTTAAGAGCTCAATCTAGCTCTCTCCTGAAAGCATCCAGAGAACCTGCCTCCACCGCCCTCTGAGGCAGAGAATTCCACAGACTCACCACTCTCTGTGAGAAAAAGTGTTTCCTCGTCTCCGTTCTAAATGGCTTCACTGTAATCACTGTCGACAGTGCAAACATTTGTTCTTGTTATCAGGCAACTGACCCATCCTACCAACATCTAGAGAGCAGTCCTGTGTTGCTATCTACCTCATTGGAGACCCTCGGACTATCTTTGATCAGACTTTATCATGCACTAAATATTATTCACATTATTCCCTTTATCAAGTATCTGTACACTGTGGATGGCTCGATTGTAATCGTGTGTTGTCTTTCCGCTGGCTGGTTAGCACGCAACAAAAGCGTTTCACTGTACCTCGGTACACGTGACAATAAGCTAAACTCAAGCAATGAATCGGTTTGCAGGCACCACCACCCTTTCTGCCCCTCCCCACCCTCCTCTCCTGTGTCCCACCCGGACTCTCGACTATTTCTCCCCCCTCCCCCCCCACCTTCATTCCTTCCTCTAGCTTCACAATTCGCAACTCCTCGAACATTTTGCCCCACACCTCTTTTTTTCAATCTCTGGTCTCTGTCCAACCATGTGGGTATCAAACACCTCCTCACCTGCGTTCCCCTACACCTGCCCCACTTTGTCCCGCCCCTCCTCCATTTTAGATTTATCTTCCCCCCACTCCCCCAACTTATTCGTCCCAACCCGAAGCTTCACCTGCCCATGTTCCCCAGAGAATCTGCCTGACCCCACTGAGTTACTCCAGCACATTGTGTTTTTTTATTTGTAAACCAGCGCCTGCAGTTCCTTGTTTCTGCTCTCCATCCCCGGGCGATTAATGTTTTTTTTTCTACGCGTTATAGTTCAGAGAGAATTTCTTAGCCAACATCGAACCGATGAAGAACAGACTATTTAGATGTGCCATGTGTAATGAGGACTGATTAATTAGTCGTCTCGTTTAGGGAATCCTCTGAGAAGGAGCGATCATAAATGATGAAGCTTCATCTCCGACTGGAAAGTGAGATCTGTGAGTTATCTGTGAATCTAGTGTCTTGAAAATAGTCTGAAGTAGGGTCCCAACCCGAGACGTCACCAGAGTTCTCCAGAGATGCTGCCTGACCCACTGAGTCACTCCCAGCACTTTGTGTCCTTTTCCTAAACTTAAATAAAAGTAATTAAATGGATATGTGTGGGAAGGAACTGCAGATGCTGGTTTAAAGCGAAGATAGACACTTCTATATCTGTCTTCTAATTAAATAAATATGCAGGCCAAGTTGGCTAACATAGTCTGGGCAAATAGTTTTCCATTCCGGCCTTGGGTTAAATGTTACCCCCTCAATCGGTAGTGGCGGGTAATCTGCATTAACGGAACCCCCCAACCCCCATCCCCCCCCTCCCCCCTCCCCCTTCCCCCCCCGCTCAACCCTTCCTGCTCCTCCCCCTCCCTTCCCCTTTCGCCCTCCCCCCTCCCCCTCCCCGGGTGGTCCATTATAACGAGCGGTTTGCTGTATTCAATAGCGAGCTAAAGGTGGCACAGTGGTAGAGCAGATGGTAGAGCAGCTGCCTGCCTCACAGCGCCGGAGACCCCCCGGGTTCGATCCCGACCGCCGGTACTGTCGGTGTGGAGTTTTCACGATTTCCCCCGTGACCGTGTGAGTTTGCTCCGGGTGCTCCGGTTTCCTCCCGGATCCCGTGCAGACGTGCAGGCTTGTAGGTTAATTGTTCCTGGTGTAAAATTGTTCCCCCCCCCCCCCCCCCCCCCCCCGACGTGTCCGGGAGTGGACGTGAAAGTGGGATAGCATAGAACTGGTGGGAACGGGCGATCGATGGACTAGGTGGGCCGAAGGGCCTGTTTCCATGCTATATTTCTAATCTAAACTAAGGAAGAGCAGAACAAAAAAGCCCACATTAATACCAGGCCAGAAGATAGGGAGCCAAGGGTTGCTATACAAAGGGACAGATGCATTGTAAAATCCATTTAGCAACTAAAATATAAAAACTGTCTATAAAAGCTCCAGCAAGTATATGAAAAGGAAGGGAGTATCTACGATAAACATTGATTCCTTAGTGGATATGACTGAGGAATTAATAATGGGAAATAAGAAAATGGCAGAGGCCATGAACAAAGATTTGTCTCCATGTTAGTCAGCACTAAAAGCCTCCCATTAATAATGGAAAAGATAAGAAGCGACAGGTTGGGAGAAATTTAAAACAATCATTATCAACAGGGTGAGGGTGCTGGGAAAACTATTGGTCAATAGGTAGTCCACACTTGACAGCCTTCGTTCCCCGGGGTTTAAAAGACGAGGTTACAGGGATGGACACAAAGTGATGGATTAACTCAACAGGTCAGTCAGCATCTCAGGGGAACACTATGAGAAGATAGTGTTAAAGAAGGAACTGCAGATGCTGGAAAATCGAGGTTCAGAAGAAGGGTTTCGGCCCGAAACGTTGCCTATCTCCTTCGCTCCATAGATGCTGCTGCGCCCACTGAGTTTCTCCAGACTTTGTGTACCCTGGATGAGAAGATAGATTGGGTCGTGGCCTTTCTTCAGACTCACAGAGACAAAGGGGGGGCAGTGAAAGAGGAGTGTGGTTGTGGTCTTCCAAAATGTTCCTTGCCTAGGGAAAGCCCTCACTGTGGGTTGGAGTGTGTAAGAAAGAACTGCAGATGCTGGTTTAAACCGAAGATAGGCACACAATGCTGGGGTAACTCAGCGGGACAGGCAGCATCTCTGGAGAGAAGGAATGGGTGACGTTTCGAGACCCGAGATTACTTCTCTCCAGAGATGCTGCCTGACCCACTGAGTTACTCCAGCTTTTTGTGTCTATCTGTGGATTGGAAAATCTATGTGCAATAAAGGAGAGAGATCTTCTTCGTCTTCTTTTGTGTGTTGTTGGACAACTTGTTCTATTTGATCTTCCGTTTGTGCACGTCGAGTTGATTGCATAAGTCGACACACGTGAAGTTTCCAATCTTCCACCCCAGGAGAGAGATGAGAAGCAGGAAGCAGTTAGCCAGCCATTAGTTTAGTTGAGGTAGTAACTGCAGATGCTGGCTTATCTTAGTTTATTAACATAATATAATATATTATATAATATACTTTAATTTTGAATAATTAATATAATTTAATTAATATTATGCAAAAGATTATAATAGCATATAATAGGATGGAATATAGAAGAATTCATATAATAAATAATAATTCGTTTATTATCATGTGTACCGAGGTACAGCAAAAAGCTTTTTGCTGCAAGCTAACCTGTCAGTGGAAAGCTTTTATTGGGACATTATCAATCAAACATTGGGAAAATGCTGGAGTCTACGATTTAGTGAGCGCTACCGGGGCTTTACTCAATCATAATACTATTAAGCAGCAGCTACATGGTTTTATGAAAGGGAAATTGTGTTTGACAACTTCTCGACCCCATTGAGGTCAAATTGGACAAAGTCTATGGAACTGATGCGCTGCGATGCTGGGAACTGTATTCTGCAGCCTGCAGCTTCCCCTGTGCTCTACCTATTGTACTTGAGTTACAATAGACAATAGACAATAGGTGCAGGAGTGGGCCATTCGGCCCTTCGAGCCAGCACCGCCATTCAATGTGATCATGGCTGATCATCCCCAATCAGTATCCCGTTCCTGCCTTCTCCCCATATCCCCTGACTCTGCTATTTTTAGGATCCCTATCTAGCTCTCTCTTGAAAGCATCCAGAGAACCTGCCTCCACCGCCCTCTGAGGCAGAGAATTCCACAGAGTTTGAACTGATTGTATCTATGTCCGATGACTCTCATCTGTTTGCATAGCGTGCAACAACAAAAACGTTTTTTCATGTAATATTAGTAAGATTTGACAATAGCAAAAACATTTTTTGTTAAACCTGCTGGAGAGAGGTGAGGATTGAAGAATGTTCTGCAAATCTCCGTGGGAAAAGCTACAATGTTCCTCCCAACTCCTGGCTCAACATGAAGATACACGTGCGATTGTTCTGGGAACCGTTGTGTCCTTGAGTCACGGAGGCTCAAAGAAACCCAGTGTAAACAAGTTCATGTGATGAGAGCAGAATTAGGCCATTCAGCCCATCAAGTCTACTCCGCTATTCTTTCCCTATCTTCCCCTCTTAACCCCATTCTCTTGCCTTCTCCCCATTACCCCGACACCCGTGCTAATCAAATGGCGGAAGTGGCGAAAGGACATATGCAAACTCACACGCACACGCACACTAGTACATGCACACTCACACGCCCATGTACTCGCACACGCACCCGCAAACGCACACACAGACACACACTCACACTCTCACTCACTCACACACACGCACTGGCACTCTCATATACACACTCACACACACACTCACACACTCACACTCACACTCACACTCACATACACACTCTCACTCTCTCACACACACCCTCGCCTCACACCCTCATATGCACTCTCACTCATGCTCACACTCACACTCCACACACACTCGCACTCACACTCACATTCACACATACACACTCTCACTCTCTCACACACACCCTCGCCTCACACCCTCATATGCACTCTCACTCATGCTCACACTCACACTCCACACACACTCGCACTCACACTCACATACACACTCTCACTCTCTCACACACACCCTCGCCTCACACCCTCATATGCACTCTCACTCATGCTCACACTCACACTCCACACACACTCGCACTCACACTCACATTCACACATACAACACACAAAGTGGCGGACTAATTAAACGAAGGCAGGAGTGTACCGCCTCACAAACTACCCACCCATCCAGCCAGACATCTCTTGCACACGTGTCTCTGTTCCCACGTTGCCCTCGTCACTCACCTCAGCGCCCGCCAAACTGAAGTAGAAGCAAAAAACCCTCAGTCTCAAGGGAGCAGCAAAAGAGTAACACAGAGAAGTGGGCCAGGGGACAGTGACGGAGCTGATAATCTGCTCCTCAGAACAGTTTCCATCTCGTGATGGTGGTCTCGTTCGAACACCCGCATCGTGCCTTTCAAAGTTTGACTTTTCTTCCATTTTGGGAGGATGATTGATGGGGACTGTGGCAACAATCTGTTCCTGTCACGTGGAATAATCACTGACTCTGGCACCCGCTGGAGCTCACTGCCAAGTCCCTGACACATCAGACTTGGTCTCCCTCTGTCTGAGCTGCTCTTTCCATGTTGTATTCAAGGCTGCGTCAGACCAGTGCTGGTTTCACACAGTGCTCTCACCCAGTACACCCACCCACACCCACATAAATACACCCACATACACAGATGTACGCACACACACATACACAAACGTACGCACAGACGTACACTCACAGCCGTACACACACACACATGCACACACACACACATACACACATACATACGTACAATGCCATACATACATACAACGCCTACACACACACCTACATACACACAGATGCGCACACACACATACACACATACATACACACATACATACACACAAACATACACACACACCAACACCTACATACACACACACACACACAGATGCACACACACACACGCATACACACACACACGCATACACACACACACGCATACACACACACACATATACACGCACACACACATATACACGCACACGCATATACACATACACACGCATATACACACACACACACACACACACACACACACACACACACACACACACACACACACCCCCCTACACAGCACACACACACACACACACACACACACACACACACACAGCACCCGCACAATACCTACACTCACCTGGTGTAAAACACCACCCTTTCGTTTGTGCTTGCCCCTTTGTGACCAAGTTACAGAGAACAATTAATTTGCAAAGTTTAGTGATGCACCATTTTGGAAAATGTTAGGTGCTAGAAATGGAGACACAAAGTAGTACAGACCCGACCCAAGATGTCACCTATTCATTCCCTCCACAGATGCTGCCTGACCCGCTGAGTTCCTCCAGCATTTGGGTGCTGGAAATGAATGGCTTTGTCCCTTGCAAGTTCCATGGTTGAACTAATTAAAACTGTGGCGGGTGGCTGCTCGTGAAACTGCGGTAACTACAGAACTTCTAATGAGAGTTAAGCTCTTTAAGTTTCTGCAGTTGTAAACTGTGAAGGCCTGGGTGCCTGAGTTTCAGCAACTAAGTTACAGAGAAAGGTTGAACAAGTTAGGTCTTTATTCTTTGGAGCGCAGAAGGTTAAGGGCGGACTTCATAGAGGTCTTTAAAATGATGAGAGGGATAGACAGAGTTGACGTGGATAAGCTTTTTCCATTGAGAGTAGGGAAGATTCAAACATGAGGACATGATTTGAGAATTAAGGGACAGAAGTTTAGGGGTAACATGAGGGGGAACTTCTTTACTCGGAGAGTGGTAGCGGTGTGGAATGAGCTTCCAGTGGAAGTGGTGGAGGCAGGTTCGATTTTATCATTTAAAAACAAATTGGATAGGTATATGGACGGGAAAGGAATGGAGGGTTATGGTCTGAGTGCAGGTACAGTGGCTTGCAAAAGTTTTCATACCCCTTGAACTTTTCCACATTTTGTCACGTTACAACCACAAACGTAAATGTATTTTATTGGGATTTTATGTGATAGACCAACACAAAGTGGCGCATAATTGTGAAGTGGAAGGAAAATTATACATGGTTTTCAAATTTTTTTACAAATAAAAAACTGAAAAGTGTGGCGTGCAAAAGTATTCAGCCCCCCTGAGTCAATACTTTGTAGAACCACCTTTCGCTGCAATTACAGCTGCAAGTCTTTTGGGGTATGTCTCTACCAGTTTTGCACATCTAGAGACTGACATTTTTGCCCATTCTTCTTTGCAAAATAGTTGAAGCTCAGTCAGATTGGATGGAGAGTGTCTATGAACAGCAATTTTCAAGTCTTGCCAGAGATTCTCAATTGGATTTAGGTCTGGACTTTGGCTGGACCATTCTAACACATGAATATGCTTTGATCTAAACCATTCCATTGTAGCTCTGGCTGTATGTTTAGGGTCGTTGTCCTGCTGGAAGGTGAACCTCCGCCCCAGTCTCAAGTCTTTTGCAGACTCTAACAGGTTTTCTTCCAAGATTGCCCTGTATTTGACTCCATCCATCTTCCCACCAACTCTGACCAGCTTCCCTGTCCCTGCTGAAGAAAAGCATCCCCACAGCATGATGCTGCCACCACCATGTTTCACAGTGGGGATGGTGTGTTCAGGGAGATGTGCAGTGTTAGTTTTCCGCCACACATAGCATTTTGCATTTAGGCCAAAAACTTCAATTTTGGTCTAATCAGACCAGAGCACCTTCCTCTGCATGTTTGCTATGTCCCCCACATGGCTTGTGGCAAACTGCAAACGGGACTTCTTATGGCTTTGTTTCAACAATGGCTTTCTTCTTGCCACTCTTCCATAAAGGCCTGATTTGTGGAGTGCACAACTAATAGTTGTCCTGTGGACAGATTCTCCCACCTGAGCTGTGGATCTCTGCAGCTCCTCCAGAGTTACCATGGACCTCTTGGCTGCTTCTCTGATCAATGCTCTCCTTGCCCGGCCTGTCAGTTTAGGTGGACGGCCATGTCTTGGTAGGTTTGCAGTTGTGCCATACTCTGTCCATTTTCGGATGATGGATTGAACAGTGCTCCATGAGATGTCAAAGCTTGGGATATTTTTTTATAACCTAACCCTGCTTTAAACTTCTCCACAACTTTATCCCTGACCTGTCTGGTCTGTTCCTTGGGCTTCATGATGCTGTTTGTTCACTAATGTTCTCTAACAAGCCGCTGAGGCCTTCGCAGAACAGCTGTATTTATACTGAGATTAGATTACACACAAGTGGACTCTATTTAATAATTAGGTGACTCTGAAGGCAATTGGTTGCACTGGATTTTATTTAGGGGTATCAGAGTAAAGGGGGCTGAAGGTACACAAAAGGCTGGAGAAACTCAGCGGGTGCAGCAGCATCTAAGGAGCTAAGGAGACTGAATACATTTGCACGCCACACTTTTCAGTTTTTTATTTGTAAAAAAATTTGAAAACCATCTATCATTTTCCTTCCACTTTACAATTATGCGCCACTTTGTGTTGGTCTATCACATAAAATCCCAATAAAATACATTTACGTTTGTGGTTGCAACGTGACAAAATGTGGAAAAGTTCAAGGGGTATGAAAACTTTTGCAAGCCACTGTAGATGGGACTAGGTGAGAGTAAAGAGCCTGTCCTACCAGCATGCGACTGCATGCGGTGAGTGCGACCAAACGTGGTGGCTTGAGCCGTATGGCCTCGCGGGGTCGGTCCCACTTCGAACAACGGAGTTGCGCGGGGCTGGTCCCGACATCATACTCACCAATCAGCTAGGCAGGAGGCGGGCCGAGTGATTTTGGACGTTGCACGGCGTCGGGCGGTGATGTCATCACGCAACGGCACGCTGGGCGGTGACATCATCGCGCAACGCCACGTGCTGCGTACGGCGTCCAGACGCTGCGTGCGACGTCGATGCGGCTGCAGGCATGTCGGCCGTTGCCGCGCGGGATTTTGAACACTATCAGTTTTTCGGTGCCCCGCGCGATCGAAGTGGGACCGGCCCCGCGAGGCCGTACGGCTCAAGCGACCACGTTAGGTCGCGCTAGACGCATGCAGTCGCATGCTGGTGGGACAGGCCCTTAAGTGGTCGGCACGGACTAGAAGGGCTGCGATGGCCTGTTTCTGTGCTGTAATTGTTATATGGTTGTTATGTTATATGGTTGTACTGTAGGGGGAGCTCTTAACCAGAGAGGAGAGCCCCTGGAGAATGGTCATAGATCAGAGAGCGGAGATGGTGGTGACCCGAGAGGCATCAACACCCCATTGTCCAGAATTATCTGAGTTAGAGAACTTGAAGGAAGAATGACACGAAAAGCTGGAGTAACTCAGCGGGCCGGACAGCATCTCTGAAGGAAAGGAATAGGTGAGGTTTCGGGGTCGAGACCCTGCTTTGGACTGATAGTCAGGGGAAAGATAAATTGGAGATGAAGATGGTGATGAAGTTAGAGTTATAGAATGACACAGTGTGGAAACTTGCCCACACCAGCCAATAATGTCCCAGTTACACTAGTCTCACCTGCCCGCATTTGCTTCATGTCTCTCTTCCTCACCTTAAACCGGTAGACTTGATGGGCCGAATGGCCTAATGCTACATCTACAACTTATGAACTTGGGCGAGGCACAGCGGATAACTTGTTATCGCAAAGACCAGGGGAAAAAATACGCTGACAGAGATGAAAATGGAAACACTGACAATAAATCTGTGAGCTAGATCTTCTTCAGGTCTACTTCATTTACCATGTCCTGAAAATACTAATCGCCAGAGACTGGAAACTCTCTGCTGGTTTAAAATATGGATTTTGATTCTGTTTGCAGCTGTGGCTTCGTCTGAGGTGCTAATCTCATTCAAAGCTACATAGTCAGCAGTTATCCCCTTGCAAACGACATCCTTGGTCCCGACTGCCTGAAGTGGTGCAGTAAAAACACCTACGTCAGCAGCATTCTAACGTCACCGAAAGCCGGCACAAAGACATCTATCTGCCGCAACTCACATTCTCATTCCAAAACCAAGACATCGTCTCTATCAGCAAATCAGTGCCTGGAATTTGTAATGAAAATAATATGTGCGTGTGTGTGTAAAAGTATGCAAGTTTGGGTGTGTGTGTGAGTGAGATTGTGTGTAACAGTGTGTGTAAGAGTGCATGTGTGTGTGCAAAGGTGTGCAAGAGCAGGTGTGTAAAAGTGTGCATGTCTGTAAGTTTGTGCGTGTGTGAGTGTGAGAGTGTGTGTGTGAGTGCGTGTGTGAGTGCGTGTGTGAGTGTGTGTGTGTGAGAGTGTGTGTGTGTGTGTGTGAGTGTGTGTGTGCGTGAGAGTGTGTGAGAGTGTGTGTGTGCGTGAGCGTGTGTGAGTGAGAGTGTGTGTGATAGTGTGTGAGTGAGAGTGTGTGTGTGAGAGTGTGTGTGTGTGAGAGTGTGTGAGTGAGAGTGTGTGAGTGAGAGTGTGTGTGTGTGAGTGAGAGTGTGTGTGAGAGTGTGTGTGTGTGTGTGAGAGAGTGTGTGTGAGTGAGAGTGTGTGTGTGTGAGTGCGTGTGTGTGAGTGCGTGTGTGAGAGCGTGAGTCCGTGAGTGTGTGGGTGTGTCTGTGTAAGAGCAGGTGTGTAAAAGTGTGCGTGTCTGTAAGTTTGTTTGTGTGTTAGTGAGTTTGTGTGTAAGAGAGTGTGTGTATGTGGGTGCAAGACTGTAAGAGTGGGGGAGGGGGTCGGGGGAAACTATTTTTCAGTCTCTCACCTTGCCGGAGATGCGATTGTTTTCCGGATGGTATCTCCAGTCGCTCTGCGGCCTAACATCGTGGAGCTGGCGGCCTCGCTCGGGACTGACTGTGAGCCCCACCGCGGGGCCGTGGACTTACCATCAGAGTCGATCCCTCGCCTGGGATCCACGCTCCAACCGCGCGCGGCCTGCGGATTTCACCGTCGAGGAGCTCGCAGTCTCGGGTAGAGACCGATGTCGGGAAACTCTTAACGACGCAGAAAGTTTCAACCCGGGGTCAGATCGCCCGGCGCGGGGGCTGACATCCCCCCGATGCTGGAACATCAACAATTAATACTAGAAATGATCCGTATCGACAATAATACTGGGGCTACACAGTGGCGACACGGTTGCAGCACCATAGATCTGGGTTTGATCATGGCTATGGGTGCGGTCTGTACGCAGTTTGTACGTTCTCCCTGTGACCGCACGGGTTTTCGCCAAGATCTTCGGTTACTTCTGACACTCCAAAAACGCACAGGTTTATCCAGTTAATTGACTTGGCACATATATCTAAAAATTGTCCGGCGTGTGCAGTGGATAGTGTTAATGTGCGGGGATCACTGGTTGGTGCGGACACGGTGTTCCGTCCGATCGGCCTGTTTCTGCGCTGTATCTCTACACTCAAACTAAACTACGATTCACTTGCGTAAAAGTATCAAAGACACATCCAGTCAGGGGTAGTACACCTGTCTTTACTGCTGTCCGCAGGGTGGTGCTGATTTCCAGAGTAGCTTCACGACCTTCTCCATAGAGTCGAGGTCAAGCCTCCTTGCGCTGAAGCCTTGTGTGGCCGTGAATCAGCGCCGGTCTCCAGCTGCTCCTGTTTGAGCTCTGCCATCAACACTCACATCTGCTCAGCTCACAGGTGTGAGTCTTTCACAGTGTGAGAGCTCCCATTCATCACTGTCACCAGATCACCTCCTTATCCAACCTTCTGAATTTAGCATTTATGGCGTCAGTACATCACAGGACTTTTAAAATGTTTATCATTCGTCAACACCAGCAGGTTGGAAGCTGCCCTATCCTTGGCAAAAGGTACAGAAGTGTGAAAACGCACACCTCCAGATTCAGGGGCAGTTTCTTCCCGGCTGTTATCAGGCAACTGAATCATCCTACCACAACCAGAGAGCAGTCTAGAACTACTATCTACCTCATTGGAGACCCTCGGACTATCTTTGATCAGACTTTACTGGCTTTACCTTGCACTAAACGCTCTTCCCTTATCATGTAAGGGGTCTCCAAATCTGAGGAAGGACATTATTGCCATAGAGGGAGTGCAGAGAAGGTTCACCAGATTGATTCCTGGGATGTCAGGACTGTCTTATGAAGAAAGATTGGATTATACTCTCTAGAATTTAGGAGATTGAGAGGGGATCTTATAGAAACTTACAAAATTCTTATGGGGTTGGACAGGCTAGATGCAGGACGATTGTTCCCGATTTTGGGGAGGTCCAGGACACGGGGTCACAGCTTAAGGATAAGGGGGAAATCCTTTAGGACCGAGATGAGAAGGACTTTTTTCACACAGAGAGTGGTGGGTCTCTGGAACTCTCTGCCACAGAGGGTAGTTGAGGCCAGTTCATTGGCTATATTTAAGAGGGAGTTTGATGTGGCCCTTGTGGCTAAGGGGATCAGAGGGTATGGAGAGAAGGTAGGTACGGGATACTGAGTTGGATGATCAGCCATGATCATATGGAATGGCGGTGCAGGCTCAAAGAGCCGAATGGCCTACTCCTGCACCTAATTTCTATGTTTCTATGTTTCTATGTATCTGTACACTGTCAATGGCTCGATTGTAATCACGTGTTGTCTTTCCGCTGACTGGTTAGCACGCACCAAAAAAGCTTTTCACTGTACCTCGGTACACGTGACAATAAACTAAACTTACCTAAGCTCTCTCCGTCCTGCAGAATGGCCTAATTCTACTCTTAGAACCTAGCACATTATGACCTCATGAGTGGGAGCCTAGAGATATGGAATGGTTAGGTGTGAAAACTACAGATCAAAGCAGAGGGAAATGTAGAATGGTTCTATTTTTCTCCTTTGTAGTTTGTTGCCAGGTTTTAGTGAGAGATTTGGGATGGTTTAAAGCCCTGTCCCACTGTACGAGTTCATTCCAAGAGCTTGCTCCCGAGCTTGCTCCTGATTCGAACTCGGAGATTTACGGTAATGGCCACTCGTTGGTACCCGGGGCTCTCGTGGACATTTTTCTTCAAGTTGAAAAATCTTCACGAGTCTTCCCGAGTACCGTCCCGTTAGCGAGTCTTCCCGAGTACCTGCCGTTAGCGTTACGAGCCACTAAGAGACGTCTCCGAGCTCCGACGTACCCGCTACGTACATTCTCCTGTTTGCTTTTTTTTAAAACTCGGGAGAGCTCTTGGAATGAACTCGTACCGTGGGACAGGGATATTAAGGGCCTGTCCCACCAGCATGCAACTCCATGCGATGAGCGCGACCTAACGTGGTCGCTTGAGCCGTCCGGCGTCGCGGGGCCGGTCCCACTTCGATCGCCGGAGCCGTGCGGAATTGTGCGGAGTTCGTCCCGACATCGCGCGGGGCTCCGAAAAACTGACCATGTTCAAAAATTCCGCGCGGTAACGGCTTGTCGGCTTGCAGTCGCCTCGACGCATTACACACCGCCTCAACGTGGCGTGCCTCCGTGACCCTCTCTGTAGGTGCCTCCGTGACCCTCTATGTGTGTGGCTCCGTGGCCCTCTGTGTGTGTGTGTGCCTCTGTGCCCCTCTCTGTGTGCCCCTCTCTGTCCTGGTGAACTTACCTTTAAGACTTCGCTCCAAGTTCGCCTCACTTTGCGCCGTTTTGCACCACTCACCCGACCTCCGCGCGGCCCTCGCTGCCGGTTTGGTCGCGCTTGCCCCATGCAGGCGCATGCTGGTGGGAACGGCCCTGTACAGGGGATCACCCGACCTCCGCGCGGCCCCCGCTTCTAGTTTGATCGCGCTCATCGCATGGAGTCGGATGCTGGTAGGACAGGCCCTTTACTGAGTTGCAGGCTACTGTTGTGCCTCTCGTTCCGACAGATTTATTTTTCCTCAATGCTATATTTTCTGGAATACTTACAGCTGTGTCACGGCTTATGTGATAAATGATGTATTTTTCTTCAGAGTACACTTGTATTGCAGGCTAATTTGAAAGCCGAAAAAGATATTTCCAAACCACTAGCAAAATTAAAAATAAATGAGGTTTAAAACAAAATCCCAACGTGATGTGAATTAAGATTTTATTTTTGACTTTTCATTTTTTTTATCTGGATTAGAATTGTAGAGACGTATGTCCAGTAAAGGCTGAGCATGTTCTTCACATCTCTGAGGGCATCTCAATGAATAAGACATGTTTCAACAATTTGGCTGTTTCACAGACCATTTACCTGTTAAAATCTACTGGATAATTTATTTTTAATGCTTAAACAAGAATAAAATTCAATATGGTAGTCCCCCCTCTTTAGTTGTTCAGTTTAGTTTACAGATACAGCAAGAAACTGGTCCTTCGGCCCGTCTAGTCCGTGCTGACCCGTGATCCCCGAACACCAACGCTGCCCTACATGAGTTAGAAACATAGAAAATAGGTGCAGGAGGAGGCCATTCGGACCTTCGAGCCAGCACCGCCATTCATTGTGATCATGGCTGATCGTCCCCTATCAATAACCCGTGTCTGCCTTGTCCCCATATCCCTTGACTCCACTAGCCCCTAGAGCTCTATCTAACTCTCTCTTAAATCCATCCAGTGGTTTGGCCTCCACTGCAGGGAATTCCATAAATTCACAACTCTCTGGGTGAAAACGTTTTTTCTCACCTCAGTCCTAAATGGCCTCCCCTTTATTCTAGTACAGGCGTCAGAGGTTATGTCGAGAAGGCAGGAGAATGGGGTTAGGAGGAGAGATAGCTCAGCCGTGATTGAATGGCAGAGTAGACTTGATGGGCCGAATGGCCAAATTCTGCTCCTATCACTTATGAACATGTTGGAGCACTGGAATGTTGAGAATCTGGTGGTTCAAATTGAGGTTTGGTTCATGGACAGAATGGAGAGACTAGGATTAAGCAGGAAAGAACTGCAGATGCAGGTTTACATTGAAGATAGACACAAAATGCTGGAGTAACATCAGTCTGAAGATCCATTGCCTTGGCCTCCACAGCCTTCTGTACCAAAGAATTCCACTGTTCACCATCACCAACCCCACCCTATAACGCCACAAGGTCATAAGGAATAGGCGTAGAATTAGGCCATTTGGCCCATCATATCAACTCTGCCATTTAATCATGGCTGATCTATCTCTCCCTCCTAACCCCATATTTATGCCTTCTCCCCCTAATCTCTGACATCTATCATAAGTAAGTAAATAAGTTTATTGGCCAAGTATTCACATACAAGGAATTTGCCTTGGTGCTCCGCCCACAAGTAACAACATGACATACAGTGACAGTTGCGAATGACTCCGAAAACACTAAGTCAGCACTATCCCTGCAAGTCCCAATGCACCATCTCTGCTGGGCCCCCTCTCAGAGATCTCACGTTCAAAAGGATCGTCAAGCAAGCTGACCCTCGCGGGGTTAAATGATGAATCTCGCCAACCCTCTCCCCAAAGCACCAGGCTCCTCTGCCTTATACTAATGCTCGTTTATTCACTAATGCCACTTGTCCTTGTTGTATTACAGTGTGTGAAGACTGAGTAGTCGCTCCATGGGGAAGGATTAAACCGTCATCAGTCAGCGAGACTCTGGCTGACTGCAGGAACCGCAGCGTGCAGTCAATATTGTAATCAAATCACTCCAATCGCTATGCAGCGCATGTTGCTGCTCAGATTGGGAACGTCTTGCTTGTCTTAATTTGAAGGGCATAATGAAAAGTCCTCTAACCCCCTCCCCCCCCCCCCCCCCCCCGAACTCCTCACCAGCATTCCCGACCCACGTCGTTTTAATAGAAACATAGAAACATTGAAAATAGGTGCAGGAGGAGGCCATTCGGTACTTCGAGCCAGCACCGCCATTCAATATGGTCATGGCTGATCGTCCGCTATCAATAACCCGTGCCTGCCTTCTCCCCATATCCCTTGACCCCACTAGCACCTAGAGCTCTATCTAACTCTCTCTTAAATGTTTCACCAGATAGACAAAATTGCTGGAGAAACTCAGCAGGTGTGGCAGCATCTATGGAGCGAAGGAAATAGGCAACGTTTCGGGCCGAAACGTTGCCTATTTCCTTCGCTCCATAGATGCTGCTGCACCCGCTGAGTTTCTCCAGCAATTTTGTCCACCTTCGATTCTCCAGCATCTGCAGTTCCTTCTTGTACAATTTACATTTCACCAGTCTGAAGAAAGGACTTGTCCCGAAACATCACCCATTCCTTCTCTCCAGAGATGCTGCCTGTCCCGCTGAGTTACTCCAGATTTTTGTGTCGATCTCCTTGTGTTTTGCTGTCATACTAGTTGAGTTTAGAGAGACAGCAGGGAAACAGGCCCTTCGGCCCACCGAGGCCCCACCGACCAGCGATCCCCCGCACATTAACATCACCCTACACACACGAGGGACAATTTTTACCGATTAACCTAGGATCCTGAACATCTTTGAAGTGGTCTTTGAGATCTGGGGTCAATGATAAGACCACTTTATGGACCATCCCTACTGGCACTGAACAGTATGACTTGCAAGGGCAGTTCATTACTGGAGTGGAGTCACACATAGCCACAGCCGTGACAGACATCCCCCTTGAAGTTGCTTCCAGTTCCTCCCCACTACAATCAATCTAAAGAAGGGTCCCGACCCAAAACGCCTCCGATTCATGTTCAACAGGTCATAACTAATTGGGGGCAGAACTAGGCCTTTCAGCCCATCAAGTCAACTCTGCCATTCAATCATTGCTGACCTATCTCTCCCTCCTAATTCCATTCTCCTGCCTTCTCCCCATAACCCCTGACAAGAATCTCTCTATCTCTGCTTAACCATATAACCATATAACAATTACAGCACGGAAACAGGCCTTCTCGGCCCTTCCAGTCCGTGCCGACCATTTATTTTCCCCTAGTCCCATCTACCTGCACTCAGACCATACCCCTCCATTCCCTTCCCGTCCATATACCTATCCACTTTACTTTTAAATGTTAAAATCGATCCTGCCTCCACCACTTCTGCAGGAAGATCATTCCACACAGCCACCACTCTCTGATTAAAGAAGTTCCCCCTCATGTTACCCCTAAACTTCTGTCCCTTAATTCTCATGTCATGCCCTCTTGTTTGAATCTTCCCTACCCTCAATGGGAAAAGCTTATCCACATCAACTCTGTCTATCCCTTTCATCATTTGAAAGACCTCAATCAAGTCCCCACTTAACCTTCTGCGCTCCAAAGAATAAAGACCTAACTTGTTCAACCTTTCTCTGTAACTTAGTTGCTGGAACCCAGGCAACATTCTAGTAAATCTCCTCTGTACTCTCTCTATTTTGTTGACATCCTTCCTATAATTAGGCGACCAAAATTGTACACAATACTCCAGAATTGGTCTTACCAATGCCTTGTACAATTTTAACATTACTTCCCTACTCCTATATACAATGCTCTGATTTATAAAGGCCAGCACACCAAAAGCTTTCTTTACCACCCTATCTACATGCGATTCCACCTTCAGGGAACTATGCACAGTTATTCCTAGATCCCTCTGTTCCACAGCATTCCTCAATTTCCTACCATTTACCATGTACGTCCTATTTTGATTTGTCCTGCCAAGATGTAGCACCTCACACTTATCAGCATTAAACTCCATCTGCCATCTTTCAGCCCACTCTTCCAAATGGCCCAAATCTTGGCCTTTCTATCATTGACTTGGCCTCCACAGCTGTCTGTGGCAAAGAATTCCACAGATTCACCGCCCTCTGTTGAAAGAAATTCCTTCTCATCTCCTTCCTAAAGGAAGGTTCTTTAATTCTAAGGCTTTGACCTCCAGTCCTAGACGCTCCCACTAGTGGAAACGTCCCCTGCATATCCATGCTCTCCAGAGATGCTGCCTGAGACGCTGAGTTACATTTTGTGTCTATATTGATGGATTAAACTTGGCTGGAGCACTGCAGATTAGCAAGGTCGATGTAGTGCGCTTAGGAATGGTGGAGAGGATGCTGTCCAGGAATATGAGTTGCAGTTTAGTTAAGTTTAGTTTAGAGATACAGCACGGACACAGGCCCTTCGGCCCACCGAGTCCATGCCGACCAGCGATTTAACACTATCCTACCCACACTAGGGACAAGTTACACTTACACCAATATACCTGCACGTCTTTGGAGTGTGGGAGAAAACCGAAGACCTCGGAGAACGTTTACGCAGTCACGGCGAGAACGTACAAACTCCATACAGACAGCACCCGGAGTCTGGATCAATCCCGGGTCTCTGTAATGGGGCTGTCCCACTGTACGAGCTAATTCAAGAGTTCTCCCGAGTTTCCCCTGATTCGAAGTCGGAGAATTACGGTAATGGCCGCTCGTAGGTACTCGGGGCTCTCGTGGACATTTTTCAACATGTTGAAAAATGTTCACGAGTCTTCACGAGCTTACAGCATTTCCCGGGCACCTGCCGTTAGCGTTACGAGCCGCTAAAAGATGTCCCCGAGCTCTGACATACCCGCAACGTACATTCTACGTACTTACCACGAGTTTGATTTTTTTTAAACTCGGGAGAGCTCTTGAATTACCTTGTACAGTGGGACAGCCCCTTAAGGCAGCAACTCTACTGACTGCGTCACAGTGCCATCCAGTTATGAGAAGTGGCAATGAAAAAATGCGGCTGTACTCCTTGGAAGAGGAAACAATGAAAGGTGACTGAATGGAGGCCCCTAGTGCATCAGGAAACATCGCCTCTGAGGCAAATACGGAGCTTGTAACAGATTCCAAAATGAAAGGTAGAAAATGCTGGAGTAACACAGCGGGTCAGGCCGCATCAATGAGTTACTCCTGCACTTTGTGTCTTTCTCTTTGTAAACCAGCATCAGCAGTTCCTTGTGTCTTCCACAATGGAAGGTTCTCAAGATGGGCTATTTTCAGTGGATTGAACTAATTCCACTGGGGGTTACACAAAAAGCTGGAGAAACTCAGCGGGTGCAGCAGCATCTAAGGAGCGAAGGAGATAGGTGACGTTTCGGGTCGAGACCCTTCTTCAGACTGGTCAGGGATCAGGGAAACGAGAGATATAGACGGTGATGTGGAGAGATAAAGAACAATGAGTGAAAGATATGCAAAAAAGTATTGGTGATAAAGGAAACAGGCCATTGTAAGCTGTTTGTAGTGTGAAAATGAGAAGCTAGTGCGACTTGGGTGGAGGAGAGATAGAGAGAGAAGGAATGCCAGGGCCCGAGGGCTGAGGGAGAGGTGGGAAGGGGAGGAGGCAGCCTGGGTTAACAGAATTGGGAAAATTCAATGTTTAAGCCCAGAGGATGCAGACTCCCCAAGCGGAATATGAGGTGCTGTTCCTCCAACTTGCGGTGTTGCTCACTCTGGCCGTGGAGGAGGCCCAGGACAGAGAGGTCGGATATGGAATGGGAGGGGGAGTTGAAGTGCTGAGCCACCGGGAGGTCGGGTTGGTTAATGCGGACCGAGCGGAGGTGTTCGGCGAAACAATCGCCAAGCCTCCGCTTGGTCTCACCGATATAGATCAGAATTCCACTGGGGAAATGGTTTGGCAGAACAACATGTGCGAGTGTGGCCAACTGGTGGCCGATTAGGAAAAGGGGAGATGCAACGAGACCTGGGTGTCATGGTACACCAGTCATTGAAAGTAGGCATGCAGGTGCAGCAGGCTGTGAAGAAAGCGAATGGTATGTTAGCATTCACAGCGAAAGGATTTGAGTACAAGAGCAGGGAGGTTCTACTGCAGTTGTACAGGGTCTTGGTGAGGCCACACCTGGAGTATTGCGTACAGTTTTGGTCTCCTAATCTGAGGAAAGACATTGTTGCCATAGAGGGAGTACAGAGAAGGTTCACCAGACTGATTCCTGGGATGGCAGGACTTCCATATGAAGAAAGACTGGATAGATTCGGCTTGTACTCGCTAGAATTTAGATGATTGAGAGAGGATCTTATAGAGACAAAATTCTTAAGGGGTTGGACAGGCTAGATGCAGGAAGATTGTTCCCGATGTTGGGGAAGTCCAGAACAAGGGGTCACAGTTTAAGGATAAGGGGGAAGTCTTTTTGGACCGAGATGAGAAAATCATTTTTCACACAGAGAGTGGTGAATCTGTGGAATTCTCTGCCACAGAAGGTAGTTGAGGCCAGTTCATTGGCTATATTTAAGAGGGAGTTAGATGTGGCCCTTGTGGCTAAAGGGATCAGAGGGTATGGATTGAAGGCAGGTACGGGATACTGAGTTGGATGATCAGCCATGATCATATTGAATGGCGGTGCAGGCTCGAAGGGCCGAATGGCCTCCTCCTGCACCTATTTTCTACGTTTCTATGTTTCAAACATCTAGCCAGTGCGTGGTATGTTGCATGATACAAGATCTTAATGTCTGAAGAAGGGTCTCGAGCCAGAACATCACCTATTCCTTCTCTCCAGAGATGCTGCCTGTCCTGCTGAGTTACTCCAGCATTCTGTGTCTACCTTCGGTGGAAACCAGCATCTGCAGTTCCTTCCTACACGTTGATCTGATGTCCCTCAGATTGAGGAAAGGAAGGTTTCTGTTTGAGCTCTGGTCTCTGCACAATACTGCCACCCCATGGACCCACAGAGTACTTCTTCCATTCCTATTCCGTTCATCATCGATAGACACTTTATAAGTCACAAGATAAAGGCATGGATGTGTTGAAACATTGGTGAAATGTAGCAGAACATGAGAAGAGGAGGGTGGCAGACTGGACCCTTGTTACTCCTTCTTAATGCCCCTGTCCCACTTTGGAAACCTGAACGGAAACCTCTGGAGACTCTGCGCCCCACCCAAGGTTTCCGTGCGGTTCCCGGAGGTTTTTGTCCTCCGGCAACCACCTTCAACTAACAACGCAACCGGCTTCGACTAAAACAATACCGATTTTTAAAATGGAAACCACTTTCGACCATTAGGGAGACTGACAAAAACCTCCGGGGTATAAAAAAAACACGTGATATTCAGTCTGAAGAAGGGTCTCGACCCGAAACGTCACCCGTTCCTTTGTCTGTCCCGCTGAGTTACTCCTGCATTTGGTGTAAAGCAACATCTGCACTTCCTTCCTACACACACGTCACCTACTCATGTTACCCAGAGAACTATGACCTCTAGACGTAGAATTTCCCACTAATGGAAACACCCTCTTCATCTCCATGTTCTCCAGAGATGCTGCCCGTCCCGCTGAGTTACTCCACCATTTTGTGTCTATCTTTGATTTAAACCAGTATCTGCAGTTCCTTCCTACACATAATATTTAGTCTCCACCCTAGCCAGTGGTCAATTTTTCAATAACCATATAACCATATAACAATTACAGCACGGAAACAGGCCCTCTCGGCCCTTCCAGTCCGTGCCGACCATTTATTTTCCCCTAGTCCCATCTACCTGCACTCAGACCATACCCCTCCATTCCCTTCCCGTCCATATACCTATCCACTTTACTTTTAAATGTTAAAATCGATCCTGCCTCCACCACTTCTGCAGGAAGACCATTCCACACAGCCACCACTCTCTGAGTAAAGAAGTTCCCCCTCATGTTACCCCTAAACTTCTGTCCCTTAATTCTCATGTCATGCCCTCCCGTTTGAATCTTTCCTACCCTCAATGGGAAACGCTTATCCACGTCAACTCTGTCTATCCCTTTCATCATTTTAAAGACCTCAATCAAGTCCCCCCTTAACCTTCTGCGCTCCAAAGAATAAAGACCTAACTTGTTCAACCTTTCTCTGTAACTTAGTTGCTGGAACCCAGGCAACATTCTAGTAAATCTTCCCCTAGGTCTGAAGAAGGGTCTCGACCCGAAACGTTGCTGTCTCCTTCGCTCCTTAGATGCTGCTGCACCCGCTGAGTTTCTCCAGCCTTTTGTGTAACCTCGATTCTCCAGCATCTGCAGTTCCTTCTTTAACATTCTAGTAAATCTCCTCTGTACTCTCTCTATTTTGTTGACATCCTTCCTATAATTAGGCGACCAAAATTGTACACCATACTCCAGAATTGGTCTCACCAATGCCTTGTACAATTTTAACATTACTTCCCTACTCCTATATTCAATGCTCTGATTTATAAAGGCCAGCACGCCAAAAGCTTGCTTTATCACCCTATCTACATGCGATTCCACCTTCAGGGAACTATGCAGGGAGCTATAGTCAATGGTTCTTTATTATTAGATGTACAGATGTACAATGAAATTATTTTTTTACATACAGTTTAAAATGCAGTTGGGAGGCATAGTGGAGCTGCTGCCTTACTTACCACACCAGAGACCCGAGTTTGATTCTGACTACGGGTGCTTGTCTGTACGGAATTTGTATGTTTTCCCCATGACCTTCGTGGGTTTTCTCCAAGATCTTCGGTTTCCTCCCACACTCCAAAGACGTACAAAGGGTTGTGCGATGGTACAAATGTAAATTCTCGCTAGGGTAGTATTAGTGCGATGGGATCGCTGGTTGGTGTGGACTCGATGGGCCGAATTGCCTCTTCCTGCGCTGCATCTCTGAACTAAATGAAAACGTCCAGAAAGGTATGTCCATACCCAAGCATCATCTCCGATTAGTACAAAGTGCATAGAAATTTAGTGTACAAAATCATGAGAGGACTAGATCGGTAGATGCACAGAGTCCCCTGCGCAGAGTTGGGGAAATCGAGAACCAGAGAACAAAGGTTTAAGGTGAGGAGGGAAAGATTTAATAGGAACCTGAGGGGTATTGCCCCTGTCCCACTTAGGAAACCTGAACGGAAACCTCTGGAGACTTTGCGCCCCACCCAAGGTTTCCGTGCGGTTCCTGGAGGTTTTTGTCAGTCACCTTAATGGCCGAAAGTGGTTTCCGTTTTAAAATTTGGTGATTATTTAGTCAAAGCCGGTTGCGATGCTAGTTGAAGGTGGTTGCCGGAGGACAAAAACCTCCGGGGACCGCACGGAAACCTTGAGGTGGGGCGCAAAGTCTCCAGAGGTTTCCGTTCAGGTTTGCTAAGTGGGACAGGGGCATAACATTTTCCACACTAGAAGTGTTGGAACGAGCTGCCAGAGAAGGTAGTTGAGGCAGGTACTATCGCAACGTTTAACAAACATTTAGACAGGTATGTGGTTAAGGAAGCTTTGGAGAGATGTGGACCAAATGCAGAATGTGGGACTGGTGTAGACGGGACATGTTGGTCAGCGTGGGCAAGTTGGGCCGAAGGGCCTATTTCCATGCTGTGTGGCTCTATGACTCTGTAACTATGCACATTGAGAACTGGACAGTCCAGCAAAGGTCCCTACTCTGCACAATAACTGCTTCTTCTTTCATGTCCATCTTCCATGTTCCAAATGTTGGCCTTGCTGTCATCGTCCACCCTGAAAAGGACGCAAGCTTCCGGTGACAATCAGTGGGCGCCATCACTGGTTGCAATAGATAGAATAGAATGCCTTTTATTGTCATTCAAACAGCTTGGTTTGAACGAAATTGCATTTTCTACAGTCTTACATTACCAAAAAAACCAAGACACACACTTAACACAATTTACACAAACATCCATCACAGTGAGTCTCCAACACCTCCTCACTGTGATGGAAGGCAAAGTCTTATCTCTTCCCTTTGTTCTTCTCAGGTTGAACAAGTTAGGTCTTTATTCTTTGGAGCGCAGAAGGTTAAGGGGGGACTTGATTGAGGTCTTTCAAATGATGAAAGGGATAGACAGAGTTGACGTGGATAAGCTTTTCCCCGATAGGCGCCACCACACAGATGATAGTGGTAGCAGAATTAGCTCGGGATACTTCCAGTTTCCAGCCCCATGATGTGGACGCTTCTGCTGTGGGGCCAAGTTGAACATCAGGTTGTTTCCCCCTGCCTGCACACGATCTGCATCTCTCCATTCCCTGTGCATCCATGTGCCTTTTCAAAAGCCTTCCAAATGCCATTATCATATCTGCCTCCACCACCACCTCCAAGCAACACTGCCCAGGCACCCACCCCTCTCTGTTTAAAGAAAAAAACTTGCCCCACAAGCTTGGCGATCGTTTCGCCCAACACCTCCGCTCGGTCCGCATTAACCAACCTGATCTCCCGGTGGCTCAGCATGTCAACTCCCCCTCCCATTCCCAATCCGACCTCTCTGTCCTGGGCCTCCTCCATGGCCCGAGTGTCTCCCACCGCAAACTGGAGGAGCAGCACCTCATATTTCACTTGGGCAGTTTCCACCCCAGCGGTATGAACATTGACTTCCCCAATTTCAGGTAGTCCCTGCTTTCTCCCTCCTTCCCCTCCCCTTCCCAGCTCTCCCACAGCCCACTGTCTCCGCCTCTTCCTTTCTTCTGCCCCCCCACCCCCCAACCCCACATCAGTCTGAAGAAGGGTCTCGACCCGAAACGTCGCCTATTCCTTCGCACCATTGAAGCTTCCTCACCCGCTGAGTTTCTCCAGCATTTTTGTCTACCTTCGATTTCCCCAGCATCTGCAGATCCTTCTTAAACATTCCCTTTAATCTTTACACCCCTCACCTTAAAGCCATGCCCTCGAGTCATTGACTATTCCCACCCTGAGGATAAAATATTCTGCCTACCCCATCAATAATTCTGCCTCACCACCTGATTTATTTTTGTTTATCAAGTTAAGGTTTTAAACATTACTTGTGTGCACGCTTAGAGCACAGCTAATTTACCCATTTACCCATTTTATAATTAAAACAAGTAGCTGTATTTTAACCAACGTTTGTTGCTAATTGGATTCAGAAATGTAATTGATTCAACATGAAATTTGGCATCATGATGGCAGTAATTAAAGTGTCAGCCAGTGAATGATGGATAATTGGAGCTTTTTACAGTTTTTATCTTTGAAAGTGTATCAATATGCTTGGAACTGTCTGACTTATAACACTTCCTATATCATTCACATTGACTACTTTCATTCAAGATAGACACAAAATGGTGGGGTAATTCAGCGCAACAGAAATCTTATAGAAACATATAAAATTATAAAAGGACTGGACAAGCTGGATGCAGGAAAAAATGTTCCCAATGTTGGGCGAGTCCAGAACCAGGGGCCACACAGTCTTAGAATAAAGGGGAGGTCATTTAAGACTGAGGTGAGAAAAGACTTTTTCACCCAGAGAGATGTGAATTTGTGGAATTCCCTGCCACAGAGGGCAGTGGAGGCCAAATCACTGGATGGATTTCATAGAGAGTTAGATAGAGCTCTAGGAGCTAGTGGAGTCAAGGGATATGGGGAGAAGGCAGGCACGGGTTATTGATAGGGGACGATCAGCCATGATCACAATGAATGGCGGTGCTGGCTCGAAGGGCCGAATGGCCTCCTCCTGCTCCTTTTGTTTCTATGTTTCTATGACAGGCAGCATCTCTGGAGAGAAGGAATGGGTCTCTTCAATTACCTGTTTTCTAGGCTCCCATTCCCCCAACTTTAGTAGTCTGAAGAAGGGTCTCGACCCGAAACGTCACCCATTCGTTCTCTCCAGAGATGCTGACTGTCCCGCTGAGTTACTCCACCATTTTGGGTCTATCTTCAGTGTAAACCAGCATCTGCAGTTCCTTCCTACATATTTCGCACTGCTTTCACATACAGCACAGAGCAGTTAGAGACATAGAAAATAGGTGCAGGAGTAGTCCATTCGGCCCTTCGAGCCTGCACCGCCATTCAATATGATCATGGCTGATCATTCAACTCAGTATCCTGTGCCTGCCTTCTCTCCATACCCCCTGATCCCTTTAGCCACAAGGGCCACATCTAACTCCCCCTTAAATATAGCCAACGAACTGGCCTCAACTACCTTCTGTGGCAGAAAATTCCAGAGATTCACCACTCTCTGTATGAAAAATGGTTTCCTCATCTCAGTCCTAAAGGAATTCCCCCTTATCCTTAAACTGTGACCCCTTGTTCTGGACTTCCCCAACATCGGGAACAATCTTCCTGCATCTAGCCTGTCCAAACCCTTAAGAATTTTGTAAGTTTCTATAAGATCCCCCCCTCAATCTTCTAAATTCTAGCGAGTCCAAGCCGAGTCTATCCAGTCTTTCCTCATATGAAAGTCCTGCCATCCCAGGAATCAGTCTGGTGAACCTTTTCTGTACTCCCTCTATGGCAAGAATGTCTTTCCTCAGATTTGGAGACCAAAACTGTACGCAATACTCCAGGTGTGGTCTCACCAAAACCCCGTACAACTGCAGTAGAACCTCCCTGCTCCTATACTCAAATCCTTTTGCTATGAATGCTAACATTCCAATAGAGTTCCAATAGATATGGGCCAAATGTGGGTAAATGGGGCCAGCTTAGATGGGGCATCTTGGTAGGCGTGGACGAGTTCCCGTACACATTGGACTGGAGCGCTGTGGATGTTTTGAGGATAAGATTATTGGAGCACAGGCGCAAAGTTTGCAACACAGAGAAAGTTGGCCCAGATAGAGTGGATGTGGAGAGGATGTTTCCACCAGTGGGAGAGTTTAGGAACAGAGGCCACAGCTAAAAAGTAAAAGGACGTTCCTTTAGAAAGGAGAAATTTCTTTCGTCAGAGTGTGTTGTATCAATGGATTTATGGGGCTGTCCCACTGTACGAGATAATTCAAGAGTTCTCCCGAGTTTCCCCTGATGCGAACTCGGAGATTTACGGTAATAGCCGCTCGTCGGTACTCGGGGCTCTCGTGGACATTTTTCAACATGTTGAAAAATCTTCACGCGTCTTCTCGCGTTTCCCGAGTACCTGCCGTTAGCGTTACGAGCCGCTAAGAGACGTCCCGAGCTCCGACGTACCCGCAACGTACATTCTACCTGCTTACCACGGGTTCGATTTGTTTTTTAAACTCGGGAGAGCTCTTGAATTACGTGCTGAGCCACCGGGAGATCAGTGCAGTGGGACAGCCCCTTAAATTGCCTCAGAAATCTGTGGAGGCCAAGTCAATGGATATTTTTAAGGTGGAGATTGGTAGGTTCTTGGTTAGTCAGGGTATCAGGAGTTATGGGGGGAAGGCAGGAGAACACTCTGTTCTCACACCTTACCCTTCCATATCTCTGTGTCGTCCTCTCCCCTGACTTTCAGGCTTAAAGAAGGATCGATCCGAAACATCGCCCATTCCTTCTCTCCAGAGCTGCCGCCTGTCCTCTCCTTCAGCTTAGCTCCCTCTGGTGGATGTCAGAGTCTAGTGTCTGTTTTGGAGATACAACATGGATACCTTTCAGCCCCTTTAGCCAACCTACTAAAAGCACGAGACTGGAAAAATAAGAGATGCACTGAAAAGCTTTTGTTGCGTTGCTATCCAGTCAGCAGCGAGACAAGGCATGATTACAATCGAGCCATTTACCTAATCTGAGAATATACATTCTTGCCATAGAGGGAGTACAGAGAAAGTTCACCAGACTGATTCCTGGGACGTCAGGACTTTCATATGAAGAAAGACTGGATAGACTCGGCTTGTACTCGCTGGAATTTAGAAGATTGAGGGGGGATCTCATAGAAACGTACAAAATTCTTAAGGGGTTGGACAGGCTAGATGCAGGAAGATTGTTCCCGATGTTGGGGAAGTCCAGAACTAGGGGTCACGGTTTAAGGATAAGGGGGAAATCTTTTAGGACTGAGATGAGAAAAACATTTTTCACACAGAGAGCGGTGAATCTGTGGAATTCTCTGCCACAGAAGGTAGTTGAGGCCAGTTAATTGGCTATATTTAAGAGGGATTAGATGTGGCCCTTGTGGCTAAGGGGATCAGGGGGTATGGGGAGAAGGCAGGTACGGGATACTGAGTTGGATGATCAGCCATGATCATGTTTAATGATGGTGCAGGCTCGAAGGGCCGAATGGCCTCCTCCTGCACCTATTTTCCATGTCTATGTTTCTACAGTGCATAGATACAGATTCAGGGACAGTTTCTTCCCAGCTGTTATCAGATGCTATTCTCTTTATCCTGTATCTATACACTCGGTACCTGTGACAATAAACAAATAAATGATAATCCGGGCAACATCTGAAAGCTGACTTTATGGCAGTACAGCACTCGAGTGCAAGCCTTGGCCTTTTAGCTTTGACATGGAACGTGAGGAGAGTGCAACACACACTCGGGTAGAAGGTACAGGAGCCTGAAATCTGCAGCATACAGGTTCAGGAATAGCTGCTTCCCCACAGCCATCAGGCTATTGAACTCAACTCAAACAAAACTCTGAACATTAATATCCTATTGCACTTTATTTGCTTATTTATGTGTGCATATATATATATACATTCAATGGTATATGGACACACTGATCTGTTCCGTATTTATTTATGCCGACAATATTGTGTTGTGCTGAAGCAAAGCAAGAATTTCATTGTCCTATCTGGGACACGTGACACTAATAGCCCTGTCCCATGGTCCAAGTTCATTCCAAGAGCTCTCCCGAGTTTTAAAAAAATCAAACTCGTGGTAAGCACGGAGAATGAACGTAGCGGGTGCGTCGGAGCTCGGGGACGTCTCTTAGCGGCTCGTAACGCTAACAGCAGGTCCTCGGGAAGACTCGCTAATGGCAGGTAAGCGGGGAAAGACTCGTGAAGATTTTTCGACATGTTGAAAAATGTCCACGAGAGCCCCGAGTACTGACGAGCGGCCATTACCTTAAATCTCTGAGTTCGAATCAGGGCAAACTCGGGAGAGCTCTTGGAATGAACTCGTACCGTGGGACCGGGGTTTAAATTCTCTTGAATCTTGAATCTTGTCCTGAGCTGGGGCTGACCAGAGTTGACGCTGACACTTGTACTCTGGGCACATTCCACTAATCTCGCGCAGGTCACGGGGAGAACGTACAGACGTACAAACTCCGTACAGACAGCACCCGTAGTCAGGATCGAACCTGGTGCTCTGGCGCTGATGCTAACGCACAGAGACACAGTTTTGTGAACGTGAGGAGCTTGGAGGAGGTGATGCTGTTAAACACTGAACTGCCATCAAGAACAACAGCCTGACGTGTGCGTCTTGACCCCCTCACCAATATTTGCACACCTCAAATCCTTTCCACTCGTCACTTTAATTTCATGTTTCATGCATCTGGTGTTTTACGACTGTTGGCAGATCAATTTCCCTCCTGGGATAAATAAGGATCTATTGTAACGTATTGTATTGGCCCAGTGGTCCATTGCAGAGTGGCGAGATAATACACAGGGGTAGGATTGCTCTGGATTCCCCAACTTCCCAAGGGAGTTTCAGTGAGAGAGGGAGATGATTTTGTCTTCTCCTCTTGCATCTGATGGGGTTCAAGTGTTTCATGGGTCTCAGCTCCGTCAATACTCAGAGCTAAAACCCAGCAGCTAAAAATACACAGTTCTGTGGTATGGTCAATGCACTTCTCCGAACTGCGTGAGCAATAATCAGTGAGGCAGAAGATTGTTAGGTCAGGATTTGAAGACTGTATCTTTTAGAATTCCCCTTCCCAAAATCCTAACTATTGAGTACATTCAAGAGCTATTGTCAACAGAACCAAGGTCACGGTGGCGCAGCGGTAGAGTTGCTGCCTTACAGCCAATGCAGCGCCGGAGACCCGGGTTCGATCCCGACCACAGCTGCTGTCTGTATGGAGTTTGCACGCTCTCCCCGTGACCTGCGTGGGTTTCTCCTAGAACTTCGGTTTCCTTCCACACTCCGAAGACGTACAGGTTTGGAGGTTAATTGGCTTGGTAAATGTAAAATTTGTGGGTGTAGGGTGCGGGGATCGCTGGTCGGCGCGGACCCGGTGGGCCGAAGGGCCCGTTTCCGTGCTGTTTCTCTCAACTAAACGAAAAACTAAACGACTGTTGGGATATAGACAGCAAAGTGTAGCCCAGGAAAGGCATTGACCATGGATTTATTCAATTCAGAGCAGATTTGAAGAACTATATGGGCTTCATCTATTTTGTGTTATTTTGCTGTTTTGAGATAGATCCAAGTCCCTTCGGCTTGGCTGGAGGTCTAACGTAGGCGGGATGCCCCCACATACCCATGTACCTCAGCCTCAGGCGTCTTGGTGCTAAGACAGGCGCCTATTTGCGTGCTGGTCCCAGAAGTGGATCTGCAATCACTAGCCTGAAGAAGGGTCTCGACCCGAAATGTCACTCATTCCTTCTCTCCAGAGATGCTGCCTGTCCCGCTGAGTTACTCCAGCTTTTTGTGTCTATCTTCAGTTTAGACAATAGACAATAGGTGCAGGAGTAGACCATTCGGCCCTTCGAGCCAGCACCGCCATTCAACATGATCATGGCTGATCATCCCCAATCAGTACCCCGTTCCTGCCTTCTCCCCATATCCCCTGACTCCGCTATTTTAAAGAGCCCTATCTAGCTCTCTCTTGAAAGCACCCAAAGAACCTGCCTCCACCACCCTCTGAGGCAGAGAATTCCACACTTACCACTCTCTGTGAGAAAAAGTGTTTCCTCGTCTCCGTTCTAATTGGCTTACTCCTTATTCTTAAATTGTGGCCCCTGGTCCTGGACTCCCCCAACATCGGGACCATGTTTCCTGCATGTTTAAACCAGCATCTGCTGTTCCTTCCTACACATCACTATCACTCCACTCTATTAAACCTCTACTCCATCAGCAGAATTTCTTACTCTAACAATGGCCTTCTTATTCCCTTTATCCTGTATCTGTACAGTGTGGACTGTAATCATGTATAGTCTTTCTTCTGACTGGTTAGCACGCAACAGAGAAACTGTACCTTGGTACACATGACACTAAGATAAAATAAGCTAGACTAAGCTAAACTAACTCTGGGCTCATCATTTTCTGACATGATAAGGATAAGGGGTAAATCCTTTAGGACCGAGATGAGAAGGAATTTTTTCACACAGAGAGTGGTGGGTCTCTGGAACTCTCTGCCACAGAGAGTAGTTGAGGCCAGTTCATTGGCTATATTTAAGAGGGAGTTAGATGTGGCCCTTGTGGCTAAGGGGATCAGAGGGTATGGAGAGAAGGCAGGTACGGGATACTGAGTCGGATGATCAGCCATGATCATATTGAATGGCGGTGCAGGCTCGAAGGGCCGAATGGCCTACTCCTGCACCTAATTTCTATGTTTCTATGTTTCGATAACCACATTAGTTCCTGGGATAACCAAAAAAAAAGCACCTCTGGACCGACACTGAGATGGTACTGGATTAAGTTTCTAATGCCCCTGTCTCACTTAGGAAACCTGCCCCCCACCCAAAGTTTCCGTGCGGTTCCTAGAGGTTTTTGTCAGTCTCCCTAATGGTCAAAAGTGGTTTCCGCGTCTTCTATGTTCTGCCGATTATTTAAAAAAATTGAACAAGCCTCTGGGAACCTGGCAAAAACCTCCGGGTGGGAAACCACGGAAACCTTGGGTGGGGCACAAAGTCTCCAGAGGTTTCCGTTCAGGTTTCCTAAGTGGGACAGGGGCATTAGACTGGTCAAGCAGCATCTACGAAGGGAGACACAAGAGTAAATGTTTCAGGTCGATTACTTCTCATCAGACTTTCCCTGGCCTTCAATGATTAATGGTCCTTCTGATGAACATGAAACAGTTATTCCCTTTCTCTCTCCACAGAGGCTGCCTCACCTGTTCAGTATTCCTGCCATTTTCTATTATAGTTAAGTTCAGATCTGCAACTTCTGCGGTATTTTATTTTTTTGCTTCTAAAGAATGCCTGGACCTGAAGAATTCAAGGGTGTGCAGATTTGCATTTGGAAGCATTGCAGTGCCAAGCACCCACACCAACCAAGGAATACAGTTTAGTGATACAGTGTGGAAACAGGCCCTTCAGCCCACCAAGTCCGCGCAGACCATCGATCACTTACACTAGCACTATCCTACACACCAGGGACATTTTACCATTTTAACTGAAGCTACATTAGCCTACAACCCTACGCCTTTGGAGTGTTGGAGAAAATCCCATGCAAGTCATGGGGAGATTGACACAAAATGCTGGAGTAATGCCCCTGTCCCACTTCGGAAACTTGAACGGAAACCTCTGGAGACTTTGCGCCCCACCCAAGGTTTCCTCGCGGTTCCTGGAGGTTCCCGGAGGTTTTTGTCAGTCTCCCTAATGGTCGAAACTGGTTTCCGTTTTCAATCCCGTCGGTATTATAGCTGATGGATTAGAGATCGGGAGTTTATAATCCCGATCTTTCAAATAGGATTTGAACCAGTCCAGCACAGAACCAGAGAGTCCTACCCACTTCTCCAGTCTGTCAAGCAGTATGTTATGGTCCACCGTATCAAAAGCAGCACTGAGATCTAGAAGTACCAAAACTGAAGCTTTTGATGCATCACTGTTTAGATGTATGTCGTTTAGGACCTTAGTAAGTGCAGTCTCAGTGCTGTGATGTGGCCGAAATCCCGACTGGAAAACATTAAAAATATTGTTTTGGATCATAAAGCTGTAAATTTGTTGATAAACTACCCTTTCAATGATCTTTGCCAGAAATGCTAAATTAGATATGGGCCTGTAGCTGCTCATAGCTGAGGCATCCAGATTAGGCTTCTTCAATAGGGGTTTGATCACTGCAGTTTTTAAGGCTTTGGGAAAATGCCCCAATCGAAGGGAAGAGTTTACTATGTTCAGCACTTCTGGTGCAACACTGTTAAAAATATTTTAAAATCATATTTTAAAACATTTAAAAATATATATTATCAGCGGGACAGGCAGCATCTCCGGAGAGAAGGAATGAATGACGTTTAGGGTCGAGACCCTTCTTCAGACTGATCTGAAAGATTCAAGGCTTCTTTGCAGGTCTGCATTGGAGGCATTACAGAGCCAAGCACCCAAACACACCAAGGACATTTAAAAAATTAGTTTGAAGATACAGTGTGGAATCAGGCCCTTCAGCCCACCGAGTCCACGCTGGCCATCGATCCCCGAGAGCGTACAAACTCCGTACAGACAGCACCCACAGTCAGGATCGAACCTGGGTCTCTATCGCTGCACCACTGTAGGTTGCTAGAAAAGATATTTGAGGTCCAAAGTGGATTCTATGGAGTATCTTTGCAACATGGGGATGGTGGATGGAGATCCAGTGGTGGGGAGCTGACCACCCTGCCAGATGTGTTGGGAGAGGGGAAGAAGCAGATAGATTGCACTGTAAACATCTCCTACTTTTGTCATCTCACCATGGAGAACATGCAGCTTTTTACAAAACTGCAACAAAATACATTTGAGGAGAATCTATTGCAGTAATTTTCGTTCTAGCTTTCAACACACTGGTATTATAAGACAGGCACTTAGTGGTGTGGGTGTGGTCTTCTTTCACTATCTCAGTGGCTGGATGGATCTATTTAGCTGTGGTGTTAAAATAGAGGAATGTTATTGAAATGTCCACTCAATCGCCCTCTTTACAAAGTTCATCTCCACTGCCAATGTTCAACCCCACCCATAATGTTCACCACAACCTCCAATGTGCACCTCTGCCATCAATGTTCACCAGTATCCACCAGTGTTCACTCCTGACTTCACTACTGTCCACCAATATTCACTACTGTCCACCAGTGTTCACTACTGTCCACCAGTGTTCACTATTGTCCACCAATGTTCACCACTGTCCACCAATGTTCACTACTGTCCACTAGTGTTCACCACTGTCCACCAGTGTTCACTATTGTCCACCAGTGTTCACCCCTGTCCACCACTGTTCACCACTGTCCACCAGTGTTCACTATTGTCCACCAGTGTTCACCCCTGTCCACCACTGTTCACCACTGTCCACCAGTGTTCACTATTGTCCACCAGTGTTCACCACTGTCCACCAAAGTTCACCACTGTCCACCAGTGTTCACTACAGTCCACTAGTGTTCACTACTGTCCACCAGTGTTCACCACTGTCCACCAGTGTTCACCACTGTCCACCAGTGTTCACTACTGTCCACTAGTGTTCACTACTGTCCACCAGTGTTCACTACAGTCCACTAGTGTTCACTACTGTCCACCAGTGTTCACTACTGTCCACCAGTGTTCACTACTGTCCACCAATGTTCACTACTGTCCACCAGTGTTCACCACTGTCCACCAGTGTTCACTACTGTCCACCAGTGTTCACCACTGTCCACCAGTGTTCACTACTGTCCACCAGTGTTCACTACTGTCCACCAGTGTTCACTACTGTCCACCAATGTTCACTACTGTCCACTAGTGTTCACTACTGTCCACCAGTGTTCACTACTGTCCACCAGTGTTCACCACTGTCCACCAGTGTTCACTACTGTCCACCAGTGTTCACTACTGTCCACTAGTGTTCACCACTGTCCACCAATGTTCACTACTGTCCACCAATATTCACTACTGTCCACCAATATTCACTACTGTCCACCAATATTCACTACTGTCCACTAGTGTTCACTACTGTCCACCAGTGTTCACTACTGTCCACCAGTGTTCACTACTGTCCACCAGTGTTCACTACTGTCCACCAATATTCACCACTGTTCACCAGTGTTCACTACTGTCCACCAGTGTTCACCACTGTCCACCAGTTTTCACTACTGTTCACCACTGTCCACCAGTTTTCACTACTGTCCACCAGTGTTCACTAACGTTATTCACATTATTCCCTTTCTCGTGTATTGTTACACTGTGGACGGCTCGATTGTAATCCTGTATTGTCTTTACGCTGACTGGTTAGCACGCAGCAACAGCTTTTCACTGTCCACTCGGACAGTAAACGTAACCCAAGTATTGTGTAACTGTCGCAGGGAACCCATGCTACCACTGGTCGATTGGGGATGAGGCGTGACAGTGCCTGTTTCTCTGGACTCCATCGGAAAGGAGCTGGAGTTAGACTGGATGTATTTGAATGTTTGTTCGTTGTGCTTGCCTCTGTGTTGGGGAGGGGACAGATAATGAGCCTAGTCGCTGAGTGACGTATGTGCACAGTGATAGGACATTAGCCTTCTGGGCTTGATAAAGTCGAGTGTTCCTCGGCTGTGCCTTAGATAAGACGTGCAATGCGCAGTTGGTCTCGCTGACTGCGTCCGCGCCGACGTGTCCCGATTCCTGCAGACCTAATGCCGGAATAATTCGCAAAGAGCTGGAATGTCTTTTGCCTGCTTCAGGAGAGTGAGTACGACCTTTTCTGCTGCGAGCGTGGGTGAAGTCAGGTTCTGTACGAGAGAGAACAGGAGATTTGGGCACGCAGATGGGTTTTGAAACACCAAGCCAGTTAAAAAAAAAAATTGCATTGAAAATCAAAAAAAAGTGACAATGATTATCCATTTCCTCAAAAGTTGCTAATTGCTAATTTAAAAGTAAAGTGTATTGAGATAGACACAACATGCTGGAGTAACTCAGCAGGACAGGCAGCATCTCGGGACGGAAGGAATGGGTGACGTTTCGGGTCGAGACCCTTCTTCAGACTGAGAGTCAGGGAAGAGGGAGTCACAGAGATAAGGATGTATGAGAGATCATAAGAAATGAGGTTCAAGGAAAATATAGAATAGATCGTTCTTGATTCTTGGTCCCCCGGAGGTGGCGGAGGGTGTAACTGAAGCAAAAGAGGATTCTTGGAGAAGAAGAGCCACCTTAAATTTAGTTGTGTCTGGTTGAGTAACCATGGTAGGGTGAAGACTTTAAAGTGCGGGGGGAGAATGAATTGCTGTCCACACACATCTGTCTTGGAAGCTGGTATCTCAAATTGGATCGATTGTCCTCGTCTGCTCCGAATTGGTTTGGGCTTGGCGTAGGTTTGGACATCTATGTCGAGCTGACCATTTAACATTTTGTAAAAACAGGTCAAACGCTGAGCTAGTAGAAGCTGGCAATAAAGCAGGTAGGTGAACAATGTCATCGGAGGATGGCAAGACAGTCAGACTTGGTCGATGAACAGTGAAGGGGGGAGGGATGGAGAGAGAGGGAAAGCAAGGGTTACTTGAAGTTAGCAAAGTTAACATTCATATCGCCCAAGCGAACTATGAGGTGCTGTTCCTCCAATTTGCATTGAGGTACCTGTCCCATTGATGTCCACTCTTAGAGGGTCTGCTACAGAGGCCAGATACTTAACAGAAGCAATGGGAAGATGTTATCATGTTGCATTTTTGCATCCAGCTCCTTTTCTCATGTGATGACAGACTTCCTTTAACATGGAATGGAACTCATGAAAGTTCCTGCACAATTAATTGTAGATTTAGTAAGTACAGAAAACCAGCCAGCCCCTATCTCCATCTTGGTGCTGTAACGAGGCAACTGATCACTTATTTATTTGTGGCCAGAGTGAGTCCCACCGCAAATTGGAGGAGCAGCACCTCATATTTCGCTTGGGTAGTTTACACCCCAGCGGTATGAGCGTTGACTTCTCCAATTTCAGGTAGTCCCTGCTTTCTCCCTCCTTCCCCTCCCCTTCCCAGCTCTCCCACAGCCCACTGTCTCCGCCTCTTCCTTTCTTCTTCCCGCCCCGCCGCCCCCACATCAGCCTGAAGAAGAGTCTCGACCCGAAACGTCACCTATTCCTTTGCTGCGTAGATGCTGCCTCACCCGCTGAGTTTCTCCAGCATTTTGTGTCTACTTTCGATTTTTCCAGCATCTGCAGTTCCTTCTTAAACTTAGTTACTTCAAGTAGCCAGGAGCCCCAAATCCAGACTGTGGTTTAGCCCCTCTGCAGACAAGCCTTGTCAACTGATAGTTTAGATTAGATTATTGTCGTGTGTACGGGACAATAAAAGGTACAGTGAAATCCTTCCGTTGCGTGCTAACCAGCCAGCGGAAAGACAATACATGATTACAATTGAGCCATTTACAGTGTATAGATGCATGATAAAGGGAATAGCGTTTAGTGCAAGGTCAAGCCTGTAAAGTCCGATCAAAGATAGCCCGAGGGTCACCAATGAGGTAGATAGTATTCTCCATGGTGATGTAAGGAGGTCAGTTCTTCCATTATTTCCCAGTTGCTAGACAAAACATAGAACATAGAAACATAGAAAATAGGTGCAGGAGGAGGCCATTCGGCCCTTCGAGCCTGCACCGCCATTCATCGTGATCATGGCTGATCATCCCAAATCAATAACCAGTGCCTGCCTTCTCCCCATATCCCTTGATTCCAACAGCCCCCAGAGCTCTATCTAACTCTCGCTTAAATCCATCCAGTGATTTGGCCTCCACTGCCCTCTGTGGCAGGGAATTCCACGAAATTGGCTGGATGGAATGAGAAGGTGTAAAAATTAATCCAAGGAATTCTTGGAATGTGTAACTTGTGTATCGTTTTGAAGTAAATCAATAGCCCATGTCATATGTCATGTTTCTAAGAAAAATGTGCTGGTTATTATTGTGAGTGAGATGGACATAGACTGCTGGAGTAACTCAGCGGGTCAGGCAGCATCCCTGGAATAAGAGTATAGGTGACGTTCTGGGACTACTTCTTGCATACGGCGTGCACAGCCTAAAGTTGTAGGACAACTTGTTCTATTTGATTCTCTAGAATTTAGGAGATTGAGAGGGGATCTTATAGAAACTTACAAGATTCTTAAGGGGTTGGACAGGCTAGATGCAGGAAGATTGTTCCCGATGTTGGGGACGTCCAGGACAAGGGGTCACAGCTTAAGGATAAGGGGGAAATCCTTTAGGACCGAGATGAGAAGAAATTTTTTCACACAGAGAGTGGTGGGTCTCTGGAATTCTCTGCCACAGAGGGTAGTTGAGGCCAGTTCATTGGATATATTTAAGAGGGAGTTAGATGTGGCCCTTGTGGCTAAGGGGATCAGAGGGTATGGAGAGAAGGCAGGTACGGGATACTGAGTTGGATGATCAGCCATGATCATATTGAATGGCGGTGCAGGCTCGAAGGGCCGAATGGCCTATTCCTGCACCTAATTTCTATGTTTCTATGTTGATCTTATTTGATTGAGCACGCCGGGTTGATTGCATTCGTCGAAACAGGGCGGACCCCGTGAAGGTTGCAATCTCCCACCCCACGTTTTGGGTCCAGACTGCCTCATCTTCAGACGCCTGCGGTCTAATCGAGTGTCCCAACTCGAAATGTCACCCATCCTTTGTCTCCAGGGATCCTGCCTGACCCGCTGGGCTACTCCAGCACTTTGTATCTATCTTTGGGGTAAACCAGCATCTGCAGTTCCTTGTTTCCATATTACAAATTACAAATTACAAATTGCCTTCACTGTCATTCAAACAAACAGAGGTTTGAAATAAATTCCGTTCCCTGCAGTAAAATCAACATAACACCCAATTAGCACAGTTTCACACAAACATCCGTCACAGTGAATCTCCAAACACCTCCTCACTGTGATGGAAGGCAAAAGTCTTATCTCTTTCCAGTTCTTTGTTCTTGACCCACGTCGAGGCGATCGAGGCTCCCTTGGCGGGCGTTAGCAAGTCCCGCGGCCGATTAAACCGCTCCGGGCGATGTGAGGCGTTATGAGCGTGCAGAACAGCCTTCTGTGGACAACTTGGCTACAGTGTTCCCAACATGAGTTCAAGATTCAAGAGAGTTTATTGTCGTGTTTCCCTGATAGGACAATGAAATTCTTGCTTGGCTTCAGCACAACAGAACATAGTAGGCATTGACTACAAAACAGATCAGTGTGTCCATACACCATTATATAAATATATACACACATGAATAAATAAACTGATCAACTGCAAATAGACAGATAATGGGCTATTAATGTTCAGAGTTTTGTCCGAGCCAAGATTAATAGTCTGATGGCTGTGGGGAAGTAGCTATTCCTGAACCTGGTCGTTGCAGTCTTCAGGCTCCTGTACCTTCTACCTGAAGGTAGCAGGGAGATGAGTGTGGATGAAATGGATAGGCGACCCGAAACATTGCATGACGGAATATATGTTAGGATATTCGATATTTGATCAAAAGCAGGAGTGAAAATAGGATGTACAATAGCTTTAATCAGTGAAGTGGATTCATGTTTTAAAATTGACACTGGAGTCTGAAGAAGGGCCTCGACCCAAAACGTCACCTATTCCTTTTCTCCACAGATGCTGCCTGTCCCGCTGAGTTACTCCAGCACTTTTGTATTTTTTGTGCAAGATTCCAGCATCTGCAGTTCCTTGTGTCCACTATTAACAACAAGGCTACGTTTACTGATTCAGGATATGGGAGAAACTGAGGTTGATGGGATGGTGGGGGTGGGGAAGAAATGGAGGCGAGAGAAATCCAGGACAAGTCAGGGTCAGCAACAGGTGACCTCACCCAGGGCGGTTCCCTGATAAGCCAACTGTTGGCTTGGGGGTAGACATAGATAGCTGGAGTAAATCAGCGGGGCAGGCAGCATCACAGATGTTTTGGGTCGAGACCCTTCTCTCCAGAGGTGTTGCCTGTCCCGCTGAGTCACTCCAGCACTTTTTTTTGTTGATCTTCGAATTAAACCCGCATCTGCAGTTCTTTCCTCCACATGTTGGCTGGGGGAGGTGTGATCTCAAGGGGGATACATTGCAGCAAACTATGGGACTGGTGAAACACATAAAGCTGGAGTAACTCAGTAGGTCGGACAGCAGCTCTGGAGAGAAGGAACTGGTTAAACGACTATGGTGGTGGAAGGGGGCAATGTGGGTTGGAGGGGAGTGGGGGGGGTGTGTTTGTAGATGTTATTTTAAAGTTTCCCCTTGAAGCTCCACACTGTCCTTACTTTGGAAGATAATGGTGCTCCTGCACAGGCACAAAGTGCTGGAGTAACTCAGCAGGACAGGCAACATCTCCGGAGAGAGGGGATGGGTGAATCGAGAAGGAATCGAGATCCCACTTCGAACTTGACCCGGAACGTCGCCCATTCCTTCTCCCCAGAGATGCTGCCTGTCCCGCTGAGTTACTCCAGCATTTTGCGTCTACCTTAGATTTAAACCAGCATCTGCAGTTCCTTCCTACACACGTGGTGCTCCAACATCTTTGTTGGGTCCAAACTCTGGGAGTTCCTCCTCAATGGCACCCTGGGCAGAGCCCCCACCAGCACTGCAGTGGTTGCAGAACATGCGTCACCATCATCTTTTCAAGGGCAACTCGGCATCAACAGTCAAGGCTGGGTCTTGCCAGCAACATGCTCATCCAGAAGATGGATGCAATAACATTTCAACAAATCACCTTGCTTATTTTGGCTTAGGCTGATGAAATGCACAAATATCCTTCAGGACAGAAAAAGTCACAAAGTGCTGGAGTAAACTAGTAGATCAGGCCGCATCGCTGGAGAACATGAAAGGGCGACATTTGAGGTCAAGACTCTTCTTCGCACTGATTGTAGTGGAGGGAAAGAAAGCTGGAAGAAAGTTAGGATGAGCGAGACAAAGCATGTCGAGTGATAGGTGGATACAGGTGAGGGAGGGGTGGGGGTTGGGTTGATTGGCAAATAGTTGGACAAAGGCCACAGATGAAAATACAAAAGGTGTGAGAGAGAGATGAGGCATGAAATGGGGGGAAATAGACACAAAGTGCTGGAGGAACTCAGTGGACCAGGCAGCATCCCTGGAGAACATGAACGGGTGATGTTTCATATTGGGACCCTTCTTCACACTGATTGGGGGGGGGGGGGGGGGGGGGGGGATGAAACTGGAAGAGAGAAGGGGCAGGTAGGTAATGTCTGGCAGGTAGCAGGTTGATAGAGGTGTAGGAATGAGGGTCGATAGGCAGATGGTTGGACGACTGCCAGAGATGAAAAGACAGAAAGTATGAGACGAAATAATTGAAGAGTTGCGAATTGTGAAGCTAGAGGATGGAATGTAGGTGGAAGAGAGGCGAAATAGGTGCATAACCGAATGGGGCAAAGGGGAGGGGGAAGAGGGGGGGACAGTTACCAAAAAATGAAGAATTCAAAGTTCATACCATTGTGAAAGGTGGTGCCAGGGGACATAATAGACAATAGGTGCAGGAGTAGGCCATTCGGCCCTTCGAGCCAGCAGCGCTAATATAGGTGTAGGAAGGAAATGGTTTAAACTGAAGATAGACACAAAGAGTAACTCAGCGGGACAGGCAGCATCTTTGGAGCGAAGGAATGGGTGATGCTTCGGGTCGAGACCCTTCTTCAGACTACCTCGGTGGAAGGGGACAGTGGGGAGTTTGGTGGGTTAGCATATGATGAGTGTTTGACGTCACTGGGCCTCCACTCTCTGGAGTTTAGAAGGTTGAGGGGGGACCTCATTGAAACTTACAGAATAGTGAAAGGCACAGATCGAGCGGATGTGGAGAGGGTGTTTCCACTGGTGGGAGAGTCTAGGACCAGAGGTCACGGCTTTAGAATTAAAGGGTGTTCTTTTAGAAAGGAGATGAGGAGGAACTTCTTTAGTCGGAGGGTAGTTAATCTGTGGAACTCATTGCTGCAAACGGCTGTGGAGGCCAAGTCAGTGGATATTTCTAAGGCACAGCTAGATAAATTCTTGATTAGAACGGGTGTCAAGGGTTTTGGGGAGAAGGCAGGTAAATGGGATGTGGAGGCAAAGATCGGCCATGATTGAATGGCAGAGTAGACCCGATGGGCCAAATGGCCTCTAGTACTACTCTATAACGTGAACTTGTGGGAGGGAGAAGGGCAAGGGGGAAATGGTGGGGGGAAAGCGATATCTGAAGAAGGGTCTCGACCCAAAACGTCACCCATTCCTTCTCTCTAGAGATGCTGCCTGTCCTGCTGAGTTACTCCGGGTTTTTGTGTCTACCTTCGGTTTAAACCAGCGCCTGCAGTTCCTTCATACACATCCTGGCGTGTTTATCAGGCAACAAGCTGACTTCCATTTGTCACATCCCATGGTGGTAATATTCAGGAATGCAGGAATTTTCTCTGGCAATTAATTAGTAATCATCCAAACAACTTCATGATGAAGTACAGCATTGTTTGCACACACACACACACACAGATTGATTGTCAAGATTACGTTTATTGTGTTGCTGTTAACCTAATGAAGCCCAGGGGAGGAAGCTTCGGATCACCAGAGAGCTAGATAGGGCTCTTAAAAATAGCGGAGTCAGGGGATATGGGGAGAAGGCAGGAATGGGGTACTGATTGGGGATGATCAGCCATGATCACATTGAATGGCGGTGCTGGCTCGAAGGGCCGAATGGCCTACTCCTGCACCTCTTGTCTACTGTCTATTTCTGCAGAACCTTCATCTGCTCTACATGTAGGAAGGAACTGCAGATGCTGGTTTGCACTGAAGACGGACACAAAATGAAACGGAATTCTGAAGAAGGGTCTCGACCCAAAACGTCACCCATTCCTTCTATCCAGAGATACTGCCTGACTGTCCCGCTGAGTTAAGGGCCTGTCCCACTTTCCCGAGCTACTCACGAATTCTCCCGAGTTGCTCACGAATTCTCCCGAGTTACTCACAAATTCTCCCGAGTTACTCACGAATTCTCCCGAGTTACTCACGAATTCTCCCGAGTTACTCACTAATTCTCCTGAGTTTTCAAACATGTTCGTATCGAGTCCGAAGCGAGGTCGTAGGAGTCCGTGGATATGTCGTAGCGGCTCGTTATGTCAGCCGTAGGTACACGGGGCATCAGGTAAGTCGGGACGTTTTTTCAGCATGATGAAAAATGAGTTTAGAAAATAGCTGGCAAAACGAGCCGCTATGATATATATCCATGGACTCCTACGGCCTGCACGAGCTGTAAGGCAGCAACTCTACAGGGCCTGTCCTATCAGCATGCAACTCTGTGCGATGAACGCGATCAAACTAGAAGCGGGGGCCGCGCGGAGGTCGGGTGATCCCCTGTACAGGGCCGTTCCCACCAGCATGCGCCTGCATGCGGCAAGCACGACCAAACCGGCAGCAGGGGCCGCGCGGAGGTCGGGCGAGTGGCGCAACGCGACGCAAAGTGAGGCGAACTTGGAGCGAAGTCTTAAAGGTAAGTTCGCCAGGACAGAGAGGGGCACACAGAGAGGGGCACAGAGGCACACACACACAGAGGGCCATGGAGCCACACACATAAAGGGTCACGGAGGCACCTACAGATAGGTTCACGGAGGCACGACATCGAGGCGGTGTGTAATGCATCGAGGCGACTGCGAGCCGACAAGCCGTTGCCGCGCGGAATTTTTGAACATAGTCAGTTTTTCGGAGCCCCGCGCGATGTCGGGACGAACTCCGCACAATTCCGCACGGCTCCGGCGATCGAAGTGGGACCGGCCCCGCGACGCCGGACGGCTCAAGCGACCACGTTAGGTCGCGCTAATCGCATAGAGTTGCATGCTGGTGGGACAGGCCCTTACCGCTGCGCCTCTGTGGCCCGCTCTCGGTTTGAAACTTGGCCGGAAGCCAACAGGCTGACCAGCGAGGAAGCAGCAGGACAGCACTAATCCCCGTCCAAGAGAGAAGCTGTTTCGTTTGTTGAGCCTCAATTAATAGCTGGTGCCCCATCCAATGCACACAACAATGGGCACTTTATTTGAGTTTGGGTCTGGCGATGAGACGCATTGTTGTGCGTTGCTGATCTTGCCGTGAGCACTGAGGCGCGACGCTATTGAACAAAAAGGGTGAAAGAGTGCTGACAAACTGGCTGTAGCACAATGAGACTTCCAGTCTGTGACCAGACCTCTCACAGGCCACGGGACAGACAACGAGTTTAGTTTAGTTTGGAGATACAGCGCGGAAACAGGCCCTTCGGCCCACCACGTCCGTGCCCACCAGCGATCCCCGCACACTAGCGCCGGCACTGTCCGACACAGTCAGGACAATTTACAATTTATACCCAGTAACATTTATCCTACACACTTGCACGTCTTTGGAGTGTGGGAGGAAACCGGAGCACCCAGAGAAAGCCCACGCAGGTCAATAGATAACAGATAATAGGTACAGGAGTAGGCCATTCGGCTCTTCGAGTCAGCACCGCCATTCAATGTGATCATGGCTTATCATCCCCAATCAGTACCCCGTTCCTGCCTTCTCCCCATATCCCCTGACTCCGCTATCTTTAAGAGCCCTATCTAGCTCTCTCTTGAAAGCATCCAGAGAACCTGCCTCCACCGCCCTCTGAGGCAGAGAATTCCACAGACTCACAACTCTCTGTGAGAAAAAGTGTTTCCTCGTCTCCGTTCTAAATGGCTCACCCCTTATTCTTAAACTGTGTGGCCCCTGGTTCTGGACTCCCCCAACATCGGGAACATGTTTCCTGCCTCTAGTGTCATAGCCCTTAACAATGTTATGTTTCAATGAGATACCCTCTCATCCTTCTAAACTCCAGTGTGTACAAGCCCAGCTGCTCCATTCTCTCAGCATATGGCAGTCCCGCCATCCCGGGAATTAACCTTGTGAACCTACGCTGCACTCCCTCAAGAGCAAGAATGTCCTTCTTCAAATTAGGGGACCAAAACTGCACAAAATACTCCAGATGTGGTCTCACTAGGGCTCTGTACAACTGCAGAAGGACCTCTTTGCTCCTATACGCGACTCCTCGTGTTATGAAGGCCAACATGCCATTCGCTTTCTTCACTGCCTGCTGTACCTTGCACGATGAAGGCAAAGCCAGGAGAAGCCAGGAGAATGTATCTTTCTGGCAGAAAGAGTCTAAGAAAGGAGTCGGTCATAGAGTGGGACAGCACGTAAACAGGCCCTTCAGCCCAGCAAGCCTTTGCTGTCCATTTACCATTTACATCCAGACTACTCATGGCGCAGCGGTAGAGTTGCTGCCTTAGTGTTCCTTACACCTCCCAATGGATCATGTTGGACTTTGGTGCACACTGCCCATGTTCCCGTTAGACTCACTGGCTAAATGTCAGGCGTGCCTGGTCTTTTGCTTCCCCCCCCCCCCACCACCCCTATTGATAGCTTTGCCCATCTAATCATTCCTTTATTGAATTTGGCGCAAGATTGCTGACCAAGCCGTCATCCATTTTCCAACGAGTGGACTCGGCCAAAATAGATAGTGGTTTACGGGTTTCGGCCCGAAACGTTGCCTATTTCCTTCGCTCCATAGATGCTGCTGCACCGGCTGAGTTTCTCCAGCATTTTTGTCTACCTTCGATTTTCCAGCATCTGCAGTTCCTTCTTAAACACTGTATGTCATGTTGTCACTTGCGGGAGGAGCACCAAGGCAAATTCCTTGTATGTGACTTCTTGGCCAATAAACGTACTTACTTACCTACCTATCTCAAACGTAAGCTTGTGAGCTTTCGCGTTGGGCTATGGGAGAAGAAAGTTTTTTCATTCATTCATTCCGGTTACGCTCGCATGGGTACTAGTTGCAAAAGGGTTATTTCGAATTTTGCGTGGGCAAGTTTGGCGGGACGATCCATGCCTAAGTTGTCGAGTTGAAGGGCTTGTCCTACTTGCTGATATTTTTCGGCGACTGCTGGTCGCTAAAAGATTTTGAACACTTCAAAATCCAGGGGCGACAAGAAAAATGTTGCGACACTTAAAAAAAACACCGCGCGTCATGCATCTTCGCGCCGCATCACCGCCGCATCACCGCCGCGTCACGCCACATATTTTTCGGTGACCTGTTACGTCAGTCTATTATGCCAACAGTCGCCGAAAAAATCGTCAAGTGAGACAGGTCCTTCACAAGTTTGGTTCACACCTGGTGGTGTCCTGAAGGATGGTCCATTCTGGGATAGTCCATGGATATAGCGGCAGCACATTGATATGCATGGAATAACATTCAGAGGTGATAATGATCAGATTTTTATAGTCTGGTCAGATCACAACTCCGCTGCTGCATCCCAGTTTGAAGCCAAGAAATGAATGAGACACCTTTTTAAGTGCTGGAGTCAGCAGGAAGAGAGTCACTAGAATACTCATTCCTGGTGTCACGAAAACGCCAGATAAGAATAAACTGTTAAATCCAGAACCGTAGACACGGAATGCTGGAGTAACTCAGCGGGTGAGGCAGCATCTCTGGAGAGGAGGAATGGGTGATGTTTTGGGTCGAGAGTAACTCAGCGGGTGAGGCAGCATCTCTGGAGAGAAGGAATGGGCGACGTTTCGGGTCGGGAACCTGAAGGGTCTCGACCTGAAACGTCGCCCATTCCTTCTCTCCAGAAAGGCTGCCTCACCCGCTGAGTTACTCCAACATTTTGTGTCTACCTTCGATTCAAGCCAGCATCTGCAGTTCTTTCTTATATAAATCTCAAACTGTGTTGTCTGAGGAATAACCTCATCGTAGCAAACCATTCATGCAAGAGGAGATTTATTAGAATGTTGCCTGGGTTCCAGCAACTAAGTTACAGAGAAAGGTTGAACAAGTTAGGTCTTTATTCTTTGGAGCGCAGAAGGTTAAGGGGGGACTTGATTGAGGTCTTTAAAATGATGAAAGGAATAGACAGAATTGACGTGGATAAGCTTTTCCCATTGAGGGTAGGGAAGATTCAAGCAAGAGGGCATGACATGAGAATTAAGGGACAGAAGTTTAGGGGTAACATGAGGGGGAACTTCTTTACTCAGAGAGTGGTGGCTGTGTGGAATGATCTTCCTGCAGAAGTGGTGGAGGCAGGATCGATTTTAACATTTAAAAGTAAAGTGGATAGGTATATGGACGGGAAGGGAATGGAGGGGTATGGTCTGAGTGCAGGTAGATGGGACTGGGGGAAAATAAATGGTCGCCACGGACTGGAAGGGTCGTGCTGTAATTGTTATATGGTTATATGGTTATATGGTTATAATAGAGAGTTCTACACTCGATGGGGGAATAGAGATTCCCAATGCCAGGCACTGCAGTACTAGAGCAAGAGCATCCAAAATGCAGGCTAGAGTGTGGATACAGTTGTAGGTGTCGCAGGGAGAGAACGGATTACAGACGCATAGAAACATGAAAATAGGTGCGGGAGTAGGCCATTCGGCCCTTCGAGCCAGCGCCGCCATTCAATATGATCATGGCTGATCATCCCCAATCTGTACCCTGTTCCTGCCATCTCCCCATATCCCCTGATTCCGCTATTTTTTAAGAGCCCTATCTAGCTCTCTCTTGAAAGCACTCTCTCAATAGCAAGAATGTCCTTTCTCAAATTAGGGGACCAAAACTGCACACAATACTCTAGGTGTGGTGTCACTAGGGCTCTGCACAACTGCAGAAGGACCTCTTTGCTCCTATATTCAACTCCTCTTGTTGTAAAGGCCAACAGGCCATTCGCTTTCTTCGCTGCCTGCTGCACCTGCATGCTTACTTTCATAGACTGATGAACAAGGACCCCCAGATCCAGTTGTACTTCCCCTTGACACAAAATACTGGAGCAACTCAGCGGGTCAGGCAAACATGGATAGGCAATGTTTCGGGTCGGGACCCTTCTTCAGACTAAGTGCAGTGGAGAAAGTTTTTCAACTTTCTAATCTGATCTAAGATGAATGACTTGTAGCCACCCCAGAATCTCCATTTTAAACCAGTCCTGGAATTTACTCTGTGTCTGCGTGTGAGTAAGGAGAGCAGCATTTTCTGTTGTCTGTGTTTACCGCAGTCTCAAGCGAATGGTATTGATTTATTTATGTCACGGCGTTAACGCTGGGTGCGAGGATGGATTTTCTCTCACCGCCTTGGACGGTTAAAAAACATTACAACCTGGTGCTTGATCACTTGTGTTTACACTGCGCGCATCTCCGCTGCACAGGGAATTTATTCCCATTGACTTGTGCAGCTTGCCGCATCAGTATTGATGCGGTCTGGGCCTGATGTACAACATGGCTTATTGCACCAGCTCTTACCAAGAGGAAAGCAGAACCGATACTGTGCAGCAGGAAATGCAACGTCTTTGCTGCGCAGGAGCTTTTCCATTCACCCCTTATCCGGAAATTTATGACTCCCTTTCTGAACCTTCAGTGATACCTTTACAATACTGAGCCCACTCCTAGACAATCATAGAAACATAGAAGCATAGAAAATAGGTGCAGGAGTAGGCCATTCGGTCCTTCGAGCCTGCACCACCATCATCCAACTAACTATCCTGTACCTGCCTTCTCTCCATACCCCCTGATCCCTTTAGCCACAAGGGCCACATCTCACTCCCTCTTAAGTATAGCCAATGAACTGGCCTCAACTACCTTCTGTGGCAGAGAATACCACAGATTCACCACTCTCTGTGTGAAAAATGTTTTTCTCATCTCGGTCCTAAAAGACTTCCCCCTTATCCTTAAACTGTGACCCCCTTGTTCTGGACTTCCCCAACATCGGGAACAATCTTCCGTACTTTCAGGGAGATACTTTTACAATACTGAGCTCACTCCTGGACAATTGAGCCGTCCACAGTGTACAGATACTGGATGAAGGAAATAGCGTTTAGCGCAAGATAAAATCCAGTAAAGTCCGATTAAAGGTCGTCCCAGCTTCTCCAGTGAGGTAGATTGTAGGTCCGGACCGCTCCCTAGTTGGTGATCGGTTGTTTCAGTTGCCTGATAACAGCTGGGAAGAAACTGTCCCTGAATCTAGAGGTGTGCGTTTTCATACTTCTGTACCTCTTGCTTGATGGGAGAGGGGGGGGGTGAGTGAGACTGGTCATTGATTATTCTGCTGGCCTTGCCGAGGCAGCGTGAAGTGCAGATGGAGTCAATACAAGGAAGGTTGGTTTGTGCGATAGTCAGGGCTGCGTCCATAACTCTGGAGCTGCTCCCAAACCATGCTGCGATGCATCCCGAAAAAAGACTTTCTACAGACGTCGCTGAGACATCTGCAAATGGGCAGGGGAAGGCATTTTGTCGGCACTTCCTTCTCCATTAAGTGCTCGACACTTCCAAGCTTCTGAACTATAAAGAAATGTGGAGTTTTTCCCCAGGTGAATTGCAAACATATTAAAAAAACATTTTATACAAGGCCACGAATTGCAAGATTTAACAGCATTGAGGCACACGAGACTGGCAGACGCTATAATCTTGTGCAAAAAAACAAACTGCTGGAGGAACTCAGTGGATCAGGTAGCATCTGTGGAGGGAATTGGACAGCTCCCAACCCGAAACATCATCGGTCAATTTCCCTCCATTTGCCTGACCTGTTGAGTTTCTCCAACAATTTATTGTTTAACATTACCGAGTTCTTCCTATTTTAGTTTTGTTTACTTTAGTTTAGAACTATAGTGCGGAAACAGGCCATTCGGCCCACTGATTCCGCACTGACCAGCGATCCCCGCAAATTAATACTATCCGACACACACTGGGGACAATTTTCACGAATGCCAAGCCAATTAGCCTACAAACCTGCACGCCTTTGGAGTGTGGGAGGATCGCGGAGAAACCCCACGGGGTCACGGGGAGGACGTACAAAAACTCCGTACCCGTACTCAGGATCGAACCCGGGTCTCCGGTGCTGCAAGCCTGGCAACTCTACCACTGCGCCGCTGTGCCTCCCTATTCATACAATACTTGGTGACAGAATCAAGCTCCTTGCCCCCAGTCCAAGCCCAGGCCTTCACTGTATTCTCTTTGCAAAAATTGTTCCCACTCGAGCAGCTTAAGTACAAATCTCGAACCTAACATGCAATGGCCCATGGAAGGAGAGCTGCACTGTCACAGGTACTGTCCTTCTGTCCTTATAGAAACTCACAAAATTCTTAAGGGGTTGGACAGGCTAGATGCAGGAAGATTGTTCCCGATGTTCGGGAAATCCAGAACAAGGGGTCACAGTTTAAGGATAAGGGGGAAGTCTTTTAGGACCGAGATGAGAAAAACATTTTTCACACAGAGAGTGGTGAATCTGTGGAATTCTCTGCCACAGAAGGTAGTTGAGGCCAGTTCATTGGCTATATTTAAGAGGGAGTTAGATGTGGCCCTTGTGGCTAAAGGGATCAGGGGGTATGGAGAGAAGGCAGGTACAGGATACTGAGTTGGATGATCAGCCATGATCATATTGAATGGCGGTGCAGGCTCGAATGGCCTCCTCCTGCACCTATTTTCTATGTTATCTACCTCAGTTTAGTTTTGTGAATTTAAATTAGATTATTGTCACGTGCACTGAGGTACAGTGAAAAGCTTTATTATTGTGTGTTTGCCAGTCAGTAAAAAGACTGTAGGATCACATTCAAGCCCATCCACAGTGCACAGATTAGGATACAGGCCCACATAGTCCGTGCCAACCAGCGATCACCAGTACACTAGTTCTGTCCTGCACACTAGGGACAATTTACAGAAGCCAATTCACCTACAAACCTGCATGTCCTTGGAGTGTGCGGGGAAACGCACGGTCTCTGGGAGAACATACAAACTCCACACAGACAGCGCCTGTAGTTCGGATCGAACATGGGTCACCAGGCTTGTGAAGCACCCCTGATGTCGGGTCACACTGCCCAAGTGCGAAGCAAGCTAAGCTAAGCTAAACTAAGCCAAGCTGGTTTGCCAAGAATATTTTCAACGCTTGAATTACTCATTTGCAGAGTAAGCTTCTCAGGCAGTGGGGGCAAGCACTAAGTACACACTGGGTTGTTGCATTGTGTTTTTAGCTGGCGTCTGATTGATGCATTGTGACACTGCAGCCTCATTACAATTGGCTTCTCTCGGTTCACAAGCTTTGCTGCGTGCGTGTAGCTGTTATTCTCAATCACCACAGGAAGCAATCTTGTTTTCCTCAACTACAAACGGGGACGTTCTGGTCTTGCAGCGGAACCTGCCCTATTTCTATCCATGTATTGGCGGCACGGTGGCGCAGCGGTAGAGTTGCTGCCTTGCAGCGCTTGCAGCGCCAGAGACCCGACTTTGGGTGCTGTCTGTGTGGAGTTTGTACGTTCTCCCCGTAACCACGAGGGTTATCCCCGAGATCCTCGGATTCCTGCCATATTCCAAAGACGCACGGATTTGCGGGTTAATTGACTTAATAGACGTAATAGCCTCTTAAAAATAGCGGAGTTAGGGGAGATGGCAGGAACGGGGTACTGATTGGGGATGATCAGCCATGATCACATTGAATGGCAGTGCTGGCTCGAAGGGCCGAATGGCCTACTCCTGCAGCTATTGTCTGTTGTCTATTGACTTGGTATAAGTGTAAATTGTCCCTAGTGTGTGTGGGATAGTGTTAGTGTGTGGGGATCGCTGGTCAGCACGGACTCGGTGGGCCGAAGGGCCTATTTCAGAGCTGTATCTCTAAGCTATTGGGTTCAGTTCTGGGCAACATGTTTTGGGAAAGATTTTGTCAAGCTGGAAAGGGTGCAGAGAAGATTTACTTGTCTAGATGTGGCCAGGACTCGAGGGCCTGAGCTGTAGGGGGAGGTTGAGTAGGCTAGGACTATTCCTCAGAGCAGAGGAGGATGAGGCGTGATCCTCCAGAGTTGTACAAAATCATGAGCGGAATAGTCTGAAACGTCACCTATTCCACTTCTCCAGAGATGCTGCCTGACCCGCTGAGTTACTCCAGCATTTTGTGCCTATCTATGGCACGGAAGGATATGGACCGACTGCGGGCAAATGGGATGGGTGCGGATGGGAGAAGAAGGTTGGCATGTGGGCGACGGGCTGAAGGGCCTGTTCGCTGCTGTGCACAACTTCACGATTCTGCATCGCTGAGGCGTGCAAGATACTGAGTGGGACTGACAGAAAGATGCTGAGAGTCTCTTCCCGCAGGCTGTACGGTTGAGAACCAGTGGGCACTGGCTCCTGATACGAGAACAGCCATTTAGGTCAGTGATGAGCGATACTTTGTGAGAGGATAAAAAGTTTGTCGAATTCTCGAACCTCAGGGGGAGGTGGGTGGCGAGTCGCCACCGACTGTGTTGAAGGCTGAGGTTGATAAACACTTGGAAACTGTGGGTTCAGGGATGTGGGCTCGGGGAATGTTAAAGGTGACGCCTGTATGGTCGTGAGTAATCGCCCAAAGAGTCGTGCCTTTTTCTGGTTGCCGCTGGGTTTTGAACATGTTGAAAATCTTCGGCGACCTGTTGAGACTATGACGGGTGCCGGCAGTCGCTGAAAAAAATCACCGAAGAGGGACAGGCCCCCAACTGTGGCATGGACGTTTAGAGGAGTGTGCGCAAAATACCAGATCGGACAAGGTAGTTGAGGTTTTTGTTTAGTTTATAAATACAAATCCAAATGGGAACATACAGGTCCCATCTGAAGAAGGGTCTCGACCCGAAACGTCACCTATTCCTTCTCTCCAGAGATACTGCCTGTCCCATACTGAGTTACTCCAGTATCTTGGGTCTATCTTTGGTTTAAACCAGCAGAGGTGGCTCCTTGATACACACTTGCTTTGCCAGGCGCCAACACCATTCAGTTGTCACATTGAGTGTAGCTCTTGCTCGGTGAAGAAAGCGAATGGCATGTTGGCCTTTATAACAAGAGGAATCGAATATAGGAGCAAAGAGGTCCTACTTCAGTTGTACAGAGCTCTAATGAGATCACAACTGGAGTATTGTGTGCAGTTTTGGTCCCCTAATTTGAGGAAGGGCATTCTTGCTATTGAGGGAGTGCAGTGTAGGTTTACAGGGTTAATTCCCGGGATGGCGGGACTGTCATATGCTGAGAGAATGGAGCAGCTGGGCTTGTACACTCTGGAGTTTAGTAGGATGAGAGGGAATCTCATTGAAACATATAAGATTGTTAAGGGCTTGGACACGCTAGAGGCAGGAAACGTTCCCGATGTTGGGTGAGTCCAGAACCAGGGGCCACAGTTTAAGAAGGGTCTCGACCCGAAACGTCGCCTATCTCCTTCGTTCCTTAGATGCTGCTGCACCCGCTGAGTTTCTCCAGCATTTTGTGTAACCCTCGATTCTCCAGCATCTGCAGTTCCTTCTTTAACGCCACAGTTTAAGAATAAGGAGTGAGCCATTTAGAACAGAGACGAGGAAACACTTTGTCTCACAGAGAGTGGTGAGTGTGTGGAATTCTCTGCCTCAGAAGGCGGTGGAGGCAGGTTCTCTGGATGCTTTCAAATGAGAGCTAGATAGGGCTCTTGAAAATAGCGGAGTCAGGGGATATGGGGAGAAGGCAGGAACGGGGTACTGGTTGGGGATGATCTGCCATGATCACATTGAATGGCGGTGCTGGCTCGAAGGGCCAAATGGCCTACTCCTGCACCTATTGTCTATTGTCTACTCTGCAGAGGTAGAACAGATATATTTCGGCAGATTTGGGTTTGAAAGTGACAGCCTTGGAAGTGCGTTATCTGAAGCCTGGCTCCAAGGAGGGGCAAGCATTGCTGGGGAGAAGTCAACATTTTGCGGCTGATATTATTAAAGGTGGTGCTTTCCTGCGCCCGCTGCCTTGTGACCAACTGCTTGCCGATAAGCTGTGTTTGACAGCAGTCCCAGTTGTTATCAGTGCTATGCAGGTCTCACTGTCTGTGTTCCTGATAAACAGCCTATGTGTTGGAAATGACTTCAGGGTGAATGTAAAGAGTCTAAGTCACTGGACAGTTATCTCGTAGCATTGGGTGTTAATAATTTCCCTCCAATTAACCCCCTGAATGTTTATCAAATATTGCTCTGACCAAATATTGTCGCAAACCAAGACAATATCCAGAACAAGGGGTCACAGTTTAAGGATAAGGGGGAAGTATTTTAGGACTGAGATGAGAAAATAATTTTTCAACCAGAGTGGCGAATCTCTGGAATTGTCTGCCACAGAAGGTAGTTGAGGCCAGTTCATTGGCTATATTTAAGAGGGAGTTAGACGTGTCCCTTGTGGCTAAAGGGATCAGGGGGTATGGAGAGAAGGCAGGTACAGGATACTGAGTTGGATGATCAGCCATGATCACAATGAATGGCGGTGCAGGCTCGAAGGGCCAAATGGCCTACTCCCGCATATATTTTCTATGTTTCTATATTTCTAATATTTCTGCCCCAGTCTATTTCTGCAGTAGGGTGGCACGGTGGGGCAGCGGTAGGGTTGCTGCCTTACAGCGCCAGAGACCCGGGTTCGATCCTGACCGCGGGTGCTGTCTGTGCGGCATTTGTACGTCCGGCCCGTGACCGCGTGGGTTTTCTCCGGATGCTCCGGTTTCCTCCCACACTCCAAAGACATGCAGATTTGTAGGTTTATTTACCAATTTAGGTTTGGCAAATAAATTGTCCCTAGTGTGTGTAGGATAGTGTGAGTGCACAGTAATCGCTGGTATGCGCGGACTTGATGGGCTGAAGGGCCTGTTTCCATGCTGTATCTCTAAATCAAACTAAACTCGACTAGTGCAGAAAGCTTTCACATCAGCTGCTCTGTAATCCATGCATTGTGTGTGGTTCATTGTCGCAGTTGAGCGGGCATCCTTATCCGGGATGGGTGACCGGTGAAAGCTGGAGTCCAGGATCTTGTGAAATGCCTTTGAACTGTATCAGGATAATAGCTGGCTATCCAGAAAGCATTTAGTAAGCTGCCACATCAAAGGTCACTGCACAAAGCATGGATATCAGGGATAACGTATTGGCATGGATAGGGAAGTGCCGAGCAAATAGAAATCGAGAGTTGGGATAAATGAGTTATTTTCAGGTTGGTGGGAGCTCAACAGTTCTGAAGGCAAGAGTGTGTAAATGTTGTCTGTACTGCTAACGGAACAATGAAATTTGCACTTGCGGCAGCTTAACGATTCACAATAATATTCATTACCTGTAGGGACATATGTAGGAACCAAATTCGCTGGTTGTTTGCCAATGTCTCCACATTAAGGATGAATATATATGTATTGGGGGCATTGAGATGAAATGATGAATCGATTTGATTCCTGGGATGGAGGGGTTGGTGCATGATATGGGATTAAGTACATCTGTCAATATTTCTTGGAGTTTAGAAGGATGAGCAGTGTTCTCACTGGAACATAAAACTTGAGGGGGTTAAAGGATAGAGGCTCGGAGAACGTTTCCCCAGATGAGGTTTGTGGAATGATTGGGTTAACATCTGAGGAGCATGTGACAGCACTGGGCCGGCACTTGCTGGAGTTTAGAAGGATGAGGGGGGATCTCATTTAAACATCGAATAATGAAAGATCTGGATAGAGTGGAGGTGGAGTGGATGCCTCTAGTAATGGGAGAGTCTGGGACCAGAGGGCACAGCCTCAGAATAAAAGGACGTACCTTTAGAATGGAGATGAGGAGGAATTGTGTTGGACAGAGGGTAGTGAATCTGTGGAATTCATTGCAACAGGCAGCTGTAGAGGACAACACATTGGGTAATTGAAAGCAGAAATGAATAGGTTCTTGATTAGGAAGAGATCAAATGTTACGAGGAGATGATTACGGCTAAGAGGGAAAAATTGATCAGCTATGATTGATTGGGAGAGCAGACTCGATGGGCTGAATGGCCTATTTCTGTTGCAGTAGTGGGGGCATGTAGCTTGACAAGAATGGTGTCACAGCGGTAGAGTTGTTGCCTCACTGCGCCAGAGACCCGGGTTCAATCCTGACTACGGGTGCTGTCTGTACGGAATTTGTGCGTTCTCCCCCGTGACCGCGTGGGTTTTCCCCGGGTGCTCTGGTCTCCTCCCACATTCCAAAGACATGCAGGTTTGCAAGTTAACTGGCTTTGGTAAAAATTGTAAATTGTCCCTAGTGTGTCGGATAGTGCTAGTGTACGGTGATTGCTGGTCGGCACGGACTCGGAGGGCCGAAGGGCCTGTTTCCTAGCTGCATCTCCAACCCAAACTAAACAGATACAAGCCCTTCGGCCCACTATCCACATGCCAACCCTTATTTGTCACCCACACTAACCCCATTTTCCCAGAGTATTCCGTATCCTATTTAAGTGTCTGCCTAAATGTCCATTAAACATCGTGACTGTATCTGATTCCACCCCTTCTTGTGGCCGCAACTTCTAATTATCCAGCGCTCACTGAATGAAGGTAGACAAAATGTATGAAAAGGGTCTCGACCCGAAACGTCGCCTATCTCCTTCGCTCCTTAGATGCTGCTGCACCCGCTGAGTTTCTCCAACTTTTTGTGTAACCCTCGATTCTCCAGCATCTGCAGTTCCTTCTTTAACAAAATGTATGAATATCCTTCTCTGCAAATTCCCTTTAAAATCCCTTCCTCTCGTCTTAAAAATATGCTCCTTTAATATTGGGGCAACTCCCTTTGGAAAAAGATTCTGACTGTCGAGTCTACCTATGCCTTTCATAATTTTAAATGCTTCGATCAGGTCCCCTCTCAACCTCCGAAGCTCCAGAGAAAACTAACCGAGTTTGTCCATCCTCCCCTGAGAGCTAATCCCCTCTAATCCGGGCAGCATTCTGGTAAAGGTCCTATGTGGCCTTTCCAAGTCTCCAAATGAGGTGATCAGAACTATACCTAATATTCCATTTGTGGCCGAACTGATGTTTAATAAGGCTACAACATAGCTTGTTGACCCTTGCACTCAATGCTCCTTTGAACGGGGAAATGTAGCAAATAAGACCATTTTGTTGGCCTTAAGTTGTTGTTGCCTTCTCAAACGCTGAAGGGAGTAAAAATGTTTAAGTTTTATCAGGAATTTGCAGGTTCTTGCCAACTCCTCCCTGGGTGTGGTGCTGTAGCTCTTGATGCTAGTGGCAGTTTAACCGCAGAAGGGTAACTGTCCCCGTACACACAGACACAAGAAAATATGATCAATAGGCCTCAATGACTCCGCTATTTCCATTCTCGGTGGCCATAATGTTGTAACTATAGACACAAGGCGTTATAGACCTGCACGGGGAGGTAGGCACTCCCGCTCCCACGAGTCACGGGCAGATGGGGCTCGTCAGCCTGGGAAGGCCGTCCATCTAGGAGAGGGAAAACTAGGAGATTTGAAACCTCCACTGCCTTGTGGCCATATCCAGTCATGGAAAAGGCTCCAGGAGTAAACCTCATGAAAACCCGGAGTCGGAGCCCCTAAGGCAGTTCGTCGTTGTCTACAACCTCCTGTGAAGGCGCTGGTGCCAAACTGTAACGGCCCTGCTGTTCCTTTGGATCGATCAGCGACGTGGAGAGGGGGGACGTGCAGCATGGGAACAGCCTGTCTCCATATGACATCGCGGGTTTCGGCCCGAAACGTTGCCTATTTCCTTCACTCCATAGATGCTAATTGTTCATTGGCTATATTTAAGAGGGAGTAAGATGTGGCCCTTGTGGCTAAAGGGATCAGGGGGTATGGAGAGAAGGCAGGTACAGGATACTGAGTTGAATGATCAGCCATGATCATATTGAATGGCGGTGCAGGCTCGAAGGGTCTTTATTCTTTCGAGCGCAGAAGGTTAAGGGGGGACTTGATTGAGGTCTTTAAAATGATGAAAGGGATAGACAGAGTTGACGTGGATAAGCTTTTCTCATTGAGGGTAGGAAAGATTCAAACAAGAGGGCATGACATGAGATTTAAGGGACAAAAGTTTAGGGGTAACATGAGGGGGAACTTCTTTACTCAGAGAGTGGTGGCTGTGTGGAATGATTTTCCTGCAGAAGTGGTGGAGGCAGGATCGATTTTAACATTTAAAAGTAAAGTGGATAGGTATATGGACGGGAAGGGAATGGAGGGGTGTGGTCTGAGTGCAGGTAGATGGGACTAGGGGAAAATAAATGGTCGGCACGGACTGGAAGGGCCGAGAAGGCCTGTTTCCGTGCTGTAATTGTTATATGGTTAAATGGTTATATGGCCTACTCCTGCATCTATTTTCTATGTCTCTATGCTCCCGCACCCGCTGAGTTTCTCCAGCACTTTTGTCTGCCATCGCCCAGGCTTGCATCCGACCACACATCACCTGCTGCTCTAGCCGAGGTTTGGAGCAAGCAGCCAACAACTAGGATGCATCACCCATGGTCAGCCATGACCGAGGGTGGCCTGCTATAGACACAAGGAACTGCAGATGCAAGTTTACAAAAAAAAAGACACAAACTTCTATAGTAACTCAGCGGGTTGCACCACTGAAGTTCCAATCGCACAATCCTGTTGCCTAACAAATCGAGCAATCCGAGGCTTCTGCTTTGAAGTGCCGTCCAGACAATGTGTAAAAGTTTGATTTTGGAAAGAGAAAAACAAGCAGATTGTTGTGTAAAGGGCCTGTCCCACTTACATAATTTTTTTCGGCGACTTGCCGGCACCCGTCTTCATCGCAGCAAGTCTCAGAAAATTTTCAACACGTTGAAAATCCAACGGATTTTTTTCGGTGACTTGCATAGTCGCAGTAGATTGCCGAAAATTTTCAACACGTTGAAAATCCAACGGTGACCAGAAAAAGGTACGACTCTGTGGACGACTACTCACGACCATACGGGCTTCACCCCGTGACATGTCGACACGTGACGCCCGTGTGGTGCTGAGTAGTCGCCCACGGAGCCGTTCCTTTCTCTAGTCGACGCGGGATTTTCAACGTGTTGAAAATTTTCGGCAATCTACTGCGACTATGCAAGTCGCCGAAAAAAAATCGGGTAAGTGCGACAGGCCCTTAATGTTCTCTAACCACTGCCAACTGCCATTCAATGAGGGACTGGATCTTTGTATGCTGCTGTGTCCCAGCCTCTCGATGGCCATGTGCAGATGGCATGTGATGTTCCTACAAGTCCCTCCGTCCCCAAAGTAATTGCAGGATCGTATAGAAATCACAAAGGCGTCGCTGCCAACGTATGCACGCACGCTAGCTGTGGTGATCAGTGCTCCAGATTTGAACATCAAGACTCTTGGCCAAAGTCCAACCGTTCCTCTCGGGAAAACGGCACCAGATCTCGAGAATCCCTTGAAGCAAATGAATGGGATAAAGCTAGTGAAGCACCTCATTGGAGATGCTGAGGTTACCATCAGGAGCCAGTAGAAAGGACCTTCTATGCAACCTACCAAACAGGTTCACCCTCTTCAGCTTATATTCCCCGATCACCCCAATCTCTTGGACCTCTGATCTCCAGATCATCTGGCCTTTCCCCTCCACAGAGACTGCCCGTCCTGCTGAGATTTTCTATGTCAATAAGTACATAAGGAGCAGAATTAGGTCATTCGGTCCATCAAGTCTACTCCGCCATTCAAATACGGCTGATCAACCTTTCCCTCTCAACCCCTTTCTCCTGACTTTTCCCCATAACCTCTGACACCCGTACCAATCAAAAATCCATCAGTCACCACTTTAAAAATTTCCATTGACTTGGCCTCCGCAGCCATCTATGGCAATGAATTCCACAGATTCACCACTCTCTGGCTAAAAGAAATTCATCCTCATCCTCCTAAGATTGTTAAGGGTTTGGACACGCTAGAGGCAGGAAACATGTTCCCGATGTTGGGGGAGTCCAGAACCAGGGGCCGCAGTTTAAGAATAAGGGGTAAGCCATTTAGAACGGAGACAGGGAAACACTTTTTCTCACAGAGAGTGGGGAGTCTGTGGAATTCTCTGCCTCAGAGGGCGGTGGAGGCAGGTTCTCTGGATGCTTTCAAGAGAGAGCTAGATAGGGCTCTTAAAGATAGCGGGGTCAGGGGATATGGGGAGAAGGCAGGAACGGGGTACTGATTGGGGATGATCAGCCATGATCACATTGAATGGCGGTGCTGGTTCAAAGGGCCGAATGGCCTACTCCTGCACCTATTGTCTATTGTCATCTCCTTTCTAAAGGTACATCCTACATCTTTTAAAGTTACATCATCCTGACGCTTATGCTCAGTATATGAAGGCAAGCAGACCATTTGCCCGTGTGTAGTTTCAGTTTCACTTTTGATTATTGTCATGTATACCGAGGTACAGTGAAAGGCTTTTGTTGCGTGCTAACCAGTCAGCAGAAAGACAACACATGATTACAATCGCCCCATTTAATTGCAGATATCGGGGTGTTCCCCTTAACCTATGACACCCTTGCTTATCAACCCTTCACTCATGACCACAGAATGGTCTGAAGAAGGGCTTCGGCTTGAAATGTTGCCTATTTCCTTTGATCCGTAGAAACATAGAAACTAGGTGCAGGAGGAGGCCATTCGGCCCTTCGAGCCAGCACCGCCATTCATTGTGATCATGGCTGATCATCCGCTATCAATAACCCGTGCCTGCCTTCTCCCCATATCCCTTGACTCCACTAGCCCCTAGAGCTCTATCTAACTCTCTCTTAAATCCATCCAGTGACTTGGCCTCCACTGCCCCCTGTGGCAGGGAATTCCATAAATTCACAACTCTCTGGGTGAAAACGTTTTTTCTCACCTCAGTCTTAAATGACCTCCCCTTTATTCTAAGACTGTGGTCCCTGGTTGCTGCTGCACCCGCTGAGTTACTCCAGCACTTTTGTGTCTACCTCCTGCATCTGCAGTTCCTTCCTGCACATTCAAGGGTGGCCGGAAGCATTCTTTGCCTCTCGGTTTCTGTGCTGCGCGACTGACTCCATGCCTGACGCTGGTGTAGGTGGGACCACTGGTGGTCCTGGACAACCCCTTGCGAACAGATTCTGGAGTTTTGGTCTCTTAATCTGAGGAAAGACATTCTTGCCATGGAGGGAGTACAGAGAAGGTTCACCAGACTGATTCCTGGGATGGCAGGACTTTCATATGAAGAAAGACTGGATAGACTGGGCTTGTACTCACTAGAATTTAGACGATTGAGGGGGGATCTTATAGAAGCTTACAAAATTCTTAAGGGGCTGGACACGCTAGATGCAGGAAGATTGTTCCCGATGTTGGGGAAGTCCAGAACAAGGGGTCACAGTTTAAGGATGAGGGGGAAGTCTTTTAGGACCGAGATGGGAAAAACATTTTCACACAGAATGGAATTCTCTGCCACAGAAGGTAGTTGAGGCCAGTTCATTGGCTATATTTAAGAGGGAGTTAGATGTGGCCCTTGTGGCTAAAGGGATCAGGGGGTATGGAGAGAAGGCAGGTACGGGATACTGAGTTGGATGATCAGCCATGATCATATTGAATGACTGTGGAGGCTCGAAGGGTCCTGCACCTATTTTCTATGTTTGTACGCAGGCTGGTTTGCCCCAGCGGTGTGAGAGAGGAGGGGAGGGCAAGATTTGGGAAGGCGGTGCAGTGGGGCTCGGATCTGGCGGATGGGAGAGGAACAGCAAGCCAGCGTGCTGCTGGAAGCGGTCCAAGTAGTGAGTAGCTGGTGCTGGAACCCCAGCACCGAGGAGTCAGAGACAGAGACACAGAGAGAAGGGGAGAAGTCAGCATATGGACCGCCCGCAAGCAAGAGAGCCCAAGGCGGCCCATGGTCTTGCTCGTATTTATAGAGCGGTTGCAATGTGACCGAATCTCCCAGCGCCTGTCTTATATAAAAACACAAGCCGAGTGTCAGCTTTCAACTCCGGGCTGGTGGGAATGGCGTTGCGGGCAGGACCAGGCGTGGACAAGCCTCACCGGGTGAGTAGTCGGTGGACGAGGGAAACTGCAGATACATTCCCCGACAGCAACAAAAACACCATTTAAGCTGCACCGATCGTCCTTGTTTTTTTATTGCAGCGAGGAGCCGTTTGCAAAGAGAGGTGTTAGAAATGTCCCTGCCGGCTGCCTGTCGGCTTGCCCGCACTGAGTCATCTTCGCCTCCCGGGTGCCACAAAGGGAGTGCGGGGCGAATGAGCGGCTACCTTCATCACTGAGTCCCAGCCCAAATCCCAAACCCTCAAAAAAAACCCAAGCCAGCAAACTCCGACTGCTCCCCTTGATTGTAACACGGCCCGGTAACTTGTCATCGAGGGAGGAGTCTATACAGGAGGCATGGATGGATGGAGGCGAGTAGATAGATGCGAGGAACTGCAGATAGGTGTGAGGGTTTAAAAAGACACAGAGTGCTGGAGTAACGCAGAGAGCCAGTCAGCATCTCAGCTGGGAATTTCTAAGCCAGAGATAGATAGATTTTTGATGAATCTCTGGGAAGAGAGGAGAACCTGTGGAATTCTCTGCCACAGAAGGTAGTTGAGGCCAATTCATTGGCTATCTTTAAGAGGGAGTTAGATGTGGCCCTTGTGGCAAAAGGGATCAGGGGGTATGGAGGGAAGGCAGGTACAGGATACTGAGTTGGATGATCAGCCATTGAATGGCGGTGCAGGCTCGAAGGGCCGAATGGCCTACTCCTGCACCTATTTTCTATGTTTCTATGATTGGTATCACTAGAGGCAAGAAACGTGTTCCCGATGTTGGGGGAGTCCAGAACCAGGGGCCACAGTTTAAGAATAAGGGGTAAGCCATTTAGAACGGAGACGAGGAAACACTTTTTCTCACAGAGAGTGGTGAGTCTGTGGAATTCTCTGCCTCAGAAGGCGGTGGAGGCAGGTTCTCTGGATGCTTTCAAGAGAGAGCTAGATAGGGTTCTTAATAATAGCGGAGTCAGGGGATATGGGGAGAAGGCAGGAAGGGGTACTGATTGGGGATGATCAGCCATGATCACATTGAATGTCGGTGCTGGCTCGAAGGGCCGAATGGCCTACTCCTGCACCTGTTGTCTATTGTATCAGGTGTCAGAGTTTATGGGGAGAAGGCAGGAGAATGGGGTTGGGAGGGAGAGATTGGATCAGCTTTGTTTGAATGGTGGAGTAGACTTGAAGGGCCGAATGGCCCAAATTCTACTCCGATCACTTCTGCCCTTGTGAGAACATGAGTAGGTGACAAAGGTAGACACACAGTGCTGGAGCAACTCAGCGGGTCAGGCAGCATCTCTGGGGAACATGGGTAGGTGACGAAGATAGACACAAAGTGCTGGAGCAACTCAGCGGGTCAGGCAGCATCTGTGGGGAACATGGGTAGGTGACGAAGATAGACACAAAGTGCTGGAGTAACTCAGTGGGTCAGTCAGCATCGAAGGAGAAAAAGGAATAGGTGGCGTTTCGGGTCGGGGACCCTTTCTTCAGACGTTTTGGAGCAATGCACTTCGTATCTTTTTTGTTTGTAAACCAGCACCTGCAGTTCCTTGTGTCCAATGAAGAGCCAGTGCCGGGTTTAGACGCGTTGCTCTGGCATTGAAATACCACGTCTCGGGAGTTAGCTGGCTCCGACTACGTTTGTGGCAGATATTATTAATTATTCCGACTTCATTTAGTTTGCCATGTCAAAGTCACTATTTTTTCAAAGTGTTAACGATATTCATTTGCGTGATATAAGAGAAAAAAAAAAGTCTTTGTTATCGGTGGAGCAAACATTGCTGCTTGGGTTTGGGGTGGGGGAAAAAGTCGGCAGATGTTTTGCCCAGATGTTGGGGTGCTGTTGTTGTGGGGAAGCAAAGTGTTTTGTGAAGTAATGTTTAAAGAGAGAGCGGTTCAGGCCTCGGGTAGAAAGCCTGTGACTATCGGTCTGCATTGTTTGTGGGGGTGGGGCAACCCCTGCCCGATCATTAACTATGTCTACTTGTTATGTTAACTTGTGAACCATGGTAACCTTTGTGCGTAGAAAATCACGAAAGGAATAGATCGGGTGGACGCACAGACCCTCTCGCCCAGAGTTAAGGGTTCAAGATTCAAGAGAGTTTATTGTCATGTGTCCCAGATAGGACAATGAAACTCGTGCTTTGCTTCAGCACAACAGAACATAGACAATAGACCATAGGTGCAGGAGTAGGCCATTCGGCCCTTCGAGCCAGCACCGCCATTCAATGTGATAATGACTGATCATCCCCAATCAGTACCCCGTTCCTGTCTTCTCCCCATATCCCCTGACTCCGCTGTTTTTAAGAGCCCTATCTAGCTCTCTCTTGAAAGCATCCAGAGAACCTGCCTCCACCACCCTCTGAGGCAGATAATTCCACAGACTCACAACTCTCTGTGTGAAAAAGTGTTTCCTCGTCTCCGTTCTAAATGGCTTACTCCTTATTCTTAAACTGTGGCCCCTGGTTCTGGACTCCCCCAACATCGGGAACATGTTTTCTGCCTCTAGCGTGTCCAAGCCCTTAACAATCTTATATATAATAGGCATAAATAAATACATAACTGATAAGTGTGACCATATATCATTGGATATATATACACACACATAAATAAGCAGATAAAGTACAATGGGATATTAATGTTCAGAGTTTTGTTTGAGTTGAGTTTAATAGCCTGATGGCTGTGGGGGAGTGGCTATTCCTGAACCTGGATGTTGCAGATTTCAGGCTCCTGTACCTTCTACCTGAAGGCAGCGGGGAGATGAAGGTGTGGTCAGGATGGTGTGGGCCCTTGATGATGCTGCCAGCCTTTTTGAGGCAGCGACTGGGATAGATCCCCTCGATGGTAGGGAGGTCAGAGCCGATGATGGACTGGGCAGTGTTTATAACTCAAGAATCAGAGGACATGGGTTTAAGGTGAAGGGGGGGGAGATTTAATAGGAACCTGAGGGGTAACCTTTTCACACAGAGGATGGTGGGTGTATGGAACGAGCTGTCCAAGGAGGTAGTTGAGGCAGGCGAAATTGCAATGTGTAAGAAACATTGAATAAGATGGATTCAATGGGATATGGGCCAAATGCAGGCAGATTGCACTAGTGTAGATGGGAAATGTTGGTCGGTGTGGGTAAGTTGGGCTGAATGGGCTGTTTCTACGCTGTAAGACTCCATTAACTAGTTGAAGAAGAAGAGGTTCAGGAGAGAGTGTTTGCCAAAGTCTCATTGCAAGTGTTTTTTTTTGAGGGGGGGGGGGGGGGGGTAAAAGCCCCTGAATCAGTGAAGGAGACAGTACTGGAATTTTGACAGTGGATAGGAATTTTAATCTTGGAAAACCACGACAAACCATTTCATATCAACCACTGGCAGATGGAGTAGCTTCATGAAGATCCTTTCAACTGCACTGCAAGTTTGGTCAGAGCAGGTCCTCCCCTTCCACTTCCACCCCCACCCCCTGCTGAACCCATCAACGGTTGCACAGTTGCCACAGAGAGGAAAATGATCTACCAACTGCACCTCTGGAGCCCAATACTCTTCAATGCTTTAATTCATTGTCCAAATCTGCAGGGCACAATCTGTATAGGAAGGAACTGCAGATGCTGGTTTTCACTGAAGATACACACAGTGGGTCAGTCAGCGTCTCTGGAGAAAAAGTGACATTTCGGGTCTAGACGGTCTGATAGACGTGTCTGAAGAAGGGTCTTGACCTGAAATGTCACCTTTTTCTCCAGCAAGGGATATGGGCCAAACGCAGACATGTGTCGCTGGGACATGTTGGTCGGTGTGGGCAAGTTGACCCAAAGGGCCTTGTTTCCATGCTCTATGACTCTATGTAGGTGTAGTTGAGAGATAAAGGAGGTGAATTGCATTTTGGCCTTTAGTGCATGCAGGTTGGTGTACAAAAATACAAATGTCTGGCAGTAACTTCTTGGGCCTGCGACTAACAAAATGTTGGAGCACCTGGCACAGTTTTGTATCAGGGAGATATGTTTGCCTTGGAGGAAGTGATAGAGTCTTAAAGCGTGGAAACAGACTCTTCGGCCCAACTTGCTCACACTGGCCAGTATGTCCCATCTACACTAGTACCAACGTTATTCCCTAATCATGTGTCTATACACTGCAAAAGGCCCGATTGTGATCGTGTTTGGTCTTCCTGCTGACTGGTTAGCATGCAACAAAAGCGTTCCACTGTACCTCGGTGCACGTGACAATAAATAAATAAACTCAAACTAAACGAATAAACTAAAATCCTACATGAGGTGCATCAAAGATTTGTACAAAGATGAAGTACATCAAAGATTACCTCCCCTCTTGACTCCATTCAAGGACCCAAGCAGCCGTTCCAGGTGCGACAGAGGTTCACCTGCACCTCCTCCAACCTCATCTATTGCATCCGCTGCTCTAGATGTCAGCTGCTCTACATCGGTGAGACCAAGCGTAGGCTTGGCGATCGTTTCGCCCAAAACCTCCGCTCGGTTCACCATAACCAACCTGATCTCCCGGTGGCTCAGCACTTTAACTCCCCCTCCCACTCCAAATCCGATCTTTCTGTCCTGGGCCTCCTCTATGGCCAGAGTGAGGCCCACCATAAATTGGAAGAGCAGCACCTCATATTTCGCCTAGGCAGTTTACACCCCAGCAGTATGAACATTGACTTCTCTAATTTCAGGTAGTCCTTACTTTCTCCTCCGCTTCTCAGCTCTCCCTCAGCCCACTGGCTCCACCACTTCCTTTCTTCTTCCCGCCCCCCCACCCCCCACCCTCAATTCAGTCTGAAGAAGGGTTTCGACACGAAACGTTGCGCATTTCCTTCGCTCCATAGATGCTGCCTCACCCGCTGAGTTTCTCCAGCAATTTTGTCTACCTTCAAAGATTTACCATATTGATTCCTCGGATGTTGGGGACAGCTGAAGAGAGAATGAGGGGGAGAGAGAGGAAGGGTCTCGACCCGAAATGTCACCTTTTCCTTCGCTCCATAGATGCTGCTGCACCCGCTGAGTTTCTCCAGCACTTTTGTCGACCTTTGATTTTTCCAGCATCTGCAGTTCTTTCTTAAACAAGAGTGAGGGAGCTCAATATTTGTGAGGGTTTAGTAGAATGAGCAGTGTCTCATTGAATAGTAAGATTCTGAAGTGGATTAACAGTGTGAATCCGAGAGATTTTGCTTGGCTGAAGAGGCTTCTACATGGGGCATTGTCCCGAGACTGCATATTGGGGAACTGGGATTCTGCATACAACAGATTGTGGATACTGAGTCGTGTGGGAAGGCACTGCAGATTTTGTGGGAAAGAACGGCAGATACTGGTTTAAATCGAAGGTTGACACAAAATGCTGGAGTAACTTAGCAGGACAGGCAGCATCTCTGGAGAGAAGGAATGGGTGACGTTTTGTGTCAAGACCCCTCTTCAGACTTTTTTCGGGTCGAGACCCTTCTTCAGACCTGAGGCTTCTGACAAAGAAGGGTCTGGACCCGAAACGTCACCCATTCCTTCTCTCCAGAGATGCTGCCTGTTCCGCTGAGTTACTCCAGCATTTTGTGTCTACCACGGAACTGCAGATACTAGTTTAAACCGAAGATAGACACAAAAAGCTGGAGTAACTCAGCGGGACAGGCAGCATCTCTGCAGAGCAGGGTTCTTCAGGAAGATCCGAATTGTCACCCGTTCCTTCTCTCCAGAGATGCTGCCTGTCCCGTTGAGTTACTCCAGCATTGTATGTCTATCTTGGTCATTGAGTATATTCAAGGCTGGGATTGTTCGATTTTGGTTTTTGTTTAATTTATTGTCATGTGTTCAGAGGTACAGTGAAAAGCCTTTTTGTTACATGGTATCCCACCAGGCGGACAGTCTACACAGAATTACAGTCAAGCCATCCACACTACAGATACAGTATAAAGCGAATAATCTTTAGTGCAGGGTAAAGTCGGATTAAAGATAGTCAGAGGGTCTCTAATGAGGTAGATGGGAGGTCAGGACCGCTCTCCAGTTGGTGAAGGATGGTTCAGTTGGGAAGAAACGGTCCCTAAGGTGGAGTGGGAGATTGCAACCTTCACGTGGTCCGCCCTGTTTCGACCAATGCAATCGACCCGGCGTGCACAATCATATAAGACCAAATAGAACAAGTTGTCCCACAACTTTAGGCTGTGCAGGCCATACGCAAGAATAGTCCCTGAGGTATTAAGTTTTCATACTTCTGCACCTGTTAGATAGACACACAAAGCTGGTGTAACTCAGTGGGACAGGCAGCATCTCTGGAGAAAGGGCATAGGTGACGTATAGTGTCGAGACGCTTTCTTCAGTCTGAAGAAGGGCCTAGACTCGAAAACCTCACCCATTCCTTCTCCCCAGAGATGCTGCCTGTCCCGCTGAGTTACTCCAGCTTTTTGTGTCTATCTTTGGTTTAAACCAGCATCTGCAGTTCCTTCCTACACACTTCTGTACCTCTTGCCTGATTTCCTTTTCCCATGTTTGGAGTCAAACTGCACGGAAACAGGCCCTACGGCACAACTTATCCATGCAAACTAATATGGCCCTTCTAAGCCAGTCCAATTTGCCCGTATTTAAACCTTTAAACCTTTCCTATCAAAATGCCTGTCCAAATGTCTGTTAAATGCCGTTACTACACCTGCCTCGACCACTTCCTGTTGTTGATGCTGGTGCTGCTCTGTGCCGCCATTAAGAAGGCTTTCGAGGCCTGTGTGGAAGTATTTGTTACTGGGACACACACAATTAAATGCTTGGCCAACATTCCTCCTGCATATGCTGTAAGGAATCATCGCGTTAATCATCGCGCAACCTCGCCGTGTGCAGCAGGGCTCGAGGTACAGACTGGTACCATGTTTGCAGCAGATGTTGGCTTGTTGCACTCTGCTTTGATGCAGGCCAGCTGTGGTGCGATGCAACGATGGACCTGAGCAGATGTTTGCTGGGCCTTGTCCCCTTTACCACATCTGCCAAAGCTGAATTAGTTTAGTTTAGAGATGCAGCGTGGAAGCACGTCCTATGGCCCTCAGTGGACCATAGCTGACTAGCGATCCCCGTACACTAACACTATCTTACACGCTAAGGCCAATTTACAATCTTTACCAAAGCCAACTCATAGCAAAAGGATTTGAGTATAGGAGCAGGGAGGTTCTACTGCAGTTGTACAGGGTCTTGGTGAGACCACACCTGGAGTATTGCGTACAGTTTTGGTCTCCAAATCTGAGGAATGACATTCTTGCCATGGAGAGAGTACAGAGAAGGTTCACCAGACTGATTCCTGGGATGGCAGGACTTTCATATGAAGAAAGACTGGATAGACTCGGCTTGGACTCGCTAGAATTTAGCAGATTGAGGGGGGATCTTATAGAAACTTACAAAATTCTTAAGGGGTTGGACAGGCTAGATGCAGGAAGATTGTTCCCGATGTTGGGGAAGTCCAGAACAAGGGATCACAGTTTAAGGATAAGGGGGGAGTCATTTAGGACCGAGATGAGAACAAAAATGTTCACAGGTACAGGATACCTAGTTGGATGATCAGCCATGATCATATTGAATGTCGGTGCAGGTTCGAAGGGCCGAATGGCCTATTCCTGCATCTATTTTCTATGTTTCTATGTTTCAATTAACTTATAAACCTGTATGTACGTTGGAGGAATATCAGAGCACCTGGGGAAAACCCACACAATCTCGGGGAGAACGTACAAACTCCGTACAGACAGCCCCAGTTGTCAGGATTGTACCCGGGTCTCTGTAAGCCAGCAACTCTACCGCTATGCCCCCGTGCATTAGAGCATGAGAACGCTCACTCTGTGCAGTACATCCCCCAGTCTGGGCGACTTTCTCAACTCAGGGGCCAAGTCCTGGTCTGAAGAATAAAACTCAACAAACTGCAGATGTCGGAAATCTGAAATCAAAACAGGTAGTGCTGGAAATACTCAGCGGGCCGGGCAGCATAATTTGGAAAGATGGTTTGGGTCCAGGATCCCTTGTCAGAACTGACAGAACTTTCTCAGAGCAAGCCTCATAGTCGTGGAGCACAGAAACAAGCCCTGAGCAAAAACCTGACCAACATGACCTAACCAAGTCTGGTCCATAACCCTCTAAACCTTTCCAATCCATGTTCCTGTCCAAATGTATAACTCTCCGTGTTTAATCGATAATGTTTTATTATTAATGTTTAATGTTTTATGTGTCATTCCTAACTGTCACTGTGTGTCATGTTGTCACTTGTGGGCGGAGCACCAAGGCAAATTCCTTGTATGTGAATACTTGGCCAATAAACTTATTCATTCATTCAGACAGTAGCCATAGTCGGGATTGAACTCCCGGGTCTCTGGAACCTACTCTACCGCTGCGCCACCCGTGCTCTAGACCATCTCACCTGGTCACTTTGATACTGGGGCACAGTTCCAAGTGAAGTGGATCTCTCTTGACATTTTTATATCCCAGCTAATGTCATTAAAACCAGGTCATCATCGCGTTGCTGTCTATGGCAGGCGTCTGCCTTCATCTTGGTTGTTGCGTTGGAGAGAGCGGTAGAGTTTCGGCCTACAGCGCTTGCAGTGCCAGAGACCCGAGTTCAATCCCGACCATGGGTGCTGACTGTACGGAGTTTGTGCGTTCTCCACATGACTGCGTGGGTTTTTTTCCGAGATCTTCAGTTTCCTTCCACACTTCCAAAGACATTCCAAGTAGTGTAAATTGGCCCTTGTGTGTGTGTGTGTAGGATAGTGTTAGTGTGCGGGGATTGCTGGTGGGCATGGACTCGGTGGGCCGATGGGGCCCGTTTGCGCGCTGTGTCTCTAAACTAAACTAACAAAAAAAGAGAGGAGATCTTCCTCAAAGTCGGGATACCTCGAGGAGATTTCGCAGTGGAGCAGTCAAAATGTAGAAACGAGGAATTGCAGAGGCTGGTTTACCAAAAAAGACACAGCGTGCTGGAGCAACTCAGCTGGTCAGTCAGCGTCTATGGAGAACGTGGATAAGAGATTTTCAGGTCCTGACCCTCCATCAGTGTGAAGAAGGGTCCCGACCCGAAACATCATCTCCCCATGTTATGAGGGACAGAATGTGCAGGAAGGAACTGCAGATGTTGGTTTAAACTGAAGATAAAGACAAAATGTTGGAGTGCCTCAGCGGGACAGGCAGCTTCTCTGGAGAGAAGGAATGGGTGTCGTTTTGGTTCGTGACCCTTCTTCAGAACAGAATGTTCATTTGTGATTAAACTGCACTATTGAATGCCTGGTGAAGGATGTTGGGAAATAAATGGCTCTGGCATTGAACGTTTGATCGCCCCGGGCCTCGCTGGAGTTTAGAAGGATGAGGGGGGACCTCATTGAAACATACCAAATAGTGAAAGGCTTGGATGGAGTGGATGTGGAGAGGATGTTTCCACTGGTAAGAAAGTTCTCATAGCCTCAGAATTAAAGGACATTCTTTTAGGAAGCAGATGAGGAGGAATTTATTTAGTCAGAGGGTGTGGAATTCTTTGCCACAGAAGGTCAGTGGATACTATATATTTAAGGCAGAGAGAGATAGATGCTTGATTAGTACAGGTGTCAGGTGTTTTGGGGAGAAGGCAGGAGAATGGCACAGGAGCCACGATTGAATGGCGGAGTAGACTTGATGGGCCGAATGGCCTAATTCTACTCCTCTCACTTATGACCTTATGCTGTTATGATTGGGTGGGCTTGGAATTGGAGATGGGTTCTGGACCGCAGTGTGTGATTGCTCCCAGTCTCGGGGCATTGAGCAGTTTCAAGCACACACTGAATAATTGACTTGGTTTTGGTGACAGACTCCATTAGCCTCTCGTGCCAAAAGGAAAAAATGTAATTCTATTTTGCTTTATAAGTTACTAAAATGGTTATAAAATGGCTTAAACATCACAACTTCAGAATGCAAAACATTCTTGCTATTGAGGGAGTGCAGTGTAGGTTCACAAGGTTAATTCCCGGGATGGCGGGGCTGTCATATGCTGAGAGAATGGAGCAGCTGGGCTGGTACACTCTGGAATTTAGAAGGATGAGAGGGGATCTTATTGAAACATAAAGATTATTAAGGGTTTGGACACGCCAGAGGCAGAAAACGTGTTCCCGATGTTGGGGGAGTCCAGAACCAGGGGCCACAGTTTAAGAATAAGGGGTAAGCCATTTAGAACGGAGATGAGGAAAAACTTTTTCACATTGAAGGTGGTCTTCTTCTTTCGTGTGGCGTGCACAGCCTAAAGTTGTTGGACAACTTGTTCTATTTGATCTCCCGTTTGTGCACGTCGAGTTGATTGCATTAGTCGCAACAGGGCGGACCACGTGAAGGTTGCAATCTTCCACCCCAGAGAGGGTGGTGAATCTGTGGAATTCTCTGGCTCAGAAGGCAGCGGATGCCAATTCTCTGGATGCTTTCAACAGAGAGTTAGGTGGAGCTCTTAAAGATAGCGAAGTCAGGGGATATGGGGAGAACGCAGGAACGGGGTACTGATTGGGGATGATCAGCCATGATCACATTGAATGGCGGTGCTGGCTCGAAGGGCCGAATGGCCTACTCCTGCACCTATTGTCTATTGTCTATATCAATCTGAAGAAGGGTCTCGACCCAAAACGTCACCTATTCCTTTTCCCCAGAGATGCTGCCTGACCCGCTGAGTTACTCCAGCTTTTTGTGTCCGTATCATTATAAAAGGATAGTGCCCTTAAATGCAGGAACATTTTCTTCAACAGGAACGTTGCGAAACAAACCTGGAACTGAGCTGCCAGTGACTAAAGGGGTAGAAAACAGTGGAGGGGCAGAGGGGGCCAGTGAAGGGAAGCCAGAGCTCCACGCAGTGATGTAACACTCATTATCTCCACATCGTATCTCTTCAATGCTCACGGACCCATTCAGCCAATCTGTGTGTTGCTGCTGTCTTCTCACTGGCTGCAGCAACTGAGGTATTAGGGATTGGTTATGTAACAATGCAGCACCATGATCTTATACCATGAATAAAACGCTCTGCCTGAATGTAGTGAGCGTTAACTCTGCCTTACTGCACGGCTGATGTATAGAATTGAAAGCAGCCTCTGCGCTGTGCATTAGTCACTGGGCTGTGCGTAAAAGGAAATGGCTTGTCTGCCTGCGCAAGGTTACTGCACTTCAGAATAGTTTGGTCTCTGAAGCAATTTGAGATTTGGAGACGTCTGAAGAAGGATCTCGACCCGAAACGTCACCCATTCCTTCTCTCCACAGATGCTGCCTGTCCCGCTGAGTTTCTCCAGCTTTTTGTGTCCATATTCAGTTTAAACCAGCATCTGCAGTTCCTGCCCACTCAATTTGAGATGTACCAGGGGTTGTGATTAATGGGCTTCATAGAAACAGGGAAAGTAGGTACAGAAGCAGGCCATTCGGCCCTTCGAGCCAGCATCACCATTCAATATGATCACGGCTGATCATCCAAAATCTGTACCCCGTTCCTGCTTTCTCCCCATAACTTTTGATTCCATTAGCTCTAAGAGCTAAATCTAACTCATCATTTTAAAATCTAAATCTAATCTTTGAAGTCATCGAGCACAGAACCAGGCCCTTTGGTCCAATTCACCCATGCCGACCAGTATCCCCCCCCCCCCCCCCCCCCCCCCATGTGTAATGTGTTTAATATATTAATGCAGTGCTTCTGTGGCCCTTGTGGCTAAGGCGATCAGAGGGTATGGAGAGAAGGCAGGTACGGGATACTGAGTTGGATGATCAGCCATGATCATATTGAATGGCGGTGCAGGCTCGAAGGGCCGAATGGCCTACTCCTGCACCTAATGTCTATGTTTCTATGCTTCTTAAACTGGTGAATAGTTCACCCAAGGCCGAATGAAATTATTTTGGGGTGAATGAAACTAGAGGGGTGAATGAAGGGTGAATGACTTAATTTATTCAGATATTTATATATTTTTATCTATACTTAAAAAAGGCATTGCCATTAAAGTGGTCAGTAAGTTCTTATTGGTTTTAATGGCAGTGCAGCTGGGGATTTGATTTTTTTTTTTCTCTCTACCTATGGTTTCCTAATTTCAAAGTAGCAGGATATGTCCCAACTTTACTGTAATATAACCTGTTAAGGGAAGACCAGACGAGCTAGTGGGATCATGAATTTATAAATGGCAACAGTGGAGGATCGCTACAGGCAACGGTGGAATTGTACCTTTAGCAGTTTAATTACCAAAGTCGATATTTGCTGGTATTGTGAGCAATCGTGAGGGACTTCGGGAGCCGCAGATTCCGGTGGGAGTTGGCCGATTTAGAGGTCCGGGCCGCTGAGGATGTTCTCCCGTTTGATGTCGGGGTTCCATCATTCCAGGCGAGAGGGCCTGAACATCGGGCCACCCGTTGTTCAGGCCACCACGGGGTGCTCGGAAGCCCCCGACCACGGGTGAACATCTGGGAAGATCAGCGAGAAGGTGGACTGGACTTTGGTTCCTTCCCTCACAGTGGGGAACTTTGGTGCCGCTGTGGGGCTGTTAAGTTTGTGTCGTGGGCTTCTGTGATTTGTGCTTTTTTTTATTTTTGTATGACTGCAATGAAAATGGCATTTCGTTGACTCTTAATGAGACAATGACAATAAATTGAATCCAATCCAATCCAATTCAGAGAGAGTTATGGAAAGTTATATTAGTTGGATACTAATATATTAAATCAAGTACTCCTTGGTATTTTGAGCTAGTTCTCCAAGAAGAAACTGCAGTAATCAAAGCCCGAAAGGGTAGGATGGGGCTGAAGACCAGTGTTTAGACGTTGGAACTTGTGACTTAGATAGACTGGGTGAGTGGGCAAATGTTTGGCAGATGCAGTATAATGTGGATAAATGTGAGGTTATCCACTTTGGTGGCAAAAATAGGAAAACAGACTATTATCTAAATGGAGGCCGATTAGGAAAAGGGGAGATGCAGCGCAACCTGGGTGTCATGGTACACCAGTCATTGAAAGTAGGTATGCAGGTACAGCAGGCAGTGAAGAAAGCGAATGGTATGTTAGCTTTCATAGCAAAAGGATTTGAGTATAGGAGCAGGGAGGTTCTACTTCAGTTGTATAGGGTCTTGGTGAGGCCACACCTGGAGTATTGCGTACAGTTCTGGTCTCCAAATCTGAGGAAGGACATTATTGCCATAGAGGGAGTGCAGAGAAGGTTCACCAGACTGATTCCTGGGATGTCAGGACTGTCTTATGAACAAAGACTGCATAGACTCGGTTTATACTCTGTAGAATTTTGGAGATTGAGAGGGGATCTAATAGAAACTTACAAAATTCTTAAGGGGTTGGACAGGCTAGATGCAGGAAGATTGTTCCCGATGTTGGGGAGGTCCAGGACAAGGGGTCACAGCTTAAGGATAAGGGGGAAATCCTTTAGGACCGAGATGAGAAGGACTTTTTTCACAGAGAGAGTGGTGGGTCTCTGGAACTCTCTGCCACAGAGGGTAGTTGAGGCCAGTTCATTGGCTATATTTAAGAGGGAGTTAGATGTGGCCCTTGTGGCTAAGGGGATCAGAGGGTATGGAGAGAAGGCAGGTACGGGATACTGAGTTGGATGATCAGCCATGATCATATTGAATGGTGGTGCAGGCTCGAAGGGCCGAATGGCCTACTCCTGCACCTAATTTCTATGTTTTTGTATGGAATGGTTTCTAATAGAACGATTCTCCAACTCCAGTGGTAATTAAACTTTTTTTTTTCACTCCTAGTTTTCTTTACATATTTTTAGGCTGAATAAAATAAACACTTAAGAAATGAGTTAATTCTTGTTTTTTGCTCATGTGACAAAATAAATTACATATTAAATTATACACAAGGGAGAATAAGACGAAAATGACCAAAAAACAGAAGAAAATTTAGTCGTGTGTGAATGAAATTTTGTGAAGAAGATTCAAGGGTGAAATAGTTTAAGAAGCACTGTCTTAATGTATGAAACGTGCAGACAATTTAAGTAACGTGCAGTTGTTGGAAGCTTGAACAAAACATAAAGTGCTGGAGGAACTTAACGGGTCATGCAGTATCTATAGCGGGAATGGACAGATGATGTTTCAGGTCCACTTACTTCAGACTGTGGAGAGAGAGTGCGGAAACAGGCCCTTCGGCCCACCGAGTCCTCTCCGACCAGCCATCGCCCCGTACACTAGTTCTATCCTGCACACCAGGGACAATTTTACCAAAGCCAATTAACCTACAAACCTGTACATAGAAACATAGAAATTAGGTGCAGGAGTAGGCCATTCGGCCCTTCAAGCCTGCACCGCCATTCAATATGATCATGGCTGATCATCCAACTCAGTATCCTGTACCTGCCTTCTCTCCATACCCCCTGATCCCTTTAGCCACAAGGGCCACATCTAACGCCCTCTTAAATACAGCCAATGAACTGGCCTCAACTACCCTCTGTGGCAGAGAGTTCCAGAGACCCACCACTCTCTGTGTGAAAAAAGTCCTTCTCATCTCGGTCCTAAAGGATTTCCCCCTCATCCTTAAGCAGTGACCCCTTGTCCTGGACCTCCCCAACATCGGGAACAATCTTCCTGCATCAAGCCTGTCCAACCCCTTAAGAATTTTGTAAGTTTCTATAAGATCCCCTCTCTTTGGAGTGTGGGAGGAAACCGGAGCACCCGGAGAAAGCCCACGCAGTCACGGGGAGAATGTACTGACAGCACCCGTGGTCAGGATCGAACCCGCGTCTGTCACTGTGAGGCAGCAACTCTACCGCTGCGCCACCGTTCCACTCTTTGCATAGCCACGAGGCACTTGCACAGCTTCAGGTGCTTCTGTGTGTCACAACTGACAAACTAACTCCAGTTAGTAATGACATTATTAAAACAATTAACTTGCGTGGTGTGATTAATTATTTGACCTCAACAATCAGACATCATAAATCTTATCTACGTATTAATATGTCTATTGATGCATTCAATTGCAACCTCTAGCCAATAATCAATATTGTTCTAAATCTGTACGCTATTGGAAATCAGTTGTGGCTATCTGGCACTCACAGTGCAGTCTGGATTAAAGTATGTAACTAATGATTCAGCACATGAGTGACCATGAGTGAGGTTTAGGATACCATGTTAACGGAAAGATGTTGTCAAGCTGGAAAGGGTGCAGAGGTGATTTGCTAGACTGTTGCCAGGACACGAATGGCCTGAACTATAGGGGAGGTTGAGCAGGCTAGGACTCTATTCCTCTGGGCGCAAGAGGGTGAGGGGTGATCTCACTGAGTTATATAAGATCACGAGGAGAATAGACAGGGTGGACTCTCAGAGTCTCTTTCCCAGAGTAGGGGAATCGAGAACCAGAGGACATAGTTTAAGGTGAGGAGGGAAAGATTTAATGGGAATCTGAGGGGTAACGTCTTCACACAAAGGTGGTGGGTGTATGGAACGAGCTGCCAGAGGAGGTAGTTGAGGCAGGGACTATCGCAATGTTTAAGAAACATTTGGACTGGTACATGGATAGGACAGGTTTGGAGGAATAAGGGGCAAACGCAGGCAGGCGGGACATGGAATGCCGCTGAAAATAGGATAGTCAGCACAGCTTTTATGTGTGGGAAATCCTATCTCAAAAATGTGATTGCGTTTTATTTGAAGAGGTGCCCACCGTGATTGAGGACAGTGCAATTGATGATGTCTACATGGACTTTAGGAAGGCCTTTGACAAGGTACCGCATGTTAGGCTGGTCTGGGAGGTTTGTTAGAGTCGTGCAACATAGAAACAGCATGCAGACCAATGCATCCAAGCCAAACAAGGTGCCCATCAAAGCTAGAGCCATTGCACACGGCAAATAAGCACTTTTGAAACTTCTTGAGCTCGTCAATGGGATATAAAATTGGATTGAAGGTAGGAGATGGAAGATGATGAGAGAGAGTTCCTTTTTACACTGGAGAGCTGTAACAAGTGGGTACACAACAGGAATTGTGTTGGTTATCCATCACTTGCCAGCTATTATCAGGCAACTGAATCATCCGACCACAACTAGAGAACAGTGCTGAACTATGATCTAACTCATTGGCAACCCTCTGACTATCCTTGATTGGACTTTGCTGGCTTAACCTTGCACTAAACGCTATTCCCTTGTCATGTATCTGTACACTGTAAGTCTCGATTGGTATCATGTTTTGTCTTTCTGCTGACTGGATAGCGTGCAACAAAAGCTTTTCACTGCACCTCGGTGCACATGACAATAAACTAAACTGAACTGAGCTGAGATGAGTTAGAAATTGCCCACTGCAGAACAGTGACAGAAAAACCTTCCCCTTTCTCTGAACCTCCCTGCGTGACAGACATGGTTAGTGACATTCCTCATCCCTGTGGTTGTCAGTAGCGGAATTAACTGCAACTTTTCGGAAGCATCCTAATCCCACTTCTGGTCCCAATGCCAAAACAGTTCCAGTATTAGCTGTTAATGGCACATGTTGGATATTTTTTATTTTGTGCTCTCTTGAAATGGACTAAGGATGGCCAAGTTTAATTTCATGTTATTCTTTTGCTGTTTCACTGAAAGCACGGAGTTGTCTCCCTCATTTTGGGCTGGATTCCAATAAATTCAGTGCAGGTTCTTTGGCATTTTCGAGATCAGTGGAGTCTGATGATATAATGTGCCGCTTGATAAATGATCTGCATTACTGTCGTGACTAACCCATAGCTGCAGGAATCAATGCACAAAGGACTACAAGAATTGTTAAGGGATATCCCCTTGGTAATTTTGTGAATGATTGTCTCCATGGTGTATTAGATGTTGGAGCTCCCTGCTGTACCTTTCAAAGGTAACATTCAAGTGATGATAATATTGCGAGCTGTGAAGAATAAATAACAGCATCCAATTCTGAGATGGCTTCACCATAAAACATTGCTTCACAGCTTATGGACTTGGCATTGATGGAATTTAGAAGATTGAGGGGGGATCTTATAGAAACGTACAAAATTCTTAAGGGGTTGGACAGGCTAGATGCAGGAAGATTGTTCACGATGTTGGGGAAGTCCAGAACAAGGGGTCACAGTTTAAGGATAAGGGCGAAGTCTTTTAGGACCAAGATGAGAAAATCATTTTTCACACAGAGAGTGGAATTCTCTGCCCCAGAAGGTAGTTGAGGCCAGTTCATTGGCTATATTTAAGAGGGAGTTAGATGTGGCCCTTGTGGCTAAAGGGGATCGGGGGTATGGAGAGCAGGCAGGTACAGGGTACTGAGTTGGATGATCAGCCATGATCATATTGAATGGCTGTGGAGGCTCGAAGGGTCCTGCACCTATTTTCTATGTTTCTACACAGGCTGGTTTGCCCCAGCGGTGTGAGAGAGGAGGGGAGGGCAAGATTTGGGAAGGCGGTGCAGTGGGGCTCAGATCTGGCGGATGGGAAAGGAACAGCAACCCAGCGTGCTGCTGGAAGCGGTCCAAGTAGTGAGTAGCTGGAGCTGGAACCCCAGCACCGAGGAGTCAGAGAGAGACAGAGACACAGAGAGAAGGGGAGAAGTCAGCATATGGACCGCCCGCAAGCAAGAGAGCCCAAGGCGGCCCATGGTCTTGCTCGTATTTATAGAGCGGTTGCAACAGAAGGTAGTTGAGGCCAGTTCATTGGCTATATTTACGAGGGAGTTAGATGTGCCTTGTGGCTAAAGGAATCAGGGGGTATGGAGAGAAGGCAGGTACAGGATACTGAGTTGGATGATCAGCCATGATCATATTGAATGGCAGTGGAGGCTCGAAGGCCTACTCCTGCACCTATTTTCTATGTTTCTATGTTTCTATCCATTTGAACATCAGTTACTAAGTTATCCTGAAGAACACAGAGTGTTGGAGTAACTCGGCAGATCAGGCAGCATCTCTGGAGGACATGGACAGGTGATGTTGCCGGTCGGGGTCTGAAGAAAGATCCCAACCCGAAACGTCACTTATTCACATTCTCCAGAGATGCTGCCTGACCAGCTGAGTTACTCCAGCACTTTGTGTATCTTTTAAAAATAAACCAGTACCTGCAGTTCCTGGTTACTGGAGCTATAATTACTTTGGCCGTAAGAATAATCAAGGAATTTTGGTGAAATATTAAATTTTTATCAAGTAGACACCAGAAACTGCAGATGCTGGAATCTTGAGAAAGATACAGAGTGCCGGAGGAACTCAGAAAGTCAGCAGCATCTGTGGAGGGGAAGATTTTATATGGCTTGATGGGATAGATACAGGAATTAAGTTACCCGGGTCTGAAGAACAGTCTCGACACCAGTCTGAAGAAGGGTCTCGACCCGAAATGTCACCCATTCCTTCTCTCCGGAGATGCTGCCTGTCCCGCTGAGTTACTCCAGTTGTTTGCGTCTATCTTGGGAGTAAACCGGTCCTCTGGCCCGACTCCTCGATGCCACCCAAGGTGCTCCCTGAACTGGTCCAATTTGTCTGGCCTTGTTGCAGATTCAGATTCAGATTCAGATTCAATTTTAATTGTCATTGTCAGTGTACAGTACAGAGACAACGAAATACATTTAGCATCTCCCTGGAAGAGCGACACAGCAAATGATTTGAATAAATAACAATAAGTGTCCGGGGGGGGGGTGATTGGCAGTCACCGAGGTATGTTGTTGAGTAGCGTGACAGCCGCCGGAAAGAAGCTGTTCCTGGACCTGCTGGTTCGGCAACGGAGAGACCTGTAGCGCCTCCCGGATGGTAGGAGGGTAAACAGTCCATGGTTGGGGTGAGAGAGGTCCTTGGCGATGCTGAGCGCCCTCCGCAGACAACGCTTGCTTTGGACAGACTCAATGGAGGGGAGCGAGGAACCGGTGATGCGTTGGGCAATTTTCACCACCCTCTGCAATGCCTTCCGGTTGGAGACAGAGCAGTTGCCATACCAAACTGTGATGCAGTTGGTAAGGATGCTCTCGATGGTGCAGCGGTAGAAGTTCACCAGGATCTGAGGAGACAGATGGACCTTCTTCAGTCTCCTCAGGAAGAAGAGACGCTGGTGAGCCTTCTTGATCAGAGTTGAGGTATTGTGGGTCCAAGAGAGGTCGTCGGAGAGGTTGACTCCCAGGAACCTGAAGCTAGAAACACGTTCCACCTCCGTACCGTTAATGTGGATGGGGGTGTGCATGCCGCCCCTGGACTTCCTGAAGTCTACAATGAGCTCCTTGGTCTTCTTGGAGTTAAGGGCCAGGTTGTTGTCAGCGCACCATGCTGCTAAGTGCTGGACCTCCTCCCTGTAGGCCGACTCATCGTTGTTGCTGATGAGGCCAATCACCGTTGTATCATCTGCATACAGATGAGTTTATTGTCAAGCGTACCAAGGTACAGTGAAAACCTTTTTGTTTTTTGTTGTCAACGGAAAGACAATACATGATTACAATCAAGCCACCCACAGTATATAGATACAGGATAAAGGGAATAAGGTTTCCTCCCACATTCCAAAGACGTGCAGGTTTATAGGTTATTTGACCCCTGTAATGTATTTGTTTGTGGTGTGCAGGACATAGAACTAGTGTATGGGGTGATCGCTGGTCGGCATTGACTTGGTGGGCCGAAGGGCCTGTTTCCATGCTGGGACAAGATATTGAGGCGTATGGTGTTAGAGCAAAAACGTGACACTGTGGCTGTGATTATAATGAATGGCAGAGCAAGTCGTAGAGTCGTCCATCGTAGAGTCGTCCTTCGGCCCAATTTGCTCACACCGCCCAACATGTCTCATCTACACTAGTCCCGCCTGCCTGCATTTGACCTGTTTCCCTCCAAACCTGTCCTATCCATGTACCTGTCTTTAAACGTTGCGATAGTCCCTGCATCAACTACCTCCTCTGGCAACTAGTTCCATACACCCACCGCCACTGTAGGTGGTAGAAAATTGCCTCCCCCTTGCTTGAACGTATATCTTTCTTTATTCGATTGTCTTTATTTATAGACGGGTTACCCCCAAACCTGCTCAATTGTTTACTGCAAACCTTTCCAGTGAGTTCACTGTGCGTCTGCGGGGATGAGCGAGTGACTAAGACAGCACACTCTGCAATGCTGTGACATCTGATGTCTAAATATAGGGCAATGAGAACAGAAATAGCCCACAGCCTACACATCCACATAGTCGGAATTCCTCACTGGCACACATACGCTGATAGCAGGTCGCTCTCCCTGGCACGCATTAACACAGGAGCCTCACAGTGGGAGCTACACAGAACGAGGTATTTGTGTTCAGATTCAGTGGGAGTGCTGCAATGGAATACCTGGCAGAGGAGATTGGTTTGGAGATACAGCGCGGAAACAGGCCCTTCGGCCCAACGGGCCAATGCCAACCAACGAATATCCAGGGGCCTGAAGAAGGGTCTCGACCCGAAACGTCGCCTATCTCCTTCGCTCCTTAGATGCTGCTGCACCCGCTGAGCTTCTCCAGCTTTTTGTGTAACCAACGGATATCCATAGACTGAACTAAACTCAATTGTTTAAGAAAGAACTGCATGCAGATGCTGGAAAATCGAAGGTAGACAAAAATGCTGGAGAAACTCAGCAGGTGCAGCAGCATCTATGGAGCGAAGGAAATAGGCAACGTTTCGGGCCGAAAAACGTTGCCTATTTCCTTCGCTCCACAGATGCTGCTGCACCAGCTGAGTTTCTCCAGCACTTTTGTCTACCTTAAACTAAATTGTTACTGCCTAATGTGTGATAACCAGGCAAGCACTAAAGTCTTGAGTTATGGTTTAAATAACTTGAATAACTTGAGTATAATATTTAGGATAGAACTAGTGTATGGGGTAATCGCTGGTAGGCAGGGACTTGGTGGGTTGAAGGGCCTGTTTCCCCTCTGTGTGTCCAAATCTAAAAGCATGTCATTGTCCACTCTAACACTTTGCTTGTCCTTAATTCACTGGAGTTATATTAGTTTATTGATATATTAATTATCGATCCAGGCTGCATATACTGTGTGCTGCAGTTGCTCAGACTGTAACATTTTATGAATGGAATTTGACACTGGGGCAGCTCATGTGCAACATGTTTACCATGCCTCACCTCAGCTTCAGTGCATCTGTTTGTGCATCTGCCTGCCTGCAGTGGAATACAGCACGGAAACAGGCTGAGCCTTTTCATACCACTCGGTTCCCTCGCCCCTGACTCTCAGTCTGAAGAAGGGTCTCCACCCAAAACATCACCCATTCCTTCTCTCCAGAGATGCTGCCTGTCCCGCTGGGTTACTCCAGTTGTTTGTGTCTATCTTGGGTGTAAACCGGTCCTTTGGCCAATCCCCTCAATGGTACTCCCTGAACTGGTCCCATTTGTCTGGCCTTGTTTCAGATGAGTTTATTGTCAAGCGTGCCGAGGTACTGTGAAAAGCTTTTTGTTTTCAGCAGAAAGACAATACATGATTACAATCAAGCCACCCACAGTGTATAGATATAGGACAAAGGGAATAACGTTTCCTCCCACATTGCAAAGGTGCATGTTTATAGGTTATTTGACCCCTGTAATGTATTTGCTGGACATTGAACTAGTGTACGTGGTGATCGCTGGTCAGCATTGACTCAACGGGCCGAAGGGCCTGTTTCCATGCTGGATCTCTGAAGTCTAGCTGTGCTACCCTTGGCTCCAGCAGGTTGTTGCCTACATCTCTGTCTTTGTGCATAGGGTTGCCAACTTTCTCACTCCCAACTAAGGGACAAAGGTGGCTAAATAAGGGACAAACGGTGGCGTGCCACTGCGGTGTGGTTACGGTGCTCGCCCGGGATGAGGTGAGAGCCGTGTTAGCCTCTCCGTGGGAGGAGGCGACGAGGGAGGGACTTGTGAGGAATCTTGCAGGAGGCGAGGTGGACATCGAACGGCAACAGATCTGATGAGCCGGTTGATAAAATCACAGAGCTGCTGCTACCTGTTGTGACAATTCGCCGTGTGTTCGCTCCTGCGGGGGCTGGCTGGCTCTCGGGAGATTTAAGGGGCGTCGGTGCTCAGAGAATTGTTGAGCGCCCCGACCGAACGGGGCGGTGGTGGGGGTGGGAGTTGGAGTGGGAGTGGGAGGTCTTGAGACGTCAAAGACATTTCATAATTAAAACTTGGAAATTGAAAACACTCTCAGAGGCAGAGGACTGAAGAAGAGAGAGTGGGAGGGTGGGGGTTGGGTTTTGGGGGTGGGGGGGGAACTAACCCGGAGAATGAAAACCCACAAGCACCTGGCGCTCCAACCCTGAACACTCTGGTGATGGTCAGTTAGGTGTATTAAATGCATTTTTGACTTATACATTATCGGAACATAACCCCATCGTAAGTTGAGGAGCACCTGCTAGTAGCCGTCAAATACGGGACAAGTGCGGTCCCATATGGGACAAACCTATTTAGCCCAATATGCGGCTAATACGGGACAGTTGGCAACGATAGTTAAGGGTTTGGACATGCTGGAGGCAGGAAACATGTTCCCGATGTTGGGGGAGTCCAGAACCGGGAGTCACAGTTTAAGAATAAGGAGTAAGCCATTTAGAACGGAGAAGAGGAAACACTTTTTCTCACAGAGAATGGTGAGTGTGGAATTCTCTGCCTCGGAGGGCGGTGGAGGCAGGTTCTCTGGATGCTTTCAAGAGAGAGCTAGATAGGGCTCTTAAAAATAGCGAAATCAGGGGATATGGGGAGAAGGCAGGAACGGGGTACTGATTATGGATGATCAGCCATGATCAAATTGAATGGCGGTGCAGGCTCGAAGGGCCGAATGGCCTACTGCTGCACCTATTGTCTAACCCTAGCTGTACAGCGGAAAGTAAATCTGCATAGACAGCTACAGTTAGCAGCGATCTAGTCACCAGATCACTAACCACCATTTTGTTTGTCTACTCCCACCCAGGCAGACACTGCTACCAGTTTCCTCAGGGCTGCACGATCAGGAAATTTGGACAAACTCCTAGACTATTTAAAGAATGGAGCCGAAATCAACACATGTAACCAGGTCAGTGATTTATGTTTCGAACCAAATAATCGGCTCAAGGAAAGCCGTGGCATGGATTACAAGTCTGCATGTTTGAAAGCAAGTGTCAGAGCTGTCAAAAAAAGGTTTGTAGAAATATCGTGGATCCTGTCCCAAAACATCATCAATCAAACAGTTTCCACCAGAAATGTCACCCATTCCTTCTCTCCAGAGATGCTGCCTGTCCCGCTGAGTTGCTCCAGCATCTTGTGCCCATCTGCGGTTCCTTCCTACACGCTTCTTCCCGCCACAGATGCTGCCTGACCCGCTGAGTTCTTCCGCAAATATGATTTCTGTTGCTCTTGATGTTCTGGAGCAGAAACTTGGATAAGCAGTGCAATTATTTAAAATGTATACCGTCCAAAAATACTTGCAGTACAGCACAGAATTTAAAAAAAAGCAATGTTTTGGGAAAAGATAGCCTTCATTATTCTTGAGTGTCTGCCTCTATAAGCCAAAACCCTCCATTGGAACACAGTAAACCTTCACAAGACCCTGGAAAAGGTGGCTGAGCAGCACTGTTGCTGCCTAACAGCGCCAGGGACCCGGCTTCGATCCTGACTACGGGTGCTGGCTGTACGGAGTTTGCACGTTTTCCCTGTGACCATGTGGTTTTTCTCCAGCTGCACGGGTTACAGTTTAGTTTAGTTCAGAGATACACCGGGTCTGCACCGACCAGCGATCCCCGCACGCTAACCCTACCCTACACCCACTAGGGACATTTTTTTACATTTACCAAGACAATTGACCTATAAACCTGTAAGTCTTTGGAGTGTGGGAGGAAGCTGTGGATCTTGGAGAAAACCCATGCAGGTCACGGGGAGACCGTGCAAACTCCGTACTGACAGCACCCGTAGTCAGGATCGAACCTGGGTCTTCAGCGCTGCATTCACTGTAAGGCAGCAACTCTACCGCTGCACCCAGAGTCCAAAGATATGCAGGTTTGTAGGTTAATTGTCTCCTGTACACTGTCAATGATGTGTAGGATAGAGCCAGTGTATGGGTGCCTGCTGGTCGGCACCGACATGATGGGCCGAATGGCCTGTTTTCACACTGTATCGCTCAAATACACTACGGAATGGTATTGATGGTTCAGTTGTGTGACCAATGTGCGTAATCCTATAATAACTCTGATCCTGTCTAAAGTACCTTAATTCCTAGGGGGTCATAAAATATTTAAAACACTTAAAAAAAAATTCACTGCAACGCCATCACAGTCCAGTGGATGCAGTTCTCCCCCAGTCAGGATATGAGCATTTTGAGCTATAAAATGCCACTGAGTATCTTGCCAAAACTTTACTTTAGACACTAGACTTCAGAGATACAGCGAGGAAAAGAGGCCCTTCAGCCCACCGAGTCAGTTCCGACCAGCGATCACCCCAACACTATCCTACACACTAGGGACAATAGACAATAGGCGCAGGAGTAGGCCATTTGGCCCTTCGAGCCAGCACCGCCATTCAATGTGATCATGGGTGATCATCCCCAATCAGTACCCCGTTCCTGCCTTCTCCCCATATCCCCTGACTCCGCTATCTTTCAGAGCCCAACCAGCTCTCTCTTGAAAGTATCCAGAGAACCTGCCTCCACCGCCATCTGAGGCAGAGAATTCCACAAACTCACCACTCTCTGTGAGAAAAAGTGTTTCCTCATCTCCATTCTAAATGGCTTACTCCTTATTCTTAAACTGCGGCCCCTGGTTCTGACTCCCCCAACATCAGGAACATGTTTCCTGCCTCTAGCGTGTCCAAACCTTTAATAATCTTATATGTTTCAATAAGATCCCCTCTCATCCTTCTAAGCTCCAGAGTGTACAAGCCCAGCCGCTCCATTCTCTCAGCATATGACAGTCCCGCCATCCCGGGAATTAACCTTGTAAACCTACGCTACGGGACAATTTTAAATCATTACATATGCCAATTACCCTACAAACCTGTAGGTCTTTAGAATGTGGGAGGAAACTGGAGCACCTGGAGAAAACCCACGTGGTCACGGGGAGAATGTACAAACTCTGTACACACCGCACCCGTAGTCAGGATTGAACCCGGGTCTCTGGTGCTGTGAGGCAGCAACTCTACCGCTGCGCCACCCTAGATCTGCCTTGCATTGTGAGTATTCAGGCCACGGTTGTGTCTGGCTGTGATACACCGCAGCCCATCGATTAAATGTTCTGACACCAGTGATCTGCTCTGGAGGGCCACAATAAAGAAGGGCATCGGAGTCGGAGGCATCTTCGGGATGCCATTGCTCAATTGGCTGGATCCAAAAAATTTGTGTAAGGAGGACCTGAAGGCGATGGCTGACATCAACGCTGAAGTCATTCAGCGGACAGGCAGCATCTCTGGAGAAAAATGATGGGTGATGTTCTGGGTCGAGACAACTTCTTCAGACAGGAAATAGAGTGTTCCTATTCAACTATTGAACAGTTCAAGTTACATCTATTGTCACATGCACCAATTGGTACCGTGAGATTTGAGTTACAAATAACGAGAGCACAACACACGATAGAATTTAACATGAACATCCCCTACAGCGGAATCAACGTTTCCCACTGTGAGGGAAGGCAATAAAGTTCAGTCATCTTCCTCTTTGTCCACCTGTGGTCGGGACCTTTTTTTTAATATTAGATTCCTATATTATCATTCAGACCTTGTGGTCTGAACGAAATTGTTACCATACAGTTATACATATAATAAAAAACAAGACACACAATAAACACCCAACATCCACCACAATTAGTTCACCAGGCACCTCCTCACTGTGGTGGAGGGCAAAAGTCTTAAGTCCCTGTCTTCCTCCCTCCTAGTTCTCCCTCTGCGCTGAGGCGATCCAGGCCGCCACTGCCGCCGCTGGAGCAACCGCAGCTCTAAGCTGGGCCACCGCCACCGCTGGAGCACCGCAGCTCCAAACCAGGCCGCTGCCACAGCTCTGCCACTAGGCCTCAGCACAGACGGTGACGGGGGACACGCATCCCCCTGAAGGGAGAGACTAAAACTCTGTTTCTCCCACTACCCCCCCCCCCCCCCACACACATACACAAGCTAATAAAACAAAATTCTACCGAACAATCACAAAAAGACACAAAAAAAAGAAAAAAACAGACGGACTGCAGGTGAGCCGCAGCTGCCAGCCAGCGCGGCCACTTCCGGAGTCCTCCGCAGTCGCCGCTACGAACGGCTCGATGTTCAGGCCTTCTCGCCGGGATGATCGGTCCTCCGACGTCGGAACGGAAGAACACACTCACCGGCTTGGAGTCTCTGAATAAGGGTTTGGACAGGCTAGATGCAGGAAGATTGTTCCCGATGTTGGGGAGGTCCAGAACAAGGGGTCACAGTTTCAGGATGAGGGGGAAGTCATTCAGGACCGAGATGAGAAAAATAAATTGACACAAAGAGTGGTGAATCTGTGGAATTCTCTGCCACAGAAAGTAGTTGAGGCCGGTTCATTGGCTATATTTAAGAGGGAGTTAGATGTGGCCCTTGTGGCTAAAGGGATCAGGGGGTATGGAGAGAAGGCAGGTACAGGATACTGAGTTGGATAATCAGCCATGATCATATTGAATGGCGGTGCAGGCTCGAAGGGCCGAATGGCCTACTCCTGCACCTATTTTCTATGTTTCTAATCGGCTGCTTCGAGTGGGGGGACGACGACAAACTAGTGGTAGGAAAAGGCCGGAATAAATCAGGGCTGGCGACAGATGCCCAAGGAAAGGTGGAGCCCAACAATGGGCCCATGATGGGCTCCAACCTTCCTTGTCCACTGCTGCTGGTCCCGGTCCAAAACATCACCTAACCTTTATCTCCAGAGATGCTGCCTGACCCGCTGAGTTACTCCAACATTTTGTGTCTCTCGTCGGTATAAACCAGCATCTGCAGGTCCTTCCTAGACAACCTGTGTTGGACCCAGCCTAATGAGCGATGGCATCTTCGTGACCATGTTCCGAAAAAGATTTTGTTGGCCCAGGAGTGGAGACAACTAAACAATTCACTGGGGATTGTTTGTAAAACCTAACCGGAGAGTGCTGAAGTGATCCCTAATCAGTTCTAACTAGTATTTAAGTGTGAAGCACTGACTTGGAAAGCAAACTTGGACCAATGGGGCAGTCGTCTATGCCAGGAATCTATTAGCTTTGGCTCTGAAATTATAATATCAGATTAAGTGTTTGGCTCTGAAATTGAAATATCAGACCTAGACATATTTACAATTCAGATTTTTTTTTTTCTGAATGTATGTGTTCCTTCACAGACCCGACGAAGGTGAAATTTGATACATCCTCATGTTTTGTTGATCTTGTTTGAGGAATATATTAGCGATTAGTCTATTTGGTTCCCTTCATTCTTGACGTATTTGCTTAAGAGTTCCGACGTCACAGGCAGAAGCTAAAGTTTGGCTGCGATGCTTTCGGGACCATCAGCAGCTGAGATCTTCATCCAGTTAGGCATTATAAGATCATAAGTCGTAGGCCCATCGAGTCTACTCCGCCATTCAATCATGGCTGATCTATCTTTCCCTCTCAACCCCATTCTCCTGCCTTCTCCCCATAAACCTTGACACCTTAACTCATCAAGAGACTCGATCAAGACTTAATCAAGAGGCAAAGTAGACAAAAAAATGCTGGAGAAACTCAGCGGGTGAGGCAGCATCTATGGAGCAAAGGAGTAGGGGATGTTTAGGGTCAAGGCTTTCTCCCTCCTTCCCCTACCCCTTCCCAGCTCTCCCACATAGCCTACTGTCTCCGCCTCTATCCTTTCTTTTTCCCACCCCCCCCCCCCCCCTCAGCCCCCGACATCAGTCTGAAGAAGGGTCTCGACCCGAAATGTCGCCTATTCCTTCTCTCAATAGATGCTGCCTCACCCGCTGAGTTTCTCCAGCATTTTGTGACTACTTTCAATTTCTCCAGCATTCTCAGCTCCTTCTTAAAGATTAATCAGGAGGCAATTATCCTGAGACTTTGATATTCCAAATCACCAAGAAATACCACCTCCTTCACCCCCCCCCCCCCCTTCCCCACCCCCAGTGTGGCCTTCATGAACCCTCGCGGTAACAGGGAGAACGTACAAACTCCGTACAGACAGCACCCGTAGTCAGGATCGAACCTGGGTCTCTGGCGCTGTAAAGGGCCTGTCCTACCAGCATCCGACTCCATGCGATGAGCGCGATCAAACTAGAAGCGGGGGCCGCGCGGAGGTCGGGTGATCCCCTGTACAGGGCCGTTCCCACCAGCATGCGCCTGCATGCGGCAAGCGCGGCCAAACCGGCAGCGAGGGCCGCGCGGAGGTCGGGTGAGTGGCGCAATGCGGCGCAAAGTGAGGCGAACTTGGAGCGAAGTCTCAAGGTAAGTTCGCCAGGACAGAGAGGGGCACACAGAGAGGGGCACAGAGGCACACACACAGAGGGCCACGGTGCCACACACATAGAGGGTCACGGAGGCACCAACAGAGAGGGTCACGGAGGCACGACGTCGAGGCGGTGTGTAATGCGTCGAGGCGTTGCCGCGCGGAAATTTTGAACATAGTCAGTTTTTCGGAGCCCCGCGTGATGTCGGGACGAACTCCACACAATTCCGCACGGCTCCGGCGATCGAAGTGGGACCGGCCCCGCGACGCCGGACGGTTCAAGCGACCACGTTAGGTCGCGCTCATCGCATGGAGTTGCATGCTGGTGGGACAGGCCCTTAAGGCAGCAACTCTACCACGAGTGTGGGCCCAGCCCGCGTTAAGTCACATATAGGTTTAGCACAAACATCCTAAATGAGCAAACTATTGGGGCTAAAGTTAGACACAAAGTGCTGAAGTAGCTCACTGCATCAGCCAGCATCTCTGGAGAAAACTGACGTGACATTTTGGGTTGGGAGCCTTCTTCAGACTCAGCCCCATCAAACGTATTTGTCTCGGGAATCGATCCAAGAGTCTTTAGCCTCATTAATACAGCCCATTGTAATGGCATTCACTGGTAACTAGTTTATTTTTAGGCACATACTCTACTTGTCTCCTCCCAGTACGATAGGCCCCTCTTCAGAGAATGAATCTTTTCCGATCCTAAATCGACCAGCTTGATCAAACACCTTAATAACTTCACCTCAAGTCTCTCTTATTTTCAAAGAAAACAAGTTCCCTTTTCATGAGCTCTGGCTTTCCTTAAATAGACCGGCCGGGATTTGCTTGTACTCGAGACGCTCTAATCTCACTCTTTTGGGTGTAATGGAAAATTAAGTGTGTTGTTGTCTGATGGCTGATAAACCAGAAGCGATCGGGATGGAATGGTGAATGAGGACAGAATCAGTGAGGTGCAGATAGGACAGACAGGGAGCCCTAGTTTACTGTCGAGTGGACATGTCCCAGATCTGGAGGAGTTCTTTTAGTTTTTCATGTATGGATACGGTATGGATACCGAGTCTGCGCCGACCAGCGATCCCCGCACACTGAAGGGCCTGTCCCACTGTACGAGCTAATTCAAGAGTTCTCCCGAGTTTCCCCCGATGCGAACTCGGAGAATTACGGTAATGGCCCCCGGTAGGTACTCGGGGCTCTCGTGGACATTTTTCAACGTGTTGAAAAAACTTCCTGAACTTACCGCATTTCCCGAGTACCTGCCATTAGCGTTACGAGCCGCTAAGAAATGTCCCGAGCTCCGACGTACCCGCTACGTACATTCTACGTGCTTACCACGAGTTTGATTGGTTTTATTTTAACTCAGGAGAGCTCTTGGGTAAACACGTATAGTTGGACAGGCCCTTTACACTATCCTACACACACTAGGGACAATTTACAATGATACCAAGTCAACGAACCTACAAACCTGAATGTCTTTGGAGTGTGGGAGGAAACCGGAGCTCCCGGAGAAAACCCACGCGGGTCGCGGGGGCAACGTACAAACTCCGTATAGATTACACCCGTCATCAGAATCGAACCCGGGGTCCCTGGCGCTGTAAGGCAGCAACTCTACCGCTGCACCACTGTGCTGCACCAGGACCATAAGCGGATTCTGCTGGACTTAGATTCATATGTACTTTTCCCTTGTTATGGGAGGTGCCTTTGGAAGGAGATATTTAGGCTTAAGGAAGTGACAGCATCGACAAGAAACTAAAAAGTCAGGTTTTATCTTTGGTATAAAACCAACATCTGCAGTTCCTTGTGTATTTTAGTTTACTGATGATAGTATGGAAACAGGCCATTCGGCCCACCGCGTCTGTGCTGACTCGCGATCACCCGGACGCTAGTTCTATCCCACACACTAGGGGCAATTTACAGAGGTTAATTTACGTACAAACCTGCACGTCTTTGGAATGTGGGGGGGGGGGGGGGTGGGGGGGGGGGGGGGGTGGGGGGGGGGAGCCACGGGGTTACAGAGAGAGAGTACAAACTCTATACAGACAGCTCCCGCGGTCAAGATCGAGCCCGGTCTGGCGCTGTAAGGCAACGACTCTACCGTGTAAATGTGGAAGGGAGGGAATCGGATCAATGGCGTCTTGGGTCGGGACCCTTCTTCAAACTGATGAGGGGTCCCGGCCTGAAATGGTGCCTCTCCATTTCCCTCCACAGATGCTGCCTGGCCAGCTGATTTCCTCCAGTAGCTTTGTTGTGTGCTTCAGATTCCAGCATCTGCAGTTCCTTGCATCTCAATGGGAAAATCTATTTAACTCACTATCCGCTGATTGAGCTGATCTGTAAACAGTGTTTGATGTTGTCCAACTGGAAAAGGTGCAGAGAGGATTTACAAGGATGTTGCCAGGAGTCGAGGGCCTGAGCTACAGGGAGAGGTTGAGCAGGCTAGGACTCTATTCCTTGGAGCGCAGGACGAACTGGAAGGAGGAAGTGCTGGAGAAACTCAGTGGGTGCAGCAGCATCTATGGAGCAAAGGAAATAGGCAACGATTCGGCTGAAACCCTTCATCAGAGGGTTTATGTTGTAGAAGTGTATAAGGCCATGAGAGGAATAGATATACTAAATGCAGTCTTTTACTCAGTAAAATCATATATGACTATAACACATATTGGTGGCATGATGGCGCAGCGGTGGAAACATAGAAACATAGAAATTAGCCCATTCGGCCCTTCGAGCCTGCACCGCCATTCAATATGATCATGGCTGATCATCCAACTCAGTAGAGTTGCTGCCTTGCAGCTCTGGAGAACCGGGTTCGATCCCGACCAAGGGTGCTGTCTGTACGGAGTTTTACGACCTCCCGGTGACCACATGGGTTTCCTCCTAGATCATCCGGTTTCCTCCCACGCTCCAAAGACTATTTGGCTTGGGATAAAATGTAAAATTGTCCCTAGTGTGTGTAGGATAGTGTCAATGTGCGGGGAAGGGCCTGTTTCTGTCTAAACTAAATTGGATGATTGATTTGATTTGAATTTTATTACTTGTCATTCGAACCTCAGAGAGGCTCGAACGAAACTCCGTTTCTACAAGCCATACAAACAAAACAATTCATAAAAAAAATACACAGACAATTCAATTCACACAAACATCCATCCCAACATGAATCTCCTCCTCACTGTGATGGAAGGCAAAGTCTTCTCTCTCCCCCGCACCATTTCTCTCCCGAGGTCGAAGCCCCAGGCGGGCGGTGTTAAGTCCCACGGCTATTGAAGCCGCGCCGGGCGATGTACGGCCCCGCTCCGGGTCGCTCCAACCCCGCGAGTCTCCCGTGCAGGGAAGAGATTTAAAAGTTTCCCCCCCCCCACCCCCACCCCCCACATATACACAGTTATAAACAAAACAAATATGAACGGACAAATGAGTCTCTCCCACATTCTTGCTCTTGAGGCACGCTGGAGTTAACAGTCTGTGCGTTTGTCGGATCTGCAGTGTGGAATCGGTGAATCCCAAAACCTTACAAACCTGACATCATGTATTGCCTTGAGACAGCCACAGAATCGGCACTGCAGCAACAGACTAAAGCCAGCGCACGTTCCATCTGCACAAACACTGCAGGAAACAAAGGCGTCCTGGTGGAGATTTAATGAGCGCTGACTTTAAGGGACAGAAAATATAAAATGATTCACACAGAACACTTATAACAAGGAAGGCTGTCAAAAAATGCAGCAGGATTTACTGTAGAACAGGTGGAAATTTGAGCAGAGAAATGGCAGGTGAGTTTAATCCAGGCAAGTGTGAGCAGCTACACTTTAGGAGGACTAATGTAAGGGGCAAGTACATGTCACCCTCACACGACAGACTTGAGAGAGCTGGTGCAGGATTCCCAAATGGTTCATTTACAAGTTAAATCGGAAGTAAGGAATGCAAAGGCAATGTTGGCATTTATTTCAAGAGGAATTATAAAATAGATAAAATGAGGAGGATTTTGAGACGGGGATGCTAAAGCCGAGGCTTTAGAAGGCACTGGTCAGTCTGTATTTGGAGTATTGTGAGCAGTTTTGGGCAAATATATGTGAGTAGGGATGTGCTGGCATTGGAGAGGGTCCAGAGGAGGTTGTCATGAACGATGCCAGGGTAGATTGGGCTAACATACGATGAGCCTTTGACAGCACTGGGCCTGTACTCGCTGGAGTTTAGATGGATGAGGAGGAACTCACGGATTTGAGACGGGTCTGGATAGTGTTGATGTGGAAAGGATGTTTCCATTAGTGGGCGAGTCTAGGGCCAGAGGGAACAGCCTCAGAATAAAACAACGTCCCTTTAAAAAGGAGACGAGGAGGAATTTCTTCAGCCAGAGGGTGATGAATCTGTGGAATTCGTTGCCACAGACAGCTGTGGATGCCAAGTCAATGGGTATTTTTAAAGTGGAGATTGACAGGTTCTTGATTTAGTAAGAGTGTCAAAGGTTAGGGTGAGAAGGCAGGAGAATGGGGTTGAGATAGAAAAGATAGATCAGCCACGATTGAATAGCGGAGTTAGGCTCAATGGGCCGAATGGAACTTAGGAACTAATGATGGCTTGTGGCGCCACCTGGTGGTTAGGCCACTTACTGAGCGATCCCTCGGCACTAGGCCTCGATCCCTCGGCACTAGGCCTGGTAGAGCCACGTGACTGCGTTTGGCGGGATGAAGCCGTCACGTGGTCGAGGGGTGTGACCTTGTATATATTCAGAACTCTGGGAGAACCCTCCCCAGCCGCGTGTGTGTGTGCTGCCCCCTGTATTACTTAATAAAGATCACTTTTGATTCACATCGCGTGGCTCGCTATAGGCTGTTTGTCTCACGGAAAATTTCCCTCACCGAATTTGCAAGTCACTACCCAAAACATTTGAGATACGGGATAAGATTTTCACAAACAGAGACCTAAATAATGCGCCTGCAATATATTTTTATTGCGTTGTCTTTCATGACACGTGTGTGCAGACGTGGTTTTGCATTTCAGAACATCGTAACGTGGACTGTATTCTACCATGCAACCCCTCTGTAATATAGGGCTGTCTGCGAACAGGAAATGGCACTGGTTGAAGGGCCTGTCCCACTGTACGGGATAATTCAAGAATTTTCCCGATTTTTCCCCTGATTTGAGCTTGTGTGATGTCCGTAGCCAGTCCGTAGGAGTTCGTGGATGTCACGTACGAGTGACGGTAGGTACTCGGGAAATTCGGTAAACTCGTGACGTTTTTTCAACACTGTGAAAAGTGTCCACGAGTAAAAAAAATACTCGTGATGAAAAAAATAGTTACTTTTTACTCGTACGAGCCCCTATGTACCCGCTACGTACATTAGACCAGCTCAAATCAGGGGAGAACTCGGGAGAACTCTTGAATTACCTCATACAGTGGGACAGGCCCTTTAGGGACACAGCGCGGAAACAGGCCCTTTGGCCTACTGAGTCCATGCCGACCATCGATCACCCCGTACACCAGCACTATCCTACACGCCAGGGAGAATTTACAATGTTTACTCAAGCCAATTAACCTACAAACCTGTACGGCGTTTTAAAGTGGGAGGAAACCCGAGCACCCAGAGGAAACCCACGCGGTCACAGGGGCAATATACAGGCAGCACCCATAGACGGGATCGAACCCAGGTCTCTGGTGTTGTAAGGCAGCAACTCTACCATTGTGCCACTGTGCTCCCCTCAATGCATTGATGTTCAGACAGAACTCGGGGGTGCAAGTCCATTACTCCCTGAAACACAAGTGGTGAAGAAGATGTACGCTGTTCTGTCTGTGCTGCGCTGTGCACACATCAGTCTGAAGAAGGCTCTCGACCCGAAACATCACCCATTCCTTCTCTCCAGAGATGCTGCCTGTCCCGCTGAGTTACTCCAGCACTTTGTGTCTACACATCCTTGAATATGTTTCCATTTGAATTTCTTCAGAATTTTCACAAATAAGCAAGAGCATAACTGACTGTAACATTCTCAGACGTGGGTAATAGCAATGCAGCGGCAATTGAGGCACCCTTAGATCTGAGGGGTAGGTGTGTAGTTGAACGTATTATTAACGGTCTGTCAGTCTGGAATGAAGATATGGCAATCAGATGTGATGAGTAGCAATTTAATGGACCGCATCACAGCAGGATGTGGGAGGTAGCACTGTAACTACTGATACTAATCAATAAGTGCAGAGATTGCAGTGTAACTAATGGCCCTGTCCCACTGTACGAGTTCATTCAAGACTTCTCCCCGAATTTCCCCTGATTCGAACTCAGAGAATTACGGTAATGGCCACTCGTAGGTACTCGGGGCTCTCATGGACATTTTTCAACACGTTGAAAAATCATGGACATTTTTCAACACGTTGAAAAATCTTCACGAGTCTTCCCCAGCTTACCCGAGTACCTGCTGTTAGCGTTACGAGCCGCTAAGAGACGTCCCCGAGCTCCGACGTACCCATTACGTACATTCTACCAGTGCGTCCATGAGTTTGATTTTTTTTTAAACTCGGGAGAGCTCTTGAATTAACTCGTACAGTGGGACAGGGCTTTAAGTCCTTGAGGGTACACGAAAGGCTGGAGAAACTCAACGGGTGCAGCAGCATCTAAGGAGCGAAGGAGATAGGCGAAGTTTCGGGTCGAGACCCTTCTTCAGACTCACATCCTTTAAGTCCTGGATCAGTGAGGGACTTGAACTGAATGTATCATTACCAGATGTGAGGGCTCGTTGTGTAACTAAACAAATCACTCCCAATTGTAAGGGTTAACCAAATGTGCTGCTTGCACGGGTGACGCCTGTTTGGTCGTGAGTAGTCGCCCAAAGAGTCGTACCTTTTTCTGGTCACCGCTGGATTTTCAACATGTTGAAAATTTTTGGCAACCTGCTGCAATATTGACGGGTGCCGGCAAGTCGCCGAAAAAACTTGCGTAAGTGGGACGGGTCTTTTTAAACACATCACTTGCAGATGTGGGGAGTACAGTGAAACAAAAAAAGGTGAACCAGATTGTGATTTATCAGTGTAACCTAATGTATCAATCCCAGGCATGATAGTTTAATAACCATATATGCAGTGGTCTCAGATGCAGCGCAGAAACCGGACATGCGGCTCACCGTGTCCGCGCCGACCAGCGATCCCCGCACGTCAACAATAACTGACACACACCAGGGACAATTTACAATCTTTACCAAGCCAATTGGTCTACATCCCTGTAGGTCTTTGGAGTGTGGGAGGAAACCGGGGCACCTGGAGAAAACCCACGCGGTCAGAGTGAGAACGGACAAACTCCGTACAGACAAGCACCCGTAGTCAGGATCCAACCCGAGTCCCTCGCGAGGCAGCAACTCTACCGCTGCGCCACCGTGCTGGCACGATGTGATTATATGGGAGGGTCATATACGTGGCGCAGTGTTAGAGTGCGCAGTGCTCCAGCTGTGATAAGCGGTATCTTAACTGAAAGCATTGCACCCAGATGTGGTCTGAGGTAATTGAAAGCAAATCTATCATTCCTAAACTCCAGTCTAACTAAATATATCACATTCAGGTTCACGATATAGCTCTGTGACTGGCCTTTCTGACATACACTGTGCTCCTTGATATATAGACTGCAGATAGACACAAAATGCTGGAGTAATTCAGCGGGACAGGCAGCATCTCTGTGGAGAAGGAATGGGTGACGTTTTGGGTCAAGACCCTTCTTCAGATTCCTATTAAATATTTTCCCCTTCACCTTAAACCTATTTATACAAAATCGTGAGAGGAATAGATCGGGTAGATGCACAGAGTCTATTGCCCAGAGTAGGGGAATCGAGGATCAGAGGACATAGGTTAAAGGTGAAGGGGAAAAGATTTAATAGGAACCCGAGGGGTAACTTTTTCACACAAAGGGTGGTGGGTGTATGGAACAAGCAGCCAGAGGAGGTAGTTGAGGCTGGGACTATCCCATCGTTTAAGAAACAATTAGACAGATAGATGGATAGGACAGGTATGGAGGGATATGGATCAAATGCAGGCAGGTGAGACTAGTGTAGCTGGGACATTTTTGGCAGGTGTGGGCAAGTTAGGCTGAAGGGCCTGTTTCCACACTGTATCTCTCTATGATGCTATGTCCTCTGGTCCTCGATTCACCGACTCTGGGCAAGAGACTCTGTGCATCTACCTGATCTATTCCACTCATGATTTTATGAATGAATGAATGAATACATTTATTGGCCAAGTATTCACATACAAGGAATTTACCTTGGTGCTCCGCCCGCAAGTGACAACATGACATACAGTGACAGTTAGGAATGACACATGAAACGTTAAACATTATACAATAAGATCACTCAATAAGCTCATAGCCGGTGCTTTACCTCAGCGTCACATTACTGCATTAAACCCCTATCCCTCGGTTCACTTGCTGCCGAAAAATCAATTGATGTCTATCTTGGGCCTCCCTCCGTGAAACTGGCAGATTCAAGTCTCTATTTTGTTATTCTGAGTTATTGATCAGGCATCACTGAAGTGATCGATTTGCACTGAGATGTGACGCTCATTAAACAGACATTATTGTCTCACACCTCGCCATCAATGGTACCTCCGCACTCATTAATAGTTCCAGGCGTGACTAATGTTTGGCATGGCTAAGCTCTGAACAAAAATGTTCCCTATATTGGGGGAGTCCAGAACCAGGGGTCAAGGTTTAAGACTAGACAATAGACAATAGGCAATAGGTGCAGGATTAGGCCATTCAGCCAACACCGCCATTCAATGTGAACATGGCTGATCATCCCCAATCAGTACCCCGTTCCTGCCTTCTCCCCATATCCCCTGACTCTGCTATTTCCAATCCTCTCTTGAAATTGAAGATACTGAGTTGAATGATCAGCCATGATCATATTGAATGGCAGTGCAGGCTCGAAGGGCCGAATGGCCTACTCCTGCACTTATTTTCCATGTTTTCTATGTTTTCTATGAAAGCATCCAGAGAGCCTACCTCCACCGTCCTCTGAGGCAGAGAATTCCACAGACTCACCACTCTCTGTGAGAAAAAGTGTTCCCTTGTCTCCGTTCTAAATGGCTTACCCCTTATTCTTAAACTGTGGCCCCTGGTTCTGGACTCCCCCAACATCGGGAACATGTTTCCTGCCTCTAGCATGTTCAAATCCTTAACAATCTTATATGTTTCAAGGAGTAGGCCATTGAGGACTGAGATGAGAAAAAACGTTTTGAGCCAGAGAGTTGCGAATCTGTGGCATTCTCTGCTACAGAAGGCAGTGGAGGCCAATTCACTGGATGTATTCAAGAGAGAGTTAGATTTAGATTTAGATGTTGGGGCTAACGGAATCAAGGGATATGGGGAAAAAGCAGCACCGGGGTACTGATTGTGGATGATCAGCCATGATCATATTGAATGGCGGTGCTGGCTCGAAGGGCCGAATGGCCTCCTCCTGCACCTATTTTCTTTTTTTCTATGCACATGAAACCGTCAGCCCTCAAACACAGGGCCAGTGAGAGTCGTGCATGGAGCAGAGAGAAACTGAGCTGTTAATTTGAAGGTGGACACCAAGTGCTCGAGTTACTCAGCGGGACGGGCAGCATCTCTTGATGAGGTCTCAGGTCGAAACTCTTCGTCAGACTGGGAGTCAGGCGGGCGGGAAGCCAGAGGTGTGAAAAGGTACAGAACAAATCAGAGCCAGCACCGATGGCCAAGGAGCCCACAATGGTCCATTGTTCGCGGTGGAGGAGGCGATAACGAAGGGACGCGAACAGTGAAACTAGCAGGATGACTAGGGTGGGGGAGGGACGGAGACAGGATGAGCAAGGGCTACTTGAAATTACAGAAATCAAGACTGAACCCGCTGGGTTGTAAGTAGCCCAAGGGATTTATGGTTTAAGACAGCCCTGATTACCAACACTGTGTTCAATTCCTTATTTCAAATCCAGTGTGCTCCAGGGCTGTCTAAGGGCAATGGAAAGGTGGGGAAATAATTGGCAGAACATGAGTAATTATATGATATATCTGCTCCATCATAATATTGCGAGACAACGAGGAAACTGCAGATGAGTAAGTAAGTACATTTATTGGCCAAGTATTCACATACAAGGAATTTGCCTTGGTGCTCCGCCCGCAAGTAACAACATGACATACAGCAGGCACGTGCCGTGAGTAATCAGCCAGGGTAGGCAGTGGCTTTTAAAATTCTTGAAAACTGTGCATGCGCAGATTATTCTCTCCCCGGTGTACTGTCAGTCGGCTATTTTTAAATCGTGGAAACCGCGCATGTGCAGATTGTTCTCTCGACTTTTATCGTGTAATTTGTTTTCAATAGGTCCTATCTCTTAATAAAGTATTTAAAAACATATAGCTCCAAAAAAATATACTTACCATATTATTCGTGCACAAAATCCATTCTTCTCTCTTTGTTTGCAGCAAAAATATCCATAAGGTTGCTTTGTGAAACTCTTCAGGTAATCACTATCCACCCTTGAAAATCCCGCTAAGAAACTTGCGCATGCGCTTGCGCAGTAGGCTGGTGCGCATGCGCAGTGCGCAACGCAGCACATGCACGCAGTTCACAGTATAAAGGCAGAGTTTCAGCTGCATTTACGGACCATTCCCACTGATGGCTTGAAGCAGCGTCGATGGCATGTGTGTAGCACATACTTCCGTGTTTAAAACCATATAACCATATAATAACCGTATAACAATTACAGTACGGAAACAGGCCCTCTCAGCCCTTCCAGTCCGTGCCGACCATTTATTTTCCACTAATCCCATCTACCTGCACTCAGACCATACCCCTCCATTCCCTTCCCGTCCATATACCTATCCACTTTACTTTTAAATGTTAAAATCGATCCTGCCTCCACCACTTCTGCTGGAAGATCATTCCACACAGCCACCACTCTCTGAGTAAAGAAGTTCCCCCTCATGTTACCCCTAAACTTCTGTCCCTTAATTCTCATATCATGCCCTCTTGTTTGAATCTTCCCTACCCTCAATGGGAAAAGCTTATCCACGTCAACTCTGTCTATCCCTTTCATCATTTTAAAGACCTCAATCAAGTCCCCCCTTAACCTTCTGCGCTCCAAAGAATAAAGACCTAACTTGTTCAACCTTTCTCTGTAACTTAGTTGCTGGAACCCAGGCAACATTCTAGTAAATCTCCTCTGTACTCTCTCTATTTTCTTGACATCCTTCGTATAATTAGGCGACCAAAATTGTACACCATACTCCAGAATTGGTCTCACCAATGCCTTGTACAATTTTAACATTACTTCCCTACTCCTATATTCAATGCTCTGATTTATAAAGGCAAAACATACTGCTGATGAAAGGCACAGGAGAATTATGCCTCACTAAGAGATCAATCTCTTGAGTACTATTTATGACCATTTTATGTACGTTTTATATATATTTTATATATATTATATTTATATATAAAATAATTACTATTTTATAATTTTAGTCATGGTAGGCACTGCCTACCTTGCCTAACCTGACGGCACGTGCCTGACATACAGTGACAGTTACGAATGACTCAGAAAACACTAAACATTAATAATAATAAGCCATTAATGATAAAACACCATTGATCAAGCATGTGAACCAACAAAATACCAGATCAAAGGGAGGCTACAGATCTTTGGCTGTTGAGTAGAGCAACTACTCGTGGATAAAAACTGTTTTTATGTCTGGCTGTGGCAGCTTTGACAGTCCGGAGTCGCCTTCCAGAGGGAAGTGATTCAAAGAGTTTGTGGCCAGGGTGGGAGGGGTCAGAGATGATCTTGCCCGCTCGCTTCCTGGCCCTTGCAGTGTACAGTTCTTCAATGGAGGGAAGGTTGAACCCAATAAATAAGCCTAGACAGTGGAAACTTGAGCAAAACGCAACGCCCTGGTGGGGCTCAGCGTCAGTGTCTGTGGAGGAATGGACAGGCGACGTTTCTGGCCGAGACTCTTCTTCAGATTTATGTTAGCAGAGGGGGGAGAGCTGGACAATGGGGCGGGACAAAGCCTGGCAAACGAGAAGTGGATGCAGGCAGGCAGGTTGGTTGGAAGATGGGTGAACAGAGGTTGGAGATGAAAGGGTGTCGGATAAGGAGAGAAGAGGAATTAAATGCAGAGCCAGAGGGAGGAATATAGGTGGATGAGGGAGGTTAAGAGGGGTGTGATGGTGGCAGCTGGGTGTTTGGGGGGGGGGGGGGGGGAGACAGGAAAGTGAGGGGTGGGGGAGTGGAGGAAGGAACTGCAGATGCTGGTTTACACCGAAAATAGACACAAAACGCCGGAGTAACCCAGCGGACCAGGCAGCATCTCAGGAGAGAAGGAATGGGAGACCTTCTGGGTTGAGTCCCTTTCCTCAGTAAGAGTCTGGCGAGGGGGAGACATAGAGGCATGGAAGGGCGAGGTGTGAAAACACAGATCAAAGGAGACGATGATCAAGGAAATTTGAAATGGTTCATTGTTAGCTGTGGGGAAGGTGACAACGAGGCATACAAACAGGAGTGGGGGTGCATATCGCGATAGTCAATTTCCACCTTTATCAATCAAACTATATACTCAGCTACGCTGCTGTATGAAGGTCCTTTTCTTAGTAACCTTATGACTCATCTGGAATAGCAGAAGAGCTTCTGCCTCACAGCTCCAGGGACATGAGCTCGACTCGAAACATCGCCAATTCCTTCTCTCCACAGATGCTGCCTCACCGGCTGAGTTACTCCAGCACTTTGTGTCTACCTCCCTGTGACCCTCTTGGCTTCCTCCCCCCCCCCCCCTCCCCCGGGTGCTCCGGTTTCCCCCCAAAGAGTCTGAAAAAAGGATTTCAGACCCAAAGCATCGTCTGTCCATTCATTCCCTCCACAGATGCTGCCTTATCCACTGATTCATCCAGCACTTTGTGTTTTGTTCAGGACTCCAGCACCTGCAGTTTCCCGTTCCTCCGTATTGTGAAGCCATGGTCACAATGAGTGGCGGTGCTAGCTCGAAGGGCCGAATGGCTCCTCCTGCACCTATTTTCTATGTTTCTGTGTGAAGCTGATGGAGGTCTGACATGGCTCTGCTGTTCCTTGCTCCCCGTCCGAATCTTTCTCAAGCCTCGAAGATCTTGATGCTTGGATTGCCCCTTGTTCTGCTGCAGGTTGCACCTCCTGTATGGAAAACGAGGCAGATTCTCCTGGAAACTCCATCAGGTTAGATGGTAAATTGTGGTCTGAATAGGAAGGAATATCAGACTTGTGGGAGAGGTCCAACATCATATGTCCTGTATTATTTATGGTGGGATGTATGTGGTTAGACCTATCCCAGAGGTCATGTATTCTAGCAAACCATGACCATTATGTGCCATCTGACACCACCACCATCTATACTTGCCGGGCGGAATGGACCACGTCACCTATTGAAGGGCCTCCATCTTCACCAAGAGCCATCACAAAGACGTCTATTACTTTGTCTATTCATTAAATGATACACAACAGGCAAGTCTTTTGTAGGTTTACCTAGCAAGAAAGTACCAGCAATCTTCGTTTTAATTCTCCTCATGACAAGCATGGGTTTTCTATGAGATCTTTGGATTCCTCCCATACTCCTAATACGTGTGTGGGGGGGGGGGGGGGGGAGTGAGGGAGGGAGAGTCTCTCTGAGTGCAGGACCTTGGTTCCCAGCCTCCACAACTGGAATCCTGAGGAACCACTAATTTTACCTCTTCATTTTCACACAAGGTTTTCACACAAAGGGCGGTGGGTGCATGGATCGAGCTGCCAGAGGAGGCAGGAGAGGCAACATTTACAAAACCGTTAGACAGGTACATGGATAGGACTGGTTTGGAGGGAAATGGACCAAACACAGGCAATTGGGACTTGTGCGGCTGGGACATGTTGGCCAGTGTGAGCAAGTTGGGCTGAAGGGCCTGTTTCCACACTGTGTATGCCTCTTTCCATTGAGATCATGGAAGCATCAGAGAGAGGTATTGAAAGAAGATCATCTCACAGCGACTCCACCGTCTGACAGATTTCTCTGCTGACTAACAGGGTGGGTTACTTGTCACCCTGTCACAGAGTTCAAATCCTATCTGCACTGACACTCCGTATCTTCATAAAAGCTCAGATATTGCTTTGTGCTATGTGACAATTCTTTGATGCCTCTGGACTTGATGCCAAGCTGTTAGGGTGGTGCTCTGGGGATTTCTAGCTCAGTTCAGTTTAGTTTATTGTCACGTGCACCGAGGTACAGTGAAAAGCTTTTGTTGCGTGCTAACCAGTCAGCGGAAAGACAACACATGATTACAATCGAGCCATTCGCAGTGTACTGGTACACGATAAAATAAATAATGTGAATAACGTTCAGTGCAAGATAAAGCCAGTAAAGTCCGATCAAAGATAGTGTGAGGTAGACAAAAATGCTGGAGAAACTCAGCGGGTGAGGCAGCATTTATGGAGCGAAGGAATTGGCAACGTTTCAGGTCGAGACCCGAAACGTCACCTATTCCTTCTCTCCATAGATGCTGCCTCACCCGCTGAGTTTCTCAAGCTTTTTTTGTTTACCTTCGATTTCTCCAGCATCTGCAGTTCTTCCTTAAACAAAGATAGTCCGAGCATCTCCAAACACTACAGATGTTGGAAATATCGAAGGAAGACAAAAATGCTGGAGAAACTCAGCGGGTGAGGCAGCATCTACGGAGCGAAGGAATTGGTGACTTTTCGGGTCGAGACCCTTCTTCCCCCTACGTCACCTATTCCTTCGCTCCATAGATGCTGCCTCACCCGCTGAGTTTCCCCAGCATTTCTGTCTACCTCCAATGAGGTGGTAGTAGTTACGGACTGCTCTCGAGTTGTGGTGGGATGATTGTGCGGAGAGGTATGCTGTGTCTGTGAAGATAAGTCCGGTCCAAGCAACCAACTGAGTTGGACAGCCAGTTATCACTTTGCAGAACGACTGTCATGGGTTTTAAGAGGCTGGAAATAACAGCTGATGGAAGTACTGGTGTTACTCGAGGTGTGTTACACATTTTCTCATCTGCTGACAGATTTTAGTTGCTGCTCGTGTCTTTTTGTCAACCCTGCTCCCTTTAGCCTTCCACTCATTCAGCCTCTCTGCCTCACAGCAAGAAAATGAGAAGGCACGGAGGTTGCGAGGACTTAGAAACATAGAAAAATAGGTGCAGGAGTAGGCCATTCGGCCCTTCGAGCCTGCACCGCCATTCAATGTGATCATGGCTGATCATCCAACTCAGTATCCCGTACCTGCCTTCTCCAGTCTTTCCTCATATGAAAGTCCTGACATCCCAGGAATCAGTCTGACTTGGCTCGGTCAAGAACAGAAATGAAAAAAAACTGATGTGTAAAGGACCTGTCCCACTTTCACGAGGTAATTCACGAATTCTCTCGAGTTTTCCCCCTTGATTCAAACTCGCAGAATGTTTGTAACGAGTCCGTAGATATATCGTAGCGGCTCGTTATGCCAGCCGTAGGTACTCGGGGCATCAGGTAAGTCGGGACGTTTTTTTCCAGCCCGATAAAAAATGTCCACGAGTAAAAAAATGGTTGGGATGAAGGAAATTGCAACTTTTTACTCGTAAGGAGGGCATCGAAATAGTCGTGGGAATCCGTAGACATACTCGTAGGAGTTCACGAACATAGTCGTGGAAGGTCGTAGGAGTTCGTAGATTACCACGTTCTTGATATTTTTTGTAAGGTCCTTTAAGCTCAGCAGAGGTTTTGAATTAAGTCGTGAAAGTGGGACAGGCCCTTAAGAAATAACTATCATTGTGGTCAATGTTGAACTTCTTTCGCCGCTGGTACAATGGGAACTGATCGATCTGTTGTTGATTTCCCCGTGGTGCTGTGGGCTGCTGTACTCTCCCATGTTCTCACCCTGTGTTTTTTTTTTGTGTGTGCGTTCTGATTTGCAGAATGGGCTCAATGCCCTCCACCTGGCATCCAAGGAAGGGCACGTCAAGGTGGTGTCCGAGCTGCTGCACAATGGCATCGATCTGGAAGCCGTGACCAAGGTGAGGGGGAACAGCCTGGCGCTGAGTGCAACCAGAACGTAGAACAGCGCAGGCTTTGGGAAGCTTACAACCCACTCGTATGCAGTTGGGGGACATGCAGAGCATCCCTTGTCACCAAGGTCCGCTGGTCCACCGAGGGTCCATAGGTGGAGGAGTGACTCCGGAGGACCGGTGACGGGATCTAGGGAGTGGGCAGGGCCAAAGATGTCCAGGTTGGGTTGCTCCTGGCCTGACCTGGCCAAGCTGGGGCACCATGGAGAGCATTTTGACCAGCTGCATCTCTGTCTGGTTTGGGCACTGCAAAGCCTCCGACTGGAAGTCCGTGCAGAGAGTAGTGAGGACGGCTGAAAAAATCATCGGGACTTCTCTTCCTTCAATCCGGGACATTGCGTGCAAACGTTGCGTGTCCAAGGCCAACAGCATTATAAAGGACCCCACACGTCAAGGGCTGTTCAGTCTGCTGCCCTCAGGCAAAAGGTATCGCAGTATGAGCAGAACGGCCAGTTTCTGTAACAGCTTCTTCCCCCGAGCCATCAGACTCGTGAATTCCATACAATGTGCCACCACTATTATCTATTTTATCTTTTTATCTATTTGATCCTTTTGTTATTTTATGCTGCACCGTGAGCCAGATGCAATGACATTTTGTTCAGACTTGCATTTGCTGGTATATTTTTGAATGACAATAAAGTCTTTGATCGATTGATAGAAAATAGGTGCAGGAGTAGGGCCATTCAGTCCTTCCAGCCAGCATCGCCATTCAATATGATCATGGCTGATCATCCAAAATCAGTACCCCGTTCCTGCGACTGGTCCTTGATTACGCTGCTGGCCTTGCAGAGGCAGCGTGGGGTATGAATGGTGCCAGGAGCAGGAAGGTTGGTTTGTGACTGGTGTGGAACGTTTGTGTTGCAGAAGGGGAACACAGCCCTGCACATCGCGGCCCTTGCTGGGCAGGAGCAGGTGGTGAAGGAACTCGTTGACTATGGGGCCAACATCAACGCTCAGTCCCAGGTAAGGAGGCAGGCAACCGGTTGACAAGATGGTTGCAAGGACGCGCGCTCTCCCTCGCCTCCAAATCTCTGCCCGTGCATGGCAAGCCCAACAACTGGGCGGCACGGTGGCGAAGCGGTAGAGTTGCTGCTTTACAGCGCTTGCAGCACCGGAGACCCGGGTTCGATCCCGACTACAGGTGCTGTATGTATGGAGTTGATACATTCTCCCCGTGACCTGCGTAGGTTTTCTCTGAGATCTTCGGTTTCCTCCCACACTCCAAAGACGTACAAGTATGTCGGTTAATTGGCTTGGTGTGTGTGTAAATTGTCCCCAATGTGTAGGATAGTGTTAATATGCGGGGATCACTGGTCGGTACGGGCCCGGTGGGCCGAAGGGCCTGTTTCTGCGCTGTATCTCTAAACTAATCATAAACTAAACATCTCCATGACAGAACATCTGAGGTGTGAAACTAAGCGAGTCAAAACATGTCCCAGTCATAGAAACACAGAAACATAGAAAATAGGTGCAGGAGGAGGCCATTCAGCCCTTCGAGCCAGCACCGCCATTCATTGCGATCATGGCTGATCGTCCCCAATCAATAACCCGTGACTGCCTTCTCCCCATATCCCTTGACTCCACTAGCCCCTATCTAACTCTCACTTAAATCCATCCAGTGATTTGGCCTCCACTGCCCTCTGTGGCAGGGAATTCCACAAATTCACAACTCTCTGGGTGAAAACTTTTTTTCTCACCTCAGTCTTAAATGGCCTCCCCTTTATTCTAAGTCCACCCATCGGCACATTCATCCCTTCATCCCACCAAAGCGGCTTGGTGGTAATAAAGCATAAAGCCCCTGTCCCACGATGCGAGTTCACCCAAGACCTCTCCCGAGTTTTAAAAATAAATCAAACTCGTGGCACTTCATCACGAGTATTTTTTTTACTCTTGGAAATTTTTCACACTGTTGAAAAAACTTCACGAGATTCCGCGTTTCCCGAGTACCTGCCGTTAGCGTTACGAGCCGCGACGAGACATCCACGAGCTCCGACGTACCCGCTACGTACATTCTACGTACTTACCACCAGTTAGATTTTTTTTTAAACTCGGGACAGCTCTTGGGTGAACTCGCAACATGGGGCAGGGCCTTAACACCAATAATAGGTTGCAGTACCAGGCTCAAATCCTGAGCGCTGATGACTTTCTCATAAGTTCATGTTCGTTAGTCATATAAGCAGAATTAGTCCATTCATCACATTGGGTCTGCTCCGCCATTCAATCATGGCTTAATCTATCTTTCCCCCTCAGCCCCATTCTCTTGCCTTTGAACCTTCCCACGCCTACGCTTTTCATAAGAGGAATAGAGAGGGTAAAAGCACAGAGTCTTTTACCCAGAGTGGGGGAATTGAGAGCCAGCTGACTTAGATTTAAGGTGAGAGGGGAAGAATTTAATAGGAACCTGAGGACGACCTTTTTATACAAAGGGTGGTCAGTATCTGGAACGAGCTGCCGGAGGAGGTAGTTCCTTAGTCACGATCAAACCTTGGTCTCTGGCAACAGCTCTTTCATCATTACCATCCTGTAGCTGGAGAGAGTTTGGTCTGGGAGGAGCAGAGTTAAGGTCATTTGCGCTCCATTTACGCGACCTCGTAGCATGTGGGTTGCGCGGGACGGGCGCATGGAGTGGCGTGGAGGAGTGTGGAGTTGCGCGCAGTATCGCGCAGCGCTCTAGGATCTCGTTCTGCACGAAATCTTCGCGCGCCACCGGTCGCGTAAATGACGGCCAAGTGGGACACCCTGCAACGGCTCACCTACATCAGCAGCAGAAGCAGGCAAGCGATCACCGAGCTCAGCCTGGAGCTCACGGCCGTTGCGGATCCGGATCCGCCCCCACTCCCTACTCCCAGAGCGGGGCCAAGACGATTGGAGCGGGACCGGCAGCATCTCTGGAGAGAAGCAATGGGTGACATTTAGGGTTAAGACCCTTCTTCAGACTGAAGAAGAGTCTCAACCCTAAACATTATCCACTCCTTCTCTCCAGAGATGCTGTCGGTCCCGCTGAGTTACTCCTGCATTTTGTGTCTATCTTGAAATTATGTCACGCGCTCCAGACGGCTGTGCGGACGCAAGATGACGCGCGACCGTCGTGCGTCAGTCACTAGCGGCCTGTCACGTAAATGACGGGCAAGTGGGACAGGCCCTTTACTTCTGTCTGTTTTCAAAATAAATGATCCCCACTTTATTGCCCTCAAATGCCATCTTGTAATTTTCCACAATTCCTGAGTTATTGTGTTATCATTCATATATAGTTTGCATTTAGTGTATGGGGATCATTTTACATTTATGGTAAAGGAGTTTTCTTTTCATTTATAATGGAATTGTCCATGTTCCTTTGGGCTTTTTCTAAGAGAAACATATTGATTAAGTCTTGTCTTTTTAAGCTATGAAAGGAACATCATTTATCTTCCAGAATCCACATCATGCAAACTGCAGTCAGCTTGCGTGCTTTCCTGATCAATAAACAACCTATTAATTGTAGTGTAGATATAGGCAGCAAGAGAAGATTTGATGTTGTTATTGGAAAACTGCACTTCAATGCGAAAGTTGTCGAGATCTGGAGTTTCTTATAAAGGGCCTGTCCCACTTGGGTGACCTAATCCGCCAGTTTGTTCTGGCGAGTTTGCCCTCGACTGAAACGCAGCATGGTCGACAGGAGGTCGTAGGAGGTCTTCGTAACTCTCCTTCATCCTTGAGAGTGGTCTCCGCGTACTCGAGGCCTCAGCTAGGTCGCAGCGGTTTTTTCAATACGTTAAAAAAATGCCCGCAAGTAAAAAAAGGTCGCCATGGAAAAATCGATACTTTTTTTACTCGTAGGTTTGGTCGTAGTAGGTTGGCACCTTAATCGTAGGTAATCGTAGGTAGTCGAAGGTAGTCGTAAATAGTCTTCATCATAGTCGAAGGGAGGTCGAAGGAGATCGAAGGATGTCGTCTTCACTCTCCACTATTGGGTGTCCAATTTTCCCCAAAGTTAGTCGTAGCTAGTCGAAGCTAGTCTTCAACATAGTCGAAAGAGGTCTCCAACATGTCATTTTTTCAAACACTTGAAGTGGGACAGCCCCTTAAAGTTGGTGAGATCTGGAGTTTTGTAAAGATGACATGCCTTTAGAATCAAAATCCAAGTTATTGGCCAAGTGTGTGAACATACAAGGAATTTGCTTTGGTGCTTTGCTCGCAAGGATAAAAACACGATAATTAAAAATAAAACATTATAATTTAAACATGTGAAACTAAAATACCAGAGTTAGAAGAGGCTGTTGAGTGGAGCTGCTGCTCGTGGCTGTGGCGGATTTGATAGTCCGGAGTCGCCTTCCAGAGGGAAGTGATTCAAAGCGTTTGTGGTCAGCGTGAGAGGGGTCAGAGATGATCTTACCCGCTCGCTTCCTGGCCCTTGCAGTGTACAGTTCGTCAATGGGGGGGGGGGGGGGGGGAGAGCCTGCAGGAGGTGGTGATTGCTTTTGTTGTGCTTGTGTGCCTGATGTTTTCTGCACGGTTTGTGTCCACACAGAAAGGGTTCACCCCGCTCTACATGTCTGCGCAGGAGAACCACCTTGACGTTGTGAAGTTTCTGCTTGATAATGGCGCCAACCAAAACGTTGCAACAGAGGCAAGTCTCGGCTCGGCTCCATCCCCAGCCCCCTGTCCTAGCTCCGATGTGAAGTGTCTACACTGTTTTTTTTTTTGTTTGTATCAAAAATAATTAATTGGATCACTATCACTATACAAAACAAATCTGTGGTAGCAAACCCGCCACCCTAGTACAAAATCATCAAATTATCTAGACACTACATTTTCAAACCTCTATGTTACAATCCTCACAAATATACTAAATAACTACGATACAACTATGTCCCTCTCTAACACCACTCGGGCATGGATGTAACCCCGGTGAAGGGGCAGGAATCTGGCTCGGGCAAAGCCCTCTTCCGCCTGGCACCATGACTCGTGGTTGGCCCAGCTTGGCCAGGCCTAGGAGCAACCCAACCAGGACATCTTCAGCCCTGCGCACTCCCTAGAGCCCGTCACCGCTCCTCCGGTCGCTGACAGCAGAGCCGTTCCTCCCCAACGGAGCGTCGGTGGAGTGGCGGTGCACTGTGATCGAGGCGTGCACTTCGAGCGGCACTCCTTCACTCCACATGGCCACTGCTCGCTCCAACGTCTTCTCAAGTGTCATCTTACATAGAAACATAGAAAATAGGTGCAGGAGTAGGACATTCGACCCTTCGAGCCTGCACCGCCATTCAATATGATCACGGTTGATCATCCAACTCAGTATCCCGTACCTCTCCATACCCCCTGATCCCTTTAGCCACAAGGGCCACATCTAACTCCCTCTTAAATATAGCCAATGAACTGGCCTCAACTACTTTCTGTGGCAGAGAATTCCACAGACTCACCACTTTCTGTGTGAAAAATGTTTTCCTCATCTCAGTCCTAAAAGACTTCCCCCTTATCCTTAAACTGTGACCCCTTGTTCTGGACTTCCCCAACATCGGGAACAATCTTCCTGCATCTAGCCTGTCCAACCCCTTAAGAAGTTTGTAAGCTTCTATAAGATCCCCTCTCAATCTCCTAAATTCTAGCGAGGACAAGCCGAGTCTATCCAGTCTTTCTTCATATGAAACTCCTGCCATCCCAGGAATCCGTCTGGTGAACCTTCTCTGTACTCCCTCTATGGCAAGAATGTTTTTCCTCAGATTAGATCCCATTGAAACCATTGTAACGATTAGATCGATTGTAATCATGGATTGTCTTTCTGCTGACTGGTTAGCACGCAGCAAAAGCTTTTCACTGTACCTGTTCTCGTAGACCTCCTCAGGACCCTCTCCAGCGCCAGCACATCCTCCCTCAGGTATGGGGTAGGACACTCCGAGTGCAGTTTGACCCAGTGCCTCGTATGGCCTCGGCATTGCATCCCTCGTTGTTGTATTCTGGTCCTCTCGATGCCCAGGCCTTTGGCTGTTTGCGGTCTGACGGCTCGTTCTTCGTTCCAGGATGGATTCACGCCCCTGGCGGTCGCCTTGCAGCAGGGCCACGAGAACGTGGTGGCCATCCTCATCAACTACGGGACCAAGGGGAAGGTGTGCCTGCCCGCCCTGCACATCGCCGCCCGCAACGATGACACGCGCACTGTCGCCGTCCTCCTGCAGAATGACCCCAACCCTGACGTGCTGTCCAAGGTAAACGTCCACCAGTCGTCCGGAACTGTCGGGCAGGGCTTTAGATGTAGACCCCCCCTCAATATGACCCCTGGATAGAACAGAACGTTACAGCACAAGAACGGGGCTGCCTGGTGGAGCAGCGGTAGAGTTCCTGCCTCACAGCACCGGAAACGGTGGTTTAATCCTGACTAATGTACGGAGCTGTCTGTACGATCTCCCCGTGACCTGCGTGGGTTTTCTCCGGGTGCTCCGGTTTCCTCCCACAGTCCAAAGACGTACAGGTTGGTAGGTTGATTGGCTTAGATAAAATTGTAACTTGTCCCTAGCGTGTGTGTGTGTGTGTGCGCAGGGTAGCGTTAATGTGTGGGGGGGTCGCTGGTCGACGTGGACTCGGTGGGCCGATGGGTTTGTTTCCGCACTGTATCACAAAGGTTCGAAGGTTCATTTCTTGTCACATACACCAATTATTGCAGTGAAATTCACGTTGTCGTTGCATCACATTAATAAGAATACAACATAACATTATAAAGAAATTTAACATAAAACATAAAAACATCCCCCCCCACAATCTCCAAACTAAACTAAACTAAATAACTGAATATTGCATAATAAAACCTGCAGAACTGGTTAGGATGGAAGGGGTTCAAATCGAGATAGACACAAAATGCTGCAGTAACTCAGCGGGGCAGGCAGCATCTCTGGCGAGATGCTGCCTGTCCCGCTGAGTTACTCCAGCATTTTTGTGTCCTTCTGCAGCAACGATTATGTTTCATTGGGGTAACGTAGCCAGATTGGATGCAAGTTAAAGCTTATTTACTCGTTTGCATCTTGGTATTTTTAATCCGAGTGCCTCGGCCTCTCACCAGTCTTGCAGGGGTCAATGTGGTGATTCTTGGCGGCATTCCCTCCAATTGCAAATGCAAATGTGACTGTCCTTTGGGAAGAGACCAGAGTACTCCGGATGCAACATTACCAGGGCTCTCTGCAAATGCAGCAAGACATGTCCTCTCTCATGCTCCAAACCTCTTGCAATAATGTACCCTTTGCCTTCCTATCCAGTGTTTTTATTGGCGTTTCGACCTGAAACGTCGCCTATCTCCTTCTCTCCATAGATGCTGCTGCACCCGCTGAGTTTCTCCAGCATTTTGTGTACCCTCCATTTTCCAGCATCTGCGGTTCCTTCTTCAACACTTTTATTGTTGTTGTTGTGTCAAAAATAATTTGTTCCTTTATGATACAAAATAATGCTTATAATACCGTATTAACACACCCATTGCCAGTACAAAATAGGGTTGGCAACTGTCCCGTATTAGCCGGGACATCCCGTATATTGGGCTAAATTGGGTTGCCCCATACGGGACCGCCCTTGTCCTGTATTTGGCTGCTACTACTCGGGCCGAGGGGACTGTCGGGTTGTAGCGCCGCGTCCTTCCCCGCCTCACCCGTCCCGACGTAGTGCAGCCCATGGAGTGCAGCAGCAGCTCCCCGCCAGTGGCCCCGTCGGTCGGCAGCCCGGCCAACCGTCCGAACTTCGGACCTCCGCCTACCGCCCACACCACCCCTCCTTCTCACAGCCGATCATGTTGGACGGGGCGCCGGACTTGTTGCACGGCCCGGGACACAACGCCTCAGCTGGCCCGCCGGCTGGGCTTTGTGTGCAGTCCAGCACCCGGGCCAACTCATCATTCACCCAGCCACGGCCGAGTCGGTCACCGAATTGCCCTCGGGAATTTATCCTGTATTTTGACCTTTTGTTCGTTATTTGGGAGTGAGAGAAAGTTGCCAACCCTAAGTACAAAATCACTGATTATCGAAGACTACGCGCGCAACAGTTCCGGTAATTACCCAGGGTGCCTGTGGCCAGCGCGTACGTAGTCTCTTTCTAGTATTTTTTTTTTTAACCAAAAATTATTTAAATCTATGATTTATGTAAATGATATGTACAATACAAACAAACCCACCACCATAATACAAAGTAAAAAATATTATTTTATCCTTTTTTAAAACATTTTTATTAGAAGCAATACACACACACAATAATCAAGGTATATCACATGATACATTTCATGTACAACTTCTTTAAAAAAAAATTTGGGTAGAAAAGATAGAAAGAAAAAAGAAAAGCTTGAGGATAGTAGTGATGTGTAGGGTGCAATAATTAATGATTGATAATTAGATAAATAGACTGCGTCCTTGGAAGTTTAAAAAAAAGAAAAAAAAGAAAGGGCCCCAAAAATAATGGGGCCTTAGGAAAAGAAAGGAATTCAGAAGAAAATGCAAAAAAGATAGAACGAAACTGAAAAGAAAGGGAATGTGCCTAATTCGTAACGTTACACCCCACCGCACCTAGTTCTAAAAGGGTTACTTTCCAGGGTTATGTTGCATCATATTACACTTGTAATAAATCAATGAAAGACAAGTATTCGTGAATACTGAATATTGAATGACTATTTCACAACCCTTGTTCAGGATGCATTCCACCTATAGAGTTTGACGTACTGTTCCACGATTCACAGCTTGCCGTTGGATTATTGACTCGGCAGAGGACATTTTCTCAGCCGCCCTGTCCTTGTTTAAGGCCGCGGTTAACAGTGGCATCGAGGCGCCCACGGCCATCTAGCCACGTGAAAGGACTGATGGAGTTGACAGCCTTCCAGCATGGAAATCATTTCTGACGCCAGAATTCCTTGTGGTCTGTCTCGCTCAGTAGCATCCCACAGGAGACGCTGGAATCCATATAACTGCTTCCTCACTGCCAGTTCTACACTCCATTAAGAGTAAAAGTGCACTGTGGAAAGGATGGGTGAGGTTAATGGGCCATTATGTCTAATTGAGCAGAGGGATGTGCTGTAATGCTTGTTGATGCTGGCAGACATCAATAACGACGGGAGTGCTCTGTCCTCTTGATGTTCTCACAGAAACTAGCTCACTCTCCCGTCTCATTTCAGACCGGCTTCACGCCTCTCCACATCGCTGCCCATTACCAGAACCTGAACGTGGCTCACATGTTGCTGACTCGAGGAGCGAACGTCAATTTCACGCCCAAGGTAGGTGCAAGTCTGCCTCTGCGCTCTGTGTGCTGCGAAATCCCTCCGTCTCCCCGACCCTTCCTCTCCCTGGTTGCTCAACTTGTAAACCCAGGCGACCACTCCCCAAGCCTTCTTTGGTATCTATAGTCAGGAGAGACGGGTCTGATGGTGAAAACCCGCTTCACCTCTGTAAAGAGAGAGAACCGGTCCAAGTTGTGGCCTCTCCCTTCAATTGATAGCAGCATGGACAACCGTGGGGCTGGCGGAGACCTGAGTTGCCAGGAAACATCAGCCTGCCGTGCCGCGTGTGTCTGAGTCCCTGGTGGAGCCGTTGCTGGGGAAAGCACTGCAGGCCGTGCCCCAGGCTAGATTACAGGTGGACGAGACTAGGAAGCAGGGCTCACTCCGATCAGATGATATTGAGAAGGAGCAGGCAACTGAGCGTTGAAATCATCAGTGGGGTTTGGTGGTGGGGGCTGTTTGGGGCGGAGGGGGGTGGGGGCTAATTGGGGAGGAGGGGGGGGCTAATTGAAAGAAAGAGACAATTCGAGAGGCCATCTAACTTTAGTTTAGAGATTCAGCATAGAGGTGGGCCCCTTCGGCCCATCGAGTCCGTGCCGACCCATGCAGTAGCACTATCCTACACACAATTTACAGAGAGTGATGAACCCACAAACCCACACGTCTTTGGGAGGTGGGAGGAGACCTCAGGTCCTAGAGGAGAAGGTGTCCCGACCTGAAACATCACCCGTTCTTTTTCGCCAGAGCTGCTGCCCAGCCCACTGAGTTACTCCAGCACTTAGTACCTAACACCTGGAGGAAACCCACGCAGTCATCAGGGGAAGGTGCAAACTCTAGGTGCAAACTCCACACAAACAGCACCCGAGGTCAGGATCGAACCCGGGACTGTGAGGCAGCAACTCCACTGCTGCGCCACCGATGCTAATGCTGTCTGATGCTAATGCTGTCAGGAAGCGGACTGGCTGAATTCTTGCACAGGGAGCAACTGCGGATGCTGGTTTACACCAAAGATAGGCGCAAAATGCTGGAGTAACTCAGCGGGACAGGCAGCGTCTCTGGAGAGAAGGAATAGGTGACGTTTTGGGTCGGAACCCTTCTTCAGACTGAAAGACCGAGGAGGCTGGAACAAAACCGGGTCGGCAACAGATGTTGAATTTTTTTGGCAGGTTTATGCAAATCGTGGCCACTCCTATGATAAATTCGCAGAATTATTCCCAGATCCAATTCTGCATGTGTTTTTCAATAGACTTGCTCTACAATAGGATAGTTGGTGCAGTGGGCCATTTTAAAGAGCACCCCTCAATCCCCATGTGTGACCCACCTGGACACTGTAACTGTGGATAGGGGAGGATCAGGGAATGAAACCTTCCTTGTTGAATATATCAATGTTAATTGTGGGCATCTGGTAGAGCAGCTGCCTCACAGCGCACAACATTTGGGCTTGATCCTGACCTCGGCTGCTGCCTGTCTGGAGTTTGCTCCTTCTGAACTGTGACTGCGTGGGTTTTCTCCGGGTGCTCCGGTTTCCTCCCACAGTCCAAAGACGTGCAGGAGTGTAAATTAATTAGCTCCTAGAAATTTCCCTGGTGTGTAGGATGCGAAACCGGAATAACGTGGAATTTGTGCAAGGGTGACCATAGGTCGGCACGGACTTGATGGGCCAAAGGGCCTGTTTCCACACTGCATCTGTCAACTAAATTGAACTAAAGTTGATCACTCGAATCACCAAGGCATGAGAGGCTATGGACCATGAACTACTGGATGGTTTTGTTTAAGAAAGAACTGCTGATGCTGGAAAAATCGAAAGTAGACAAAAATGCTGGAGAAACTCAGCGGGTGAGGCAGCATCTACGGAGCAACGGAATAGGAGTCCGGAAAAGTCCCCTATTCCTTCGTTCCATAGATATTGCCTCACTCGCTGAGTTTCTACAGCATTTAGGTCTACTAAGTGGGTTTAGTATGGATGAAACATAGAAACATAGAAAATAGGTGCAGGAGGAGGCCATTCGGCCCTTCGAGCCAGCACTGCCATTCATTGTAATCATGGCTGATCGTCCCCTATCAATAACCTGTGCCTGCCTTCTCCCCATATCCCCTGACTCCACTAGCCCCTAGAGCTCTATCTAACCCTCTCTTAAATCCATCCAGTGACTTGGCCTCCACTGCCCTCTGCGGCAGGGAATTCCACAAATTCACAACTCTCTGGGTGAAAAAGTTGTTTTCTCACCTCAGTCTTAAATGGCCTCCCCTTTATTCTAAGACTGTGGCCCCTGGTTCTGGGCTCGCCCAACATTGGGAACATTTTTCCTGCATCTAGCTTGTCCAGTCCTTTTATAATGTTATATGTTTCTATAAGATCCCCCCTCATCCTTCTAAACTCCAGTGAATACAAGCCTAGACTTTTCAATCTTTCCTCACATGACAGTCCCGCCATCCCAGGGATCAATCTCGATGGTTTGGCATGGGTCGTCGGGTGGGCTGAAGGGTCTGTTTGTGTGCCGCGTGACTGTATGCCTCTGCCTAATGTTCTCGCACTTATTCTTCTGTTCAGAATGGAATCACAGCACTGCACATTGCTTCCCGGAGGGGGAACACCAATATGGTGAGATTTCTGCTGGATCGGGAAGCCCAGATTGATGCCAGGACCAAGGTGAGTGCAGTTAAGGACTGTCCCGTTAAAGTAGCGATGGACAAACCCGTAAATATCATCCATGCCCACCAGAAACACATGGAAAGGGAAGACTATCTAAATTAAACATTGGACAATGAAGGATTGATCATGGAAAATAAGGAAATGTTAGATTTTGCACAAATCCTTTTGTGCCTGGAGGTAGTAAGATCGTTTCTATGATGGTAGTAAATCTAGCGGCAAAAAGATGGAAGGAACTGAAGTAGGAGTAGGCCATTCGGCCCTTCGAGCCAGCACCGCCATTCAATGTGATCATCCACAATCAGTACCCCATTTCTGCCTTCTCCCCATATCTTTAAGAACTATATCTAACTCCCTCTTCTAAGCATCCAGAGAATTGGCCTCATAGACGATCCTCCATGGTTTAATGGTTCTTTAGTATTATATTATGCAGATGTACAATCAATTTCTTTTTGTGTGCATATAGTTCAGTGAAGTATTGCCAACTCTAACCATAATTCCCTGTTAGTACATTGTGTATAGTGTCCACTGAGGCCGCATGCAAGAGTTGCCATGTTTTGACACCATTTTCAAAGTCCAGTCTGGTCCGCGAACTCGGTCACCTGGAGCGGGGCCCAATCCAGGCGAGCCCCAGGCTGCTGCAGGGCCTCCAGACGTCGCCTCCTTCTCCATCTCCACCTCTCCTCTCCCGCCAGGCCACCTTCAGGCCTTGTATACCTGGGGGTGCCTCCTGCAGCCAACCATGAGGGCGCAGAAGGAAAGTAAGACCCCGGTGGGGTTGTTAACTGTCCCGTATTAGCCGGGACATCCCGTATTTTGGGCTAAATTGGTTTGCCCCATACGGGACCGCCCTTGTCCCGTATTTGACCGCTACTAATCGGGTCGAGGGGACTGTCGGGTCGGAGCGCCGCATCCGGCCCCGCCTCGCCCGTCCCGACGTGCTGCAGCCCATGGAGTGCAGCAGCAGCAACCCGCCCCTGGCCCCGTCGATGGGCAGCCCGGGCAACTGTCTGACCTTCGGACCTTCGCTTACCCACCGACACCACCACCCCTCCTTCTCACGCCAGATCATCGGTTCATGAGTTGGACGGGGCGCCAGACTTTGCCCGCGATGTTGCGTGGGCGCAAACTCCTCAGCTACCCCGCCGTCTGGGCTTTGTGTGCAGTCCAGCACCCGGGCCAACTCATCATTCACCAAGCCACGGCCAAGTCGGTCAACGAATTGCCGTCGGGAATTTGTCCCTTATTTTGACCTTTTGTCCCTTATTTGGGAGCGTGAAAGTTGGCGACTGTAGGCCCCCGGTTCACTCTCTTACCGGCTCTGCGCTCTCGCCGTCCTCCTCTCCAGTTCTCCGGCATGGCAACCTCCTTTAATCCCGACAAAATTACAAGAGCCCCCTTTAAATTTCCCCCTTGGAAGTCCCACCGAAAACCTGCCGCTTGACGGCATTTGTGGAGGGAACAGGGCTGTGGTGAGGCGGTCCATCTCAATTTCATCGCGGCCGATCGGCGGGTCGAATCTCTCCCCTGTTGCGGGGGCTCTGGGACTCCATCCTGACCCGACCAGGCAGATCCATTCCCATGGCCGACTTCCGAGGCTGACTTTGCGGGCCGGCATCTCAGCTCCCCAACAGCCAAGACGGATCGGACTGCAACCTTGACTCCTGTTGGTCCAGCAAAATGGGTAATCCAGCAAGGCTCTGGAACCAAGGGTACCAGAATATCAGTGGTGGACCTGCACTCAAATCTATTGCCCTTAAGAAGGGACTCAGGATAGCGAGGATTCTTCTGGCTGAATCAGTTCAAGGATCCAAAGCTACAGAGAATTGAGGAGAGTTAGATTTCATTTACGCCCCATTAGTTATATAAAAATAGAACTCTTTTCCAACAAAATGAATAATTAAGTTGCACTGAAATCATCATTTCCTTTTATTTTCTTGATTCCATTTGTGGAGAGGATGTTTCCACTGGTGGGAGAGGTCTAGGACTAGAGGTCACAGCCTGAGAATTAAAGGACGTACCTTTAGGAGGGAGATGGGGAGGAATTTATTTAGTCAGAGGGTGGTGAATCTGTGGAATTCTTTCCCACCGAAGGCTGTGGAGGCCAAGTCAATAGATATTAGGGTTAGGGAAGGGAAGAGATAGATAGATTCTTGATTCGTACGGGTGTCAGGGGTTATGGGGAGAAGGCAGGAGAATGGGGTTAGGATGGAGAGATAGATCAGCCATGGTGGAGTAGGCTTGATGGGCCGAATGGCCTAGTTCTGCTCCTCGAACTTATGAAGAGTGATAGATGGTAGACCGCACTGAGTTAGTGTACAATAGTATGAATGTGTTTGATCGGTTTGTTGGGAGCAGGTGACTGTTGTCTCCAGCTCCTGCCTCGTGTAGTCTGAGAGAGTTCCTTTGTGGGGGATTTACATTGACACTGTGCGTTACGTGTCCCTTTGTTCAGGACGAGCTGACACCTCTTCACTGCGCTGCCAGGAATGGCCACGTGCAGATCGCCGAGATTCTGCTGGATCGCAACGCTCCGATTATGGCCAAAACCAAGGTAGGTCCAGCACACATGTGAGCGAGGCACTCCTTGCAGACTCCACACCAAATCCACCCCCCCCCCCTCCCCCCCCCGACCCGGTCCTCATTTACCTCCGAAATCCAAGGTAGATTAACATAGAAACATAGAAATTAGGTGCAGGAGTAGGCCATTCGGCCCTTCGAGCCTGCACCGCCATTCAATATGATCATGGCTGATCATCCAACTCAGTATCCTGTACCTGCCTTCTCTCCATCCCTTCTGATCCCCTTAACCACAAGGGCCACATCTAACTCCCTCTTAAATATAGCCAATGAACTGGCCTCAACTACCCTCTGTGGCAGAGAGTTCCAGAGACCCACCACTCTCTGTGTGAAAAAAGTCCTTCTCATCTCGGTCCTAAAGGATTTCCCCCTTATCCTTAAACTGTGACCCCTTGTCCTGGACCTCCCCAACATCGGGAACAATCTTCCTGCATCTAGCCTGTCAAATCCCTTAAGAATTCTGTAAGTTTCTATAAGATCCCCTCTCAATTTCCTAAATTCTAGAGAGTATAAACCGAGTCTATGCAGTCTTTGTTCATAAGACAGTCCTGACATCCCAGGAATCAGTCTGGTGAACCTTCTCTGCACTCCCTCTATGGCAATAATGTCCTTCATCAGATTTGGAGACCATGTGTGGGTGAGATGGAGGGGGTGGCACAGGCTTTACGAACTCCACGCCAACCCAATACTTGGTCCTCATTTGCCACCTCAAGCCAAGTAACTCCTCTCTCCGACGACAATTTAGTATCAGCGAAATCTCCTCAAGGTATGCCTGCGGCCAACTTGAAGCCACGGTCTCCGACTTACCTGGACTGTACCTTATCTATACATCTGGACGTCCTCAGCAGCGACTGCGGAGGGTTGAGGTACTGACCACGGGGGAAATGGAGGAGGACTGGCCAAATTTTGTGCCTTCCATTCCACCACAGTGATGATTGCTGTGGTGGATGTTTATGTTAAATTGTTATTGTGTGTTCTTTCTCTATTGTAAATTCTGGCAAATTCATTTCACTTGCACTTTATGTGCGTGACGAATAAAACTGATATTGATTGAAGAACTTCTCCTCCTCTCTCCAAAGACAGTTTATCAACCTCCTCGTGAAATCTCCTCAAACCAAGGTGGGTGGAGGCATGTGTGGGTGAGATGGAGGGAGTAGAAGCAGCTTTGTGGGCTGCATGGTCCTTGTGTACCTCGTAAAACCAAGGTGGGTGCAGGACATGTATGATGGACAAAAAGCTGGAGTAACTCAGCGGGACAGGCTGAGTTACTCCAGAGATGTCTGAAGAAGGGTCTCGACCCAAAACGTCACCCATTCCTTCTCTCCAGAGATGCTGCCTGTCCCGCTGAGTTATCCCCAACATTTTGTGTCTATCTGTGGTTTAAACCAGCATCTGCAGTTCCTTCTTACACGGGGCATGGGTATGACTTGAGATAGGGAATAAGATGGTCATACTCCATGGAAACCCCATTCTTGGTCCACATTTGGCTTCGAAATCCCAGGCCACGTTGCATCCGGGCAGTTTGCTCAGGATGGTTGTTCCGATCGTTCTTCCACTCCCATGTTCCTTCACCGTGTCATTCCCACACTGGCCCGACTGATCTGCCTGCCCAGACCACCTGAGCGGCCTGGTGCTCACTCTCAGCCTTCACATACTCCCTGCCAACCCAACTCTTGGTCCTCATTTGCCTCCTAAAACCAAGGTGGGCCCAGTAATGTAGGTAGAGAGGGTCGGACAAGATTTGCATACTCCATGTAAAATTCAAATTAGTCTTGGGGTTGAAAGGTGAAATGACTCCATATGATACTATGACCCGAAACTATGACCCTATGACCCTATGACACCATGACCCCATGACACTATGACACTATGACCCTATGACACTATAACCCTATAACTCTATGACTGTTTGATAATACGACCCTATGACACTATGGCCCCATGACCCAATGATGCTATGGCCCTATGACACTTTGACCCTATGACCACATGACCCTATGACCCCATGACTATAACCCTATGTCTATGACCCTTTGACACTATGGACACTATGACCCTATGGCCCCATGACCCTATTACCCTATGATCCTATGACACCATGACACTATGACCCTATGACACTGATGCAATGACCCTATGACCCTATAACCCCATGACCCCATGACACTATGACCCCATGACACTATGACCCTATGATCCTATGACCCTATGACATTATTACACTATGACCCTATGACCCTACAACCCCATGACCCTGTAACCCTGTGACACCATGACCCCATGACCCCATGACCCTATGACACTATGACCCTATGATCCTATGACCCTATGACATTATTACACTATGACCCTATGACCCTATAACCCCATGACCCTGTAACCCTGTGACACCATGACACTATGACCCCATGACCCTATGACACTATGACCCCATGACCCTATGACCCCATGACTCCTTCACTCTGTGTGTTGTGTTTGCTGATGCCATTTCCAAGTGAATGAGCCAGCGTGCACCATGATGTGTGGGACCAGGTTGTAGACACTAGGTTTATGACGCCAGGTATGTAGCTGGATTGTGCGAGCTGATGGTCCATCCTCATCCTTGATGGGCCCCACATTGCCAACACTGCTCCTTGCTCTCCCCCTCCCTCCCTCCCAGAACGGCCTGTCACCCATCCACATGGCAGCGCAGGGCGACCACCTGGACTGCGTCCGGCTTCTGCTCCAGTACAAGGCGGAGATCGATGACGTGACGCTGGACAACCTGACCCCGCTCCACGTGGCGGCTCACTGTGGGCACCACAAGGTGGCAAAGGTGCTACTGGACAAGGGGGCAAAGCCCAGTGCCAGGGCCCTGGTGAGTCTGCATGGGGAGGTGACCTCAAAGTAAGTGAGAGATTGAGGTTGCCTTTGGTACAGTTAATTTTTTTTCAGGAATTGTTGCTCTAATGTGCAAGAGATAGTAGAGATAAAATTAAGTTAGGAATTAAATTAATTCCCAGATTCAACCAGTTTATATCTAAAAAAATATCAACTTTTAGGGCACCAAAAATGCGATATGCTTTGACACAATGAAATCAAAAGCAATTTCTGCATTAATTTCATTATAATTCAAAACATTTTCAAGTTTGTTGCTTTGCAGAGGTGCATGTTTCACAGTAATAAGCAAAACTTTTGATGAATTTGGTATTAAGTGCTTTGAATGGCCATATTTCAAAGAGTGAAAAGCTTTTTTTGTTGCGTGCTTTCCCGTCTATGCATAATTATACATGACTGTACATGATCGCTATCAAGCCGTCCACACTGTACAGATACAGGATGAAGTGAATAACGTTTAGTGCAAGATAATGTCCAGTAAAAGCCCAATTATAGATAGTCCAAAGGTATTCAATGTGGGAGGGAGGTTAGAACTCCTCTCGAGCTGCTGAGTGGACAGCTCAGTTGTCTGACAAACAGCTGGGAAGAATCTGGAGGCATGTTTTTTCAAACTTTACCTATTGCTTGATGTGAGAGGGGAGAAGAGGACGTGACTGGGGTGAGACTGGTCCTTGATTATGCTGGTGGCCTTGCCGAGGCAGTATGAAGTGTAGAGGGAGTCAATGGAAGGGAGGTTGGTTTGTGTGATGGTCTGGGCTGCATCCACAATTCTCTGCAGTTTCTCGTTCCTTCATGTCTGTGGATTGCCAGGGATCTGCTTCGTCGTTCAGTAGGTTTGCTGTCACTGATGTGCCCTGTCCTTCCTCATATTCTAGAATGGTTTCACTCCATTGCATATCGCCTGCAAAAAGAATCACATCAGGGTGATGGATCTGCTACTGAAACATGGAGCATCTCTGGAGGCAGTAACCGAGGTATGGGAACGTGATGTTAAGGTACGGATCGGGTGCAGAGAAGATTTACCAGGATGTTGCCAGGACTCGAGGGTCTGAGCTACAGGGAGAGACTGAGCAGACTGAGACTCTATTCCCTGGAGCGCAGGAGGAAGAGGGGTGATCTCATAGAGGTGCACAAAATCTTGCCCAGAGTAGGGGAATCGAGAGCCCGTGGGCATTGGTATGAAGTGCAAGGGGAAATATTTTATTGAATTCTGAGAGGTAACATTTTCATACAAAGGATGGTGGGCGCATGGAACGAGGTGCCGGAGGAGGTAGTTGAGGCAGGGACTATTGCAACATTTATGAAGCAATTAGACTGGTACATGGAAAGGATAGGTTGGAGGGATATGGACCAAACACAGGCAAGTGAGACTAGTGCAGATGGAACATGTTGGTCGGTGTAGGCAAGTTGGGGCAAAGGACCTGTTTCCACACAGTATGACTCGATGCCTCTATATGGATTCACTCTGTGAAAATATCCAGAACCAGAGGTCACAGTCTAAGAATAAGGGGTAGGCCATTTAGGACCAGCATGAGGAAAAAACTTTTCAGCCAGAGAGATGTGAATCTGTGGACTTCACTGCCACAGAAGGCAGTGGAGGCCAATTCACTGGGTGTTTTCAAGAGAGAGTTGGATTTATCTCTTAGCGCTAACGGAGTCATGGGATTCGGGGAGAAAACAGGAACGGGGTACTGATTCTGGATGATTGGCCATGATCACATTAAATGGGTGCTGGCTCAAAGGGCTGAATAGACTACACCTGCACCTATTTTCTATGTTTCTATGATTCTATGCTAAATTTCTCGGTCTGTCCAAGAGATTTGGGTGGCTTTTGATTTGCAGCGTGCAGTGGAGAAAGTTAATGGAATGTTGGCTTTCATAACAAGAGGATTTCAGTATAGGTGTAGAGAGGCTCTTCTGCAGTTGTATATGGCTCTGGTAAGACCACATCTGGAGTATTGTGTACAGTCTTGGTCTCCTAATTTGAGGAAGGACATCCTTGTGATTGAGGCAGTGCAGCGTAGGTTCACGAGATTGATCCCTGGGATGGCGGGACTGTCATATGAGGATAGATTGAAAGGACTAGGCTTGTATTCACTGGAGTTTAGAAGGATGAGGGGATATCTTATAGAAACATATAAAATTATAAAAGGACTGGACAAGCTAGATGCAGGAAAAATGTTCCCCATGTTGGGCGAGCCCAGAACCAGGGGCCACAGCTTTAGAATAAAGGGGAGGTCATTTAAGACTGAGGTGAGAAAAAACTTTTTCACCCAGCGAGTTGTGAATTTGTGGAATTCCCTGCCACAGAGGGCAGTGGAGGCCAAGTCACTGGATGGATTTAAGAGAGAGTTGGATAGAGCTCTAGGGGCTGGTGGAATCAAGGGATATGGGGAGGAGGCAGGCACGGGTTATTGATAGGGGACGATCAGTCATGATCACAATGAATGGCGGTGCTGGCTCAAAGGGCCAAATGGCCTCCTTCTCTTGCACCTGTTTTCTATGTGTCTATGTTTCAATCTCTCTCTCTCTCTCTCTTTGTTCCCAGTCGGGGTTGACACCTCTCCATGTTGCTGCCTTCATGGGGAACCTGAACATTGTCACCAAGCTATTACAGCATGGAGCCTCCCCGAATGTCTCGAACGTGGTGAGTGCTTGTGCTCAGAGTGGGTGGGAGTTTTAGGAGAACGAGAGGCGATCTTATTCTAACTTGGGCAATGATGACGGGGTGGATGCCGAGAGGATTTTTCACACATTTTTCGGTGGTATCTAGAACAAGAGGACAGAGGCAGCACGTTCCAATTTATTTAAAGTGCAGTTAAACCCAATCAAGGAGTTCGGACAATGGGTTTTCCTCTCCCTCTGCCTCCCCTGATCCTTTCTAGCTTTTTGCTTCTGGCTTCTTTGCTGATCCTGCCCCAGTTGTTCCATTGTACAGAGAGGGCTGGAAGGAACGAGCTGAGCACACAGTGCAAGCCCCCAGAGCCCGGGAGATTCAACCTGGGTTGTTAGTGCCACTTGAGTGCAGGCCTTGAACCTGCTCTGGCCTCCACATCCCAGGCTGTGACATCTAGTGTGTGGTCCAAGAATCTGCCCATTCCCCAGGTCACCAGGTATTGGGGCATTGGTGGTGGGTGAGGCTAGGGACTGCTCTGCTGGCTCTGCTGGCCATTGGAAGGTTGGACACATGCCCGCCCTACACCCAGCCCACACAAGGCGGCAAGGAGCCAACCACGCCTCTGCTGGTGCTTAGGTTTCTCCGAGGGCCATTTCTTTGGGGTAAAGCTTATGTTGCCTGTTTTTTTGTTTGTAATTTGCTGCAGAAAGTAGAGACTCCATTGCACATGGCAGCCCGGGCCGGGCAGACTGAGGTGGCACGATTTTTACTCCAAAACAAGGCCCAAGTCGATGCCAAGGCCAAAGTGAGTCCGACAGGTGTGATCTGCGAGCAGGTGTAGGATGGCTTGCTGGCACGCGTGAGTGTGTGTGTGTCTGTGTGAGTGTGTGTGTGCCTGTGTGTGTCTGTGTGTGCGTGTGAGTGTGTCTGTGTGAGTGTGTCTATATGTGTGTGCCTGTGTGAGTGTGTGTCTGTGTGAATGTGTGTGTCTGTGTGTGAGTGTGTCTGTGTGTGAGTGTGTGTGTGCCTGTGTGTGCCTGTGTGTGTGAGTGTGCCTGTGTGTGTGTGTGTGTGTGTGCCTGTGTGTCTGTCTGTGTGTGTCTGTCTGTGTGTGAGTGTGTCTGTGTGTGTCTGTGTGTGCCTGTGAGTGTGAGTGTGTCTGTGTGAGTGTGTCTGTGTGTGTGTGTGTGGCTGTGTGAATGTGTATGCATGAATGTGTGCCTGTGAGTGTGTCTGTGTGTGAGTATGTTTGTGTGTCTGTGTGTGTGTGTCTGTGTTTGAGTGTGCCTGTGAGTGTGTCTGTGTATGAGTGTGTCTGTATAAGTGTGTCTGTGCATCTGTGTGTGCATATCTGTCTGTGAATGTGTGTCTGCCTGAGTGTGTGTGTGAGTGTGTCTGTGTGAGTGTGTCTGTGTGTGTACTTATGAGTCTGTGCCTATGTGCCTGTCTGTGTGTGTGTGTTTGTGAGTGTGTCTGTCTGCACATCACTATGTGTGTCTGCATGTGAGTGTGCGTTTGTTGCTGCGTGAGTGTGTGTGTGCGCCATTAGACCATACGTAGGAGCAGAATTAGGCCATTCAGCCCATCGAGTGCACCGCCATTCAATTATGGCTGATCTATTTTTCCCTCTCAACCCCGTTCTCCTGTCTTCTCCCCGTAACCCCTGACGCCCGTACTAATAAAGAACTTGTCAATCTCCACTTTAAAAATAACCGATGCCTTGACCTCGACAGCCGTCTGTGATAATGAATTCCACAGATTCACCACCCTCTGGCTAAAGTAATCCTTGCTCATGTGCGTGCGTCTCCATATGCCTGCAAAAGTGTCTGGGAATGCGATCATATCTTAATTATTTAATCAACAGAGCTAACGTACATGTGATTAGGTATGTGTGTGGGTGTGTCGGTGTGTGGGTGGGTGTGTACCTGTGTGTACGTGTGTGTGTGTGAACGTGTGTGTACATGTACGTGTGTGTACGTGTGTGAATGCGTGTGTATGTGTGTGTGAACGTGTGTGTATGTGTGTGTGAACGTGTGTGTACATGTACGTACGTGTGTGTGAACGTGTGTGAACATGCGTGTACGTGTGTGTACGTGTACGTACGTGTGTGTGCGAACATGTGTGTACTTTTGTGTGTACGTGTGTGTATATGAACGTGTGTGTACGTGTACGTGTGTGTACGTGTGTACGTGTGAACGTGTGTGTGTGTACGTGTGTGTGTATGTACTTGTGTGTACGTGTGTGTGTGTACGTGTGTGTGTACGTGCGCGTGTGTGTGTGAGTGTGAACCTCTACTTGTTCACAGTATGCTTTGTAAATTAGATCGCTAAGTGTCGATATGCGAGTGCTTGTTTATGGATGTACAAAGAGTATTTTGGGCTGTGACCTGCATGGCCCTGCGTTTCAGATCTCTGTGTCTCCTGTGCATGATTTCTCTGCCACAATCTGTGTTTGGTTTTAATAGTGCCCGACTTACTTGGTCGAGTTTTGCTTCAAGCCTTTTGCGATTTTTTGCGATGACATGCAGTGGCATTTTGTTATTTCAGTTCATACGGGATGATAAATCAATGCTGAATTACTCCGCTCCTCTCTTCTCCTGGTCCTATCCCCGTGACACAGAATTGTGGGAGACCAGGGAATGGTGTGAATCACTCCTCAATCATTTGCTTTGTAACCAAAAATAAATGTAATCAATTATTCACAAGAATAATATGTACAATAGAAAACTACAGCAACAAACCCACCCACCACCATGGTACAAAGTGAAACAGATATCAATATACTGAGTATGAAACAATTATGTTATAATCCTTATCAAGGATGCATTCCACCCCCGCAGTGCCCAGCGGTCCCGGAAATCCCCCAGGGAGCCCGTGGACAGCGTATTCCCTCTCCAGTACCACCTGGGTAGATAGCAGTTCAGGACCGCTCTCTAGTTGTGGTAGGACGGTTCATGAACAGGAAAAGTAATTTAGTTTAGTTTATGTTCGTGTCTACCGACGGGCAATGAAAAACTTGTGTGTGCGTGAGATCCAGTCAAAGAATGGACTAGAGCTGAATACAATCCGAATTAATTCTCAGTCCCACTTAAAGCCTGAGCTTCGCCGGGTCACAATATCTACGGGGAGATCCAGCCCAGTCAACTCTTGTCTCGAAGATAGACACATCTGGAGTAACTCAGCGGGACAGGCAGCATCTCTGGAGAGAAGGAATGGGTGACGTTTGGGGTCGAGACCCTTCTTCAGACTGATCAATTCATGGCTTCACCCTTCTTCATGGCTGATCAATTCTTCTCAACCCCATTCCCCTGCCATCTCCCCATAACCGTTGACACCCGTACTAATCGACCATTTAATCATGACCATAGAGGGGTCTCGACCCGAGAATGTCACCCATTCCTTCTCCAAAGAGATGATGCGTGTCCCGCTGAGTTATAGCCCTGTCCCACGGTACGAGTTCATTCCAAGAGCTCTCCCGAGTTTAAAAAAAATCAAACTCGTGGTAAGCACGGAGAATGAATGTAGCGGGTACGTCGGAGCTCGGGGACGTCTCTTAACGGCTCACAATGCTAACGGCAGGTACTCGGGGGTCTGGGCTACAGGGAGAGACTGAGCAGGCTGAGACTCTATTCCCTGGAGCGCAGGAGGATGAGGGGTGATGTTATAGAGGTGCACAAAGTCTTGCCCAGAGTAGGGGAATCGAGAGCCAGTGGGCATTGGTATGAATTGCAACAGGAAATATTTTATTGAATTCTGAGAGGTAACGTTTTCATACAAAGAATGGTGGGCGCATGGAACGAGGTGCCGGAGGAGGTAGTTGAGGCAGGGACTATTGCAACGTTTATGAAGCAATTAGACTGGTACATGGAAAGGATAGCTAATGCTAACGGCAGGTACTCGGGAAGACTCGTGAAGATTTTTTAACACGTTGAAAAATGTCTACGAGAGCCCCGAGTACCGACGAGTGGCCATTACCGTAAATCTCCGAGTTTGAATCGGGGCAAACTCGTGAGAGCTCTTGGAATGAACTCGTACAGTGGGACAGGGCTTTAACTCCAGCCTTTTGTGTCCATCTTCGGTGTGAACCAGTTCCTTCCTACACATTGGAGTTCTTATAGCTGTAACGACCAGTGCACACACTTCCATATTAATCCCATCTCCCAGCAATTGGCCCGCAGCTTGGTATTACTGGAGACGCATCTTAAACGCTGTCATGCCTCACTCACACAGCCCTTGTACCCCATGCAGGACGATCAGACTCCCATGCACTGTGCTGCCCGTCTTGGTCACCTGGAGGTCATCAAGCTCTTGCTGGAGAACGGGGCCTGCCCCAAGTCGGCCACCACCGCGGGCCACACTCCCTTGCACATCGCCTCGCGGGAGGGCCACGTCCAGGTGGCCGAGATCCTACTAGACCACGGAGCTTCGCAGAGCAGAATGACCAAGGTATGGCCAAGCCCGGCGCGGTTAAGCAGCAGTCACTGGAGAATGAATCTCTGCCTTAACAATTATTATCTGGCGATGTTCATCACGGATGGCAGCGGCCCATCAAGTCTACTCCGCTATAACTCTTGATGTTCTGTGGGCTCTGATACTCTGTCTGTCTGTCCGCAGAAAGGGTTTACTGCGGTCCACATCGCTGCCAAGTACGGTAAAATCGAGGTGATGGAACTCCTGCTTCAGCGAGGTGGAGAGCCCAACTCTGCAGGAAAGGTAACTGCATGCTCCAAGGTCCACCTTGAATGCTAACCATTGCCATGAGGTACAAGCTTCTCCAGAGAACATTAGGAACTGTTATAGAGTCATGAAGTGACACAGAGTGGAAACAGGCCCTTCGGCCCAACTTGCCCACACTGTCCAACATGCCCACACTAGTCCCACCTGCCTGCGTTTGGCCCACATCCCTCAAAACTTGTCCTATCCATGTACCTGTCCAACCGTTTCTTAAACATTGGGATATAGTCCCAGCCTCAACTACCTCCTCTGGCAAATACACCCACCACCCTATGTGCGAAAACATTACCACTCAGATTCTTATTAAATCTTTTCCCCTTCGCCTTGAACCTATGTCATCTGGTCGTCGATTCCCTTACTCGGGGCAAGAGATTCTGTGCATCTACCCGATCTATACCCCTCATGATTTTATACACCTCTATAAGATCATCCCTCATCCTCCTGCGCTCCAAGGAATAGAGACCCATCCTACTCAATCTCTCCCAAGAACTAATTTCCTCTGGTCCTGGCTAGATCTTCATAAAAGTAGTCCCGTTGGTTCACCTACTACCCCACGGCTAACGTTGGCCTGTTTTCTTGATCATCCTTACTTTTTCACGTATCTTTCATTCATTTGTTCTACATCTCTCGACGTCCGGTCGATATCTCTCCTTTCACTTTCCCCTGCATCTCAGTGTGAGGAAGAGTCTCGATCCGAAACGTCACCTATTCCTTTTCTCCAGGGATGCTGCCTGACCCGCCGAGTTACTCCAGCATTTTGTGTCTATCTTCGGCCCACAATGTCTGAATGCCAAGATTAACACACAGATGTCAAGAAAAACTAATCTTTCCTGCACACTAAAAAGTCCCTCCACTCCCTAGATATCCAAAGGCCAATAGAAACATAGAAACATAGAAAATAGGTGCAGGAGTAGGCCATTCAGCCCTTCGAGCCTGCTCCGCCATTCAATATGATCATGGCTGATCATCCAACTCAGTATCCCGTACCTGCCTTCTCTCCATACCCTCTGATCCCCTTAGCCACAAGGGCCCCGTCTAACTCCCTCTTAAAAAAAAGCTAAACACTTCTTTCGTATCTTCTAAACCAGCATCTGCAGTTGCTAACTACACGGCTACATATCTTCAGTCCATTGGCCTCAACCAGCAGTTGCCCAGCAGTCTAATGGAGATGCCGCACTGTTGTAGCTGCATTAGTTTAATTCGAGCCAACACTTTGCAATAAAGGCATCGGGGAAATGGAAGCATTCTTAGCATTCAAAGCATTCTACATTTCACAAGTTATTGGAGTAGAATTAGGCCATTCGGCCCATCGAGTCCACTCCGCCATTCAATCATGGCTGATCTCTGCATCCTAATCCCATTTTCCTGCCTTCTCCCTTTAATCATTGACACCCGTTCTAATCTAGAATTTGTCTATCTCTGCCTTAAAAATATCCACTGACACGGCCTCCACTGCCCTCTGTGGCAATGACATATTACAATCGCACCACACCTTTTACATGCACTGTAAATGGCTCCATTGTAATCATGTATTGTCTTTCCACTGACTGGTTGGCACACAACAAAAGCTTTACACTGTACCTCGTAACAAGTTGGGATCCTTATTCAGATTGATGGAGTGGAGGAGAAACATATCACGATCTCCTTGGTGAGTGGTCATTGTTGGATCTGTGTACCATGAGATCCTCTCACAACTGCTCTCTCTCTCTCCCCTCTCCCTCTCCCTCTCCCTCTCCCTCTCCCTCTCCCTCTCCCTTTCTCTTTCTCTCCCCCTCTCTCTCTCTCTCTCTCTCTGTGCCCCCTACAGAATGGACTGACCCCGCTCCACGTGGCTGTTCACCACGACAACCATGACATTGTGAAGCTGCTCCTGAATCAGAACGCGTCTCCTCATGCCACGGCTCGGGTAAGTGCGGCACAAAGCCACTGGTGGGCAGGTTGCAGCCACAGAGCTGGAGGCAGGAGGATTGCCCAGCCAGTCAGCAGCTGCAAAGATGGACATCGGTGTAATGTCACCTACTGGTACCACCATTGATGGCATGGGTTTGTCATTGCCAGGTGCACCGAGATAGATCGAAAAACGTTGTCTAAATGATATCAAGTCAATTCATACCATACAAGAGCCTTACGCAGCACAACAGGTAATGCAAAGAGAAAAATACTGGAGTGCAGAATATTGTGTTATAGTTACGGTGAAAGTGCAGATATAAAAAGTGCAAGGCGTCAAGTTGGGGAAAAAGGGAAGTACATCCTGGGGTCCTTGTTCATCAGTCTATGAAAGTAAGCATGCAGGTACAGCAGGCAGTGAAGAAAGCGAATGGCATGTTGGCCTTTATAACAAGAGAAGTCGAATATAGGAGAAAATAGGTCGTTCTGCAGTTGTACAGAGCCCTAGTGAGACAACACCTGGAGTATTGTGTGCAGTTTTGGTCCCCTAATTTGAGGAAGGACATTCTTGCTATTGAGGGAGTGCAGCGCAGGTTTACAAGGTTAATTCCCGGGATGGCGGGACTGTCATATGCTGAGAGAATGGAGCGGCTGTGCTTGTACACTCTGGAGTTTAGAAGGATGAGAGGGGATCTCATTGAAACATATAAGATTGTTAAGGGTTTGGACACACTAGAGGCAGGAAACGAGGAAACACTTTTTCTCACAGAGAGTGGTGAGTTTCTGGAATTCTCTGCCTCAGAGGGCGGTGGAGGCCGGTTCTCTGGATACTTTCAGGAGAGCTAGATAGGGCTCATAAAGATAGCGGAGTCAGGGGATATGGGGAGAAGGCAGGAATGGGTTACTGATTGGGGATGATCAGCCATGATCACATTGAATGGCGGTGCTGGCTCGAAGGGCTGAATGGCCTCCTCCTGCACGTATTGTCTATTGTCTGCAAAGAGGTTGTTTGGAAGCTTGGGACTACACTACACCCTAAGCGATGACATTTTAACCGTCTGATAACAGAGGGGAAGAACAGGAATGCAATAGTCCTCTGCTTTAGTTGAGTTTCGAGACACAGCGTGCATACACACACACACGCACATGCACGCGCACACACACACACACGCACACACACACGCACGCACACGCACACACGCACACCTACACACCAGGTGGAGTTTACAGAAGCCAATTAACATTCAAATCTGCATATCTTTGGAATGTGCGAGAAATCTCACGTGGTCAGTAGGGAAAACATACAGAGAGCACCCACAGTCATGATCGCACATAGTAACATAGAAAATAGATGCTGGAGTAGGCCATTCGGCCCTTCGAGCCAGCACCACCATTCATGGCTGATCATCTAAAATCAGTACCCCGTTCCTGCTTTCTCCCCATATCCCTTGATTCTTTTAGAAACATAGAAATTAGGTGCAGGAGTAGGCCATTCGGCCCTTCGAGCCTGCACCGCCATTCAATATGATCATGGCTGATCATCCAACTCAGTATCCTGTACCTGCCTTCTCTCCATACCCCCTGATCCCCTTAGCCACAAGGGCCCCATCTAACTCCCTCTTAAATATAGCCAATGAACTGGCCTCAACTACCTTCTGTGGCAGAGAGTTCCACTAAAATAAACATCGGGGCTAAGTCACAACCCTGTTGGTCTGCGAGTGTGTCGGCGTGGTTTGGTGGGCAGCTCCCGAACCATAATGATGCAGCTTTTGTGCTGGTTTCAGAACGGCTACACCCCTCTGCATATCGCCGCCAAGCAGAACCAGGCGGAGATCGCTGGGAGCCTGCTGGAGCACGGAGCGTCGGCCAATATCGAGTCGTCCCAAGGGGTGACGCCGTTGCACCTGGCCGCCCAGGAGGGCCACATGGAGATGGTCACCCTCCTCCTCGACAGTGAAGCCAACGCCAACCTGAACAGCAAGGTGAGTTGCGGGACCAGCAACTTAACACCAGCGGTGGTTGCAGCCCTCCTTGCCTTCCATTGTTTACAACACCAAGGTAAGCTTTATGCCCCTGTCCCACTTAGGAAACCCGAACAGAAACCATATAACCATATAACCATATAACAATTACAGCACGGAAACAGGCCATCTCGGCCCTTCAAGTCCGTGCCGAAACAACTTTTTTCCCTTAGTCCCACCTGCCTGCACTCATACCATAACCCTCCATACACTTCTCATCCATATGCCTATCCAATTTATTTTTAAATGATACCAATGAACCTGCCGCCACCACTTCCACTGGAAGCTCATTCCACACCGCTACCACTCTCTGAGTAAAGAAGTTCCCCCTCATGTTACCCCTAAACCTCTGTCCCTTAATTCAAAAGTCATGTCCTCTTGTTTGAATCTTCCCTACTCTCAAAGGGAAAAGCTTGTCCACATTAACTCTGTCTATCCCTCTCATCATTTTAAAGACCTCTATCAAGTCCCCCCTTAACCTTCTGCGCTCCAGAGAATAAAGACCTAACTTATTCAACCTATCTCTGTAACTTAGCTGTTGAAACCCAGGCAACATTCTAGTAAATCTCCTCTGTACCCTCTCTATTTTGTTGACATCCTTCCTATAATTGGGCGACCAAAATTGTACACCATACTCCAGATTTGGTCTCACCAACGCCTTGTACAATTTTAACATTACATCCCAGCTTCTATACTCAATGCTCTGATTTATAAAGGCTAGCATACCAAAAGCTTTCTTTACCACCCTGTCTATATGAGATTCTACCTTCAAGGAACTATGCACGGTTATTCCCAGATCCCTCTGTTCAACTGTATTCTTCAATTCCCTACCGTTTACCATGTACGTCCTATTTTGATTTGTCCTGCCAAGGTGTAGCACCTCACATTTATCAGCATTAAACTCCATCTGCCATCTTTCAGCCCATTTTTCCAACTGGCCTAAATCACTCTGTAGACTTTGGAAATCCTCTTCATTATCCACAACACCCCCTATCTTGGTATCATCTGCATACTTACTAATCCAATTTACCACCCTTTCATCCAGATCATTGATGTACATGACAAACAACAAAGGACCCAACACAGATCCCTGAGGCACCCCACTAGTCACCTGCCTCCAACCCGACAAACAGCCATCCACCATTACCCTCTGGCTTCTCCCATTCAGCCACTGTTGAATCCATCTTGCTATTCCTGCATTTATGCCCAACAGTTGAACCTTCTTAATCAACCTTCCATGAGGAACCTTGTCAAAGGCCTTACTGAAGTCCATATAGACAACATCCACTGCTTTACCCTCGTCAATTTCCCTAGTAACCTCTTCAAATAATTCAAGAAGATTAGTCAAACATGACCTTCCAGGCATAAATCCATGTTGACTGTTCCTAATTAGACCCTTTTTATCCAGATACTTATATATATTATCTCTAAGTATCTTTTCCATTAATTTGCCCACCACTGAAGTCAAACTAACCGGTCTATAATTGCTAGGTTTACTTTTAGAACCCTTTTTAAACAATGGAACAACATGCGCAGTACGCCAATCCTCGGGGAAACCTCTGGAGACTTTGCGCCCCACCCAAGGTCTCCGTGCGGTTCCCGGAGGTTTTTGTCCTCCGGCAACCACCTTCAACTAGCATCGCAACCGACTTCGACTAAAAAATTACCGATTTTTAAAACGGAAACCACTTTCGACCATTAGGGAGACTGACAAAAACCTCCGGGAACCGCACGGAAACCTTGGGTGGGGCGCAAGGTCTCCAGAGGTTTCCTAAGTGGGACAGGGGCACTATCCTGCCACATGTCAGCCATGTTTACTCAGTCACCTTTCAAGCATACCATCATAGGTTCAAGGGCAGAATTAGGCCATTCGGTCCATCGAGTCTATTCCACCATTCAATCACAGCTGATCTATCTTTCCTTCTTAACGGGGTGGCACGGTGGCGCAGCGGTAGAGTTGCTGCCTTATAGAGATGCAGCGCCGGAAACCCCGGTTCGATCCTGACTACGGGTGCTGTCTGTGCGGAGTTTGTACGTTCTCCCCGTGACCTGCCTGGGTTTCCTCCGAGGTCTTCGGTTTCCTCCCACATTCCAAAGACGTACAGGTTTGTAGGTTAATTGGCTTGCTAAATGTAAAAAATTGTCCCTAGTGTGTGTGGGATAGTGTTAATGTGTGGGGATCGCTGGTCGGCACGGACCCGGTGGGGCAAAGGGCCTGTTTCTGCGCTGTATCTCTAAACCCCATTCTCCTGCCTTCTCCCCTACATTCTGACATCCTTATTGGCCTGTCCCACTTAGGCGACTTTTCCTGCACGATTTTCCTGCGCGATTTTTCCTGGTGACCACAGGCAACTGCGACCAAACGTTGCGAGTCTAAGGCCAGCACTAATATAAAAGACCCCACAAATCTCCATCACGGTCTGTTCACTCTGCTGCCTTCGGGCAAAAGATATCGCAGCATAAGGAGCAGAACATCAAGGTTCTGCAACAGCTTCTTCCCACGAGCCATCAGACTCCTGAATGCCATGTAATGGGCTGCCACCATTGTCTATTTATCCTTTTTATCCATCTTATCCATGTCTATCCTTCTGTTAATTATCGTGTTGCACAGGGAGCCAAATGCAACGTAATTTTGTTTGGAACTGCATATATCAATGTATTTCTAAATGACAATAAAGTTTGTTTGACTTTTTGACTGTTTTTGAACTGCCACAACATTTTCAACATGTTGAAAAAATGTTTGGCGCAGTGGCAACAATTTTTGCTGCAGTAGGTGGTCGCCAGATGTCGTAGGTGAATTCCATTCAAACTAGTCCCTGGCAGTCGCCGGAAGAGTCGCCTAAATGACACAGGCCCTTAACTAATCAATAATCTGTCAACTTGCACCTTAACATTACCCAGTGACGGACTCCACAGCTGTCTGTGGCAATGTATTCCACAGATTCACCACCCTCTGACTGAAGAAATTCCCCCCCATCCCCCTTCAAAAAGTACGTCCTTTTATTCTGAGGCTATGGCTTCGGGTCCTAGACTCTCCACATCAACTCTATCCAGGTCTTTCACTGTTCAGTAAGTTTCATCGAGGTCCTCCCCTCATCCTTCACAAACTCCAGCGAGTACAGGCCCAGTGAAGCCAAACGCCCATCATATGTTAACCCTACCATTCCTGGGGTCATTCTCATAAACCTCCTCTGCACCTGCTCTATACTAGGAAGGACATTATTGCCATAGAGGGAGTGCAGAGAAGGTTCACCAGACTGATTCCTGGGATGTCAGGACAGTCTTATGAACAAAGACTGCATAGACTTGGTTTATACTCTCTAGAATTTAGGAGATTGAGAGGCGATCTTATAGAAACTTACAAAATTCTTAAGGGGTTGGACAGGCTAGATGCAGGAAGATTGTTCCCGATGTTGGGGAGGTCCAGGACAAGGGGTCACAGCTTAAGGATAAGGGGGAAATCCTTTAGGACTGAGATGAGAAGGACTTTTTTCACACAGAGAGTGGTGTGTCTCTGGAACTCTCTGCCACAGAGGGTAGTTGAGGCCAGTTCATTGGCTATATTTAAGAGGGAGTTAGATGTGGCCCTTGTGGCTAAGGGGATCAGAGGGTATGGAGAGAAGGCAGGTATGGGATACTGAGTTGGATGATCAGCCATGATCATATTGAATGGCGGTGCAGGCTCGAAGGGCCGAATGGCCTATTCCTGTACCTAATTTCTATGTTTCTATGTTACCTGTCTCTATATAAGGAAGGATCCTCGCCATGCCCGATGAGCCATGCCCACTTCTCTCTGCTACCATCAGGCAAGAGGTACAGAAACCAGAAGACCCACACCACCACCAGGTTCTGGAACTGCTAATTCCTTACAGCCAGCAAGTTTTTGAAACCAACCCTAACCCTACATCAGTAATCTGTTTTAGTTCAGTTTATAGACCATCTCTTGCACAAGTGTTGGACCTCTCTTTAATTGTGCATTGCGTTAATGTCCTGGCTTATTTTGCCCCATCTTTTTCTCTAATCTTTTACTGTCTTCCCTTCACTTATTTTTTGATTTTTCAGAGATATATACAAGACAGTGCAACATCATCACCGTAAATAAAATAAAATAAAAGCAACAATCAAAATAAATAAATAGGGGAAAAACCCAAAAAAGTAAATACATTTTAAAAAATGGAATAAGACCGTGTGGTTCACTTACCAAATTATAAAAACAAAGTTACATTGATCAGTTATCTGGAGATATTTCAATATTTGCACAAACGTACCATCCAGTCTATACATAGAAACATAGAAACATAGAAAAATAGGTGCAGGAGTAGGCCATTCGGCCCTTCGAGCCTGCACCGCCATTCAATGTGATCATGGCTGATCATTCAACTCAGTATCCCGTACCTGCCTTCTCTCCATACCCCCTGATCCCTTTAGCCACGTGCCACATCTAACGCCCTCTTAAATATAGCCAATGAACTGGCCTCAACTACCTTCTGTGGCAGAGAATTCCAGAGACTCACCACTCTCTGTGTAAAGAATGTTTTCCTCATCTCGGTCCTAAAGGAATTCCCCCTTATCCTTGGACTGTGACCCCTTGTTCTGGACTCCCCCAACATCGGGAACAATCTTCCAGCATCTAGCTTGTCCAACCCCTTAAGAATTTTGTAAGTTTCTATAAGATCCCCCCTCAATCTTCTAAATTCCAGCGAGTACAAGCCTAATCTATCCAATCTTTCCTCATATGAAAGTCCTGACATCCCAGGAATCAGTCTGGTGAATCTTCTCTATACCCCCTCTATGGCAAGGATGTCTTTCCTCAGATTTGGAGACCAAAACTGTACGCAATACTCCAGGTGTGGCCTCACCAAAACCCTGTACAACTGCAGTAGACCCTCCCTGCTCCTATACTCAAATCCTTTCGCTATGAATGCTAACATACCATTTGCTTTCTTCACTGCCTGCTGCACCTCCATGCCTATTTTCAATGACTGGTGTACCATGACACCCAGGTCTCGTTGCATCTCCCCTTTTCCTAATCTGCCACCATTCAGATAATAGTCTACCCTCATGTTTTTGCCACCAAAGTGGATAACCTCACATTTATCCACATTATACTGCAACTGCCATGCATGTGCCCATTCACTCAGCCTATCCAAATCACCCTGCAACCTCCAAGCATCCTCCTCACACCTAATTATACCCCCAGCTTGGTGTCATCTGCAAATTTGGAGATGTTGCATTGAATTCCCTCGTCCAAATCATTAATATATATTGTAAATAGCTGGGGTCCCAGCACTGAGCCTTGCGGTACCCCACTAGTCACTGCCTGCCATTCTGAAAAGGACCCATTAACTCCTACCCTTTGCTTCCTGTCTGCCAGCCAGTTCTCTATCCACATCAATACTGAACCCCCAATACCGTGTGCTTTAAGTTTGTATGCTAATCTCTTATGTGGGACCTTGTGTTGTACAACACAATCTTCCCATATCCAGCTCGGCATTTATCTAGTTGGTCTCATTCTTTTACTGTCTTAAAGGATTTACGTGTGATTTAAAGAAAACCCCAGCCCTGAAGAGAATGGTCACTCCACGTTCAATCCTTGCCTGTATCCCCCCCTCTGTTGGCGATGTCCTGTGGGACGTACAGTCGCGTTTGTTGCAAGTTAACGCTTTCCCTTGTCTCCGACAGAACGGCCTGACACCGCTACATCTCGTGGCCCAGGAGGACCGTGTACCGGTGGCTGAAGTACTCATCAACCATGGAGCCTCGCCTGAACCAACGACAAGGGTAAGGGCAAAGCCTAGCGTGCTGATTCACCACAAGACCCAGATCCAGAACTTCCATGGACACGAGGAACTGTAGATGCTGGTTTACAAAAAAAAGGCACAAAATGCTGGAGTAACTCAGGCAGTGTCTCTAGAGAACGTGGATGGGATAGAATCATAGAATCATAGAAAATAGGTGCAGGAGTAGGCCATTCGGCCCTGCACCACCATTCAATATAATCATGGCTGATCATCCAACTCAGTATCCTGTACCTGCCTTCACTCCATACCCCCTGATCCCTTTAGCCACAAGGGCCACATCTAACTCCCTCTTAAATATAGCCAATGACCTGGTCTCAACTACCTTCTGTGGCAGAGAATTCCACAGATTCACCACTCTCTGTGTGAAAAATGATCTTCTCATCTCGGTCCTAAAAGACTTCCCCCTTATCCTTAAACTGTGACCCCTTGTTCTGGACCTCCCCAACATCGGGAACAATCTTCCAGCATCTAGCCTGTCCAACCCCTTAAGAATTTTGTAAGTCTCTATAAGATCCCCCCTCAATCTACTGCAGATTCTGGTTGCAGATTTTAATGCAGATTCTGGTTAAAATCGAAGGTGGAAACAAAATGCTGGAGTAACTCAGCAGGTGAGGCAGCGTCTCTGGAGAGAAGGAATGGGTGACGTTTTGGGTCGAGACCCTTCTTCAGACATATGGAGAGGATCAATGCTGAGATGCTGTCTGACCCACTGAGTTACTACAGCACTCTTGTGCCCAGTATTTTGAAAGCTCGCTACAGTTTATGCTGGAGGAGTGTTAACCTTGAGAACACATACTCTGATATCAACCTGCAGCCTGAATTGGGATGGAGGGCTTTAACCAAAATGCCTGCCTTTCTCTCTGCCTCCACAGATGCTGCCTGACATCCTGAGTTTTTGTTTCTGTATTGCTTCAGATTCCAACACCTGCAGTCTCGAGTGCCCATCCACATTATATACAGAAACATCAGACCCTGGTCCCAATGTGGATTGGGGTCTGCCTTCAATGGATATTTTTATGGCGGAGATAGATAGATTCATGATTAGTACGGGTGTCAGGGGTTATGGGGAGAAGGCAGGAGAATGGGGTTAGGAGGGTGAGATATATCGGCCATGATTGAATGCTGGAGTAGACTTGATGGGCCGAATGGCCTAATTCTGCTTCTATCTCTTATGAACGTGTACAAAATCACACGGCTATTGAAATTAGTTCAATATTCTTTGGAGTTTGGAAGAATGAGAGGGAATTTGATTGCAACATATCACATGCTGAGGGGGCATAAGGGGTGGAATTTGAGTCTTGAACGAGGAGACAAGATAAAGGGGAGGTTATTTAAAATGCTGTGCAGGGACGACCTGTTAGTGAATGTTAGTGAATCTCAGGAACGTCCATAATCCAGAACACTGTGGGAGCTGGATCATTGTGTGAATCTAAAATGGAGGCGCATACTTTGAAATATCAGGGAATTGTCAGCTATGGGGACCAGGCACAGAAGACAAGATGAGACCTTGGACTGATGATGTTGAATAGTAGGGCGGGCGTGAGGGGCTGAATGGCCTACTCCTGCATCTACTATCCCATGTTCTTATGTGCATATATAAACAAATTCAGTGTGGCGCAGCGGTAGAGTGGCTGCCTTACAGCGTCCGAGACCCGGGTTCAATCCTGACTAGGGGTGCTGTCTGAACGGAGTTTGTACGTTCTGCCCGTGACCTGTGTGGATTTTCCCCGGGTTCTCCGATTTCATCCCACACTTCAGAGACGTACAGGTTTGTAGAGTAACTGGTAAAAATGTAGCATGTGTTGGACATTGTAAATGCACGGGGATCGCTGGTCGGCACGGTCTCGATGGGCCGAAGGGCCTGTTTCCGTGCTGCATCTCTAAACTAAACTAATTCACTTACATGCAAAACATACAAACCAGGCAGGATGCTGCCTCATCTGCTGAGTTAATAGACAATAGACAATAGGTGCAGGAGTAGGCCATTCGGCCCTTCGAGCCAGCACCACCATTCAATGTGATCATGGCTGATTATCCCCAATCAGTACCCCGTTCCTGCCTTCTCCCCATATCCCCTGACTCCGCTATTCTTAAGAGCCCTATCCAGCTCTCTCTTGAAAGCATCCAGAGAACCTGCGTCCACCGCCCTCTGAGGCAGAGAATTCCCCAGACTCACAACCCTCTGTGAGAAAAAGTGTTTCCTCGTCTCCGTTCTAAATGGCTCACCCCTTATTCTTAAACTGTGGCCCCTGGTTCTGGACTCCCCCAACATCGGGAACATGTTTCCTGCCTCTAGCGTGTCCAAGCCCTTAACAATGCTGGAGTTACTCCAGCATTTTGTGTCTACCTTCGATTTTATCTCGCATCTGCAGGTCTTTCTGTCACAGGGTAAAAATTTGCCCTGTCAGTGCAGGATATTGAACTCCAGAGTCTCTTTAAACAATAGTAACTAAACTCAGTGCTTTTTTTGTTACTACATGGTGCACCTGCTCCTCTAACATTTCTCTCTTGTTTATTAATTGGGTTTAGTTCTTGGATAATGTAAGTGAAATAATTTATTTATTTAGACTTAGAATTCAGTTATTATAGTATAAGTTGTCCCCAATGCGTGGGGTACTGAGAGAGCAAATATTTTTGATAAGTGTATCGTAAGTTTTAATTGATCAGCTTACCGGCACCTATTTGTCCGCATATTTAAAACAACACTGACTAAGGATAGGCATGAAGTGGTGGAGTAACTCAGCCGGCCAGGCAGGCAGCATCCCTGGAGAACATGGACAGGTGACGTTTCGGGTCGGGACCCTTGTTCTGCCGTCTGCTGCACTGACTAAACCAGCTCAAGGGCTTGTGTGGTTATATATAGAAGCATTAGCTGTCACAACGTTGGGAATAGTTCACCTCAGGGCTCTCAGTAGAGGGTGAACAAGGGCGATGCGAGTGACACTGTGGATTTGGAGCTCGGAAAGAGCGGCACGGTGGCGCAGCGGTAGTGTTGCTGCCTCACAGTGCCAGGGACCCGGGTTCGATCCCGCCTACAGGTGCTGTCTGCAGGGAGCTTGTACATTCTCCCTCTGACCTCATTAGTTTTCTCTGGGTGCTCCAGTTTCCTCCCACACTTCAAAGAGGTACAGGTGCCTTTTGCTCTGGTATTTTATTTAATTCACATGTTTAATCAATTATGTTTTATTATTAATGTTTAATGTTTTATGTGTCATTCCTAACTGTCACTGTATGTCATGTTGTCACTTGTGGGCGGAGCACCAAGGCAAATTCCTTGTATGTGAATACTTTGCCAATACAATTATTCATTCATTAGTTTGTAGGTTAATAGAGTGCTGTAAATTGGAAAGTGTCCCTCGTGTTTAAGATAGTGCTAGTGTACGGGGTGATCGCTGGTCGGTGCCGACTCAGTGGGCCAAAGGGCCTGTTTCCGCGCTGTATCTCCAAACTAAACTAAGGAACCAGGCACAAAGGAAAACTGACGGACCCAAGAATAAACCGAGCTGTTGGCAATGACGTTGGTTTGAGTGTGCGTGCCCGGTGTCATTTGGTTGCGACATGCTTTGCTGTGTTGAGGTCGCGCTGTGTAAAAGGAATGACTTTTTTTTTGTATTACAGTCCGGATACACTCCACTGCATATGGCCTGTCACCATGGCAACATAAACATGGTGAAGTTTCTGCTCCAGAACCAGGCGAACGTCAATTACAAAACCAAGGTAGACGCACTTTCTAATTAGTTCCTTGGCATTTGATGAGAAACCCGGTGGCCTTTTTATTCTTTTAACCTCAGGATTGACAGAGCGATTCTGGAGATGTGACTGATACAGAGTTCAGCTTTAGGTGTATTCTTGTCTCGTGCACCGAGGTACAGTGAAGAGCTTTGGAAGGAAATCTACGGAGCGAAGGAAATAGGCAATGTTTCGGATCGGAACCCTGAAGAAGGGTCTCGACCCGAAACGTCGCCTATTTCCTTCGCTCCATAGATGCTGCCTCACCCGCTGAGTTTCTCCAGCATTTTGGTCTACCTTGGCTTTCTGCTGACTGGTTAGCACGCAACAAAGGTTTTTCACTGTACCTCGGTACACGTGACAATAAACTAAACTGGACTGAAGGCTCCTGTACCTTCTTCCCCATGGCAGGATTGAAATGAGAGCGTGGCCAGGGTGGTGCGGGTCTCTGAAGATGCTGGCTGCCTTTATGAGGCTGCAACGCCTGTAGATCCCTTCAATGGTGGGGAGATGGGCACTACGATGAGAAATAACAGCAGGAGCAAGCAGGGAGCAGAGACAGATAGGATTTTCCAGTGAGATTGTCAATCGGTGGACTAGATAACTCTTTCTTTCTCTCGCTCTCTCTCCCTCTCCCTCTCTCTCCCACTCCCCCACCTATAGATTGGACACACGCCTTTGCACCAGGCAGCACAACAGGGCCACACAGATGTCGTTAACCTCCTCCTAAAGCACGGAGCCTCTCCCAATGAAATCACCACGGTACGTAGTGAGCTGCCGTCTGTATCGCGGTATGGTTTGGTATAAATGTAAAATCTCCCTTGTGTGCGTAGGATAGTGTTAGTGTGTGGAGGGATTGCAACCTTCACCCTGTTTCGACGAATGCAATCAACCCGGCGTGCACAAACAGAAGATCAAACAGAACAAGTTGTCTTACAACTTTAGGCTGTGCACGCCACACGGAAGAAGAAGAAGAAGAAGTGTGCGGGGATTGCTGGTCAGCACGGGCTCGGTGGGCCGAAGGGCCTGTTACCGCGCTGTATCTCCAAGCTAAACTAAACCAAGAATGTTCTGATCCACTTTCAGAATGGAAGCACAGCGTTGGCGATCGCAAAGCGGCTCGGCTACATCTCCGTAACGGACGTGTTGAAGATTGTCACTGACGAAACCATGAGCACAGTGAGTGTGGGCCCGGCAGTGACTAACCCTGACGGTGGGCGCAGTCACCACTCACAGTGGGAGGCTGCAGCCCGGTTCATGCACACACGCATGCCCACAACCTCCGCCATGCGTTGCACCATGCGCCAGGAAGCATGCGCTGGAGGAACCAGAGGATGTTTTGTTTCGGAAGGAAAGGCAGATGCTGGCGTACACCCATGACAGACACAAAAAGTTGCAGTAACTTAGTGGGACAGACAGCACCTCTGGAGAAAAGGAATCGAGACAAGGCCCTTCTTCAGACTTCTTCAGAATCTGACCTGAAACGTTACCTCACCCGCCGACCTGAAATGCTGCCTCACCCGCCGACTTACTCCAGCTTTTTGTGTCTTTAGTTTAGCACGGAAACAGGCCCTTTGGCCCACAGAGACCGCTCCGACCGCCATCCCTACCCTCATCTCTCCTAACGACAGCACCCAACGTAAAAAGAAAGCATATTTGCCACTCAATAGCCAAAACAAAATTAATGTTATGTTTAAAAAGTACGTTAGCAGTGGAACACAAGAGCTACTTCATATTATTTATCCAAGGTCAAAATATGAAAAACAAGAACTGTGTCCACTTAATTTGTCTAAAGACCGGGGGGGGGTGGGGGGGGGGTGGAATGCGTTCAATTTTAATAGAAAAGCTAACAAAGAAAATCTTAATAATTAATATATTTATAATAACATTACATTAAATTAACAGTAGCTTAAAGAAGGTAAAAGGTAAATGATACTAAAATTCGAAAAAGTAAATTAAAAAAAAACTAATCCAATTAAATTCGTAATCATTACAAAACGATATATTGTCAAAATAGGAACAGTAAATCTCCAATTATAACTTAATCAGCTATCAATTGCTCCCGGTCGCGACTTCACCCTCATAAGCCTCCAGAAAGCTGGAAGTGTCTTGAGGATTGTTAAAAAATCGAATGTTACCATTAAAGAGTCGTATACGCAGTCTAGCTGGATAATGTAAGGCAGGGCGCAACTTTTTCGAAAACAACTCAGACATTGCATTATGGAAAGAGTTTTTTAATTCTAAAAGCTCGTAACTATAATCAGGAACAAACCGAAATCCTTCATATTCAACCACGGCCAACTTTTTTGCTGCCTGGAGAATGTTCTCCTTCATCTGCAAGACGTGAAACCGAACAGTCAAGTGTCTCGGTTTATCTTAGGGACCAGATTTCTTCCCAATCCTGTGTGCGATATCCAAAAATGGAAGATTTTCATCGTGATCGATGTTGAAAATCTCCTTTAACATTTTAGAAGCATATATTTTATAACATTATCTCCTCCTTGTGAGGCTGCAACTCTACCGCTGCTGTGATCTCCCTAATCTGGTCGGAAGTCCAAGTTTCCACCTAACTCCTCGGGGTTCACTTGAGCCCTCCCTCCCCGGAAAACTGAATGGATGCTTAATTGAGAACAAAGCAATTATCTAGCCGTCCACAACATAATCCCTCGACAATCGACAGTCGCTTTTAACTCTGCAGGAAGTGCAGGGTCTGGACCGCTGCCAATTGATGCAGTTGGCAGGATCCCCGCTGGAATCAATGACCTCAGCGGCCGATCATCTGTCCTTGGCTAGAAATTGCGTGGTTGATTCTGAAAAAACACACTGCAGTCAATAGCTCAAAGCCACCAACCAAAGATGATGTGTTGGATACAGTTCCATTCACCTGGTTTGGCCCAATTGCTTCAGGAACACCTGCAACTCAGATAGAAAGAACGGCACGGTGGCACAGTGGTAGAATTGCTGCTTCCCAGCTCCAGGGACCCGGGTTCGATCCTGACTACGGGCGCTGTCTGTACGGAGTTTGTACGTTCTCCCTTTTGGACCACGTGGGATGACGTTCAGGTTTGTAGGTTTCTTCCCAACTGTTATCAGGCAACTGAACCATTCTCTCATTTGGTATCAAAAACAGGAAGGCAGATTACTATCTAAATGGTGTCAAGTTGGGAAAAGAGGCTGTACAACGGGATCTGGGGGTCCATGTTCATCTGTCCATGAAAGTAAGCATGCCGGTGCAGCAGGTAGTGAAGAAAGCGAATGGCATGTTGGCCTTTATAACAAGAGGAGTCGAGTACAGGAGCAAAGAGGTAATTCTGCAGTTGTACAGGGCCCTAGTGAGACCACACCTGGAGTATTGTGTGCAGTTTTGGTCCCCTACTTTGAGGAAGGACATTCTTGCTATTGAGGGAGTGCAGCGTAGGTTTACAAGGTTAATTCGCAGGATGGCAGGACTGTCATATGCTGAACGGATGGAGCGGCTGGGCTTGTACACTCTGGAGTTTAGAAGGATGAGAGGGGATCTTATTGAAACATATAAGATTGTTAAGGGTTTGGACACGCTAGAGGCAGGAAACATGTTCCCGATGTTGGGGGAGTCCAGAACCAGGGGCCACAGTTTAAGAATAAGGAGTAAGCCATTTAGAACGGAGATTAGGAAACACTATCTCACAGAGAGTGGTGAATCTGTGGAATTCTCTGCCTCAGAGGGTGGAGGCAGGTTCTCTGGATACTTTCAAGAGAGAGCTAGATAGGGATCGTAAAGATAGCGGAGTCAGGGAATATGGGGAGAAGGCAGGAACAGGGTACTGATTGGGGATGATCAGCCATGATCACATTAAATGGCGGTACTGGCTCGAAGGGCCGAATGGCCTACTCCTGCACCTATTGTCTATTGTCTGTTGTCTGTCACCGGCTAGAGTGTGGTCCTGACCTCCCATCCACCTCATTGGAGACCTTCAAACTATCCTTAAGCGAACTTCACTGGACTGCATGTTTTGCCCTTTATGCTGTATCTATACACTGTGGACAGCTTGACCGTAATCATGTATAGTTTTTGCACTGACTGGATACCACACGACACGTGTGCCCTGGGTGGACAAGAAATGCTGGAGAAACTCAGCAGGTGAGGCAGCATCGATGGGGAGAAGGAATTGGCGATTTTTCGGGTCAAGACTCCATCTTCAGACTGATGTCGGGGGGCGGGGGGCGGGAAAAAGAATGGAAGTAGGCAGAGACATTAGGACTTGTGGGAGAACTTTGAAGGGGGGGGGAGGAGGGAGAAAGCAAGGGCTATCTGAAATTGGAGAAATCAATGTGGTACACTTGACAATAATGAACAAAACAAAATGTTTGGAGTTTTCTAACTAATGAAGCTGGGGTGGTCTGGTGTTGCGTATATCCAACATCCAACTTTATTCACGTTACTAAGTAAGTAAGTTTATTGGCCAAGTATTCACATACAAGGAATTTGCCTTGGTGCTCCGCCCACAAGTAACAACATGACATACAGTGACAGTTACGAATGACTCAGAAAACACTAAATATTAATAATAATAATAATAATAATAAGAAGACATTAATGATAAAACACCATTGATCAAGCATGTGAACCAACAAAATACCAGATCAAAGGGAGGCTACAGATTTTTGGCTGTTGAGTAGAGCAACTACTCGTGGATAAAAACTGTTTTTATGTCTGGCTGTGGCAGCTTTGACAGTCCGGAGTCGCCTTCCAGAGGGAAGTGATTCAAAGAGTTTGTGGCCAGGGTGAGAGGGGTCAGAGATGATCTTGCCCGCTCGCTTCCTGGCCCTTGCAGTGTACAGTTCGTCAATGGAGGGAAGGTTGAAGCCAATAACCTTCTCTGCTGATCGGATGATTCGCTGCAGCCTCTGGGTGTCGTGCTTGGTGGCCGAGCCAAACCAGACCATGATGGAGAAGGTGAGAACAGACTCTACGATGGCCGTGTAGAATTGGACCATCATTGCCTGTGGCAGGGTACACAAAAGGCTGGAGAAACTCAGCGGGTGCAGCAGCATCTAAGGAGTGAAGGAGATAGGCGACGTTTCGGGTCGAGACCATTGCCTGTGGCAGATTGTGCTTCCTCAGCTGCCGGAGGAAGTACATCCTCTGTTGTGCCATTTTGACTTACTCTCTTCATCATGGCTCGATTGTAATCATGTATTGTCTTTCCGCTGACTGGTTAGCGTGCAACAAAGGCTTTTCACTGTACCTCGATACACAATAAACTAAACTCAACTAAGGTAACAATTAATGGATACGAAGGGGTTGAGGGATATAGATTGATGCAGGAAAGTCGTGCAGAGAAGGCCAGGGTCTAAAGGGTCCACCAGCATGCAACTCTATGCGATGAGCATGACCTAACGTGGTCGCTTGAGCCGTCCGGCGTCGCGGGGCCGGTTCCACTTCGATCGCCGGAGCCGTGCGGAATTGTGCGGAGTTCGTCCCGATATCGTGCGGGGCTCCGAAAAACTGACCATGTTCAAAAATTCCGCGCGGCAACGGCTTGTCGGCTCGCAGTCGCCTCGACGCATTACACACCGCCTCGACGTCGTGCCTCCGTGACCCTCTCTGTAGGTGCCTCCATGACCCTCTATGTGTGTGGCTCCGTGGCCCTCTGTGTGTGTGTGCCTCTGTGCCCCTCTCTGTGTGCCCCTCTCTGTCCTGGCGAACTTACCTTTAAGACTTCGCTCCAAGTTCGCCTCACTCTGCGCCGCGTTGCGCCACTCACCCGACCTCCGTGCGGCCCTCGCTGCCGGTTTGGTCGCGCTTGCCGCATGCACGCACATGCTACTGGGAACGGCCCTGTACAGGGATCACCCGACCTCCGCGCGGCCCCCGCTTCTAGTTTGATCGCGTTCATCGCATGGAGTCAGATGCTGGTGGGACAGGACCTTTACTGAATGGTGGAGAAGCAGGAGGAGCCTAATTGTCTACCCTTGCTTCCATTTTCTATGCCTCTAAGTACCTGTCGGATCTTCCCGAGTTAGACACAAAAAGCTGGAGTAACTCAGCGGGACGGGCAGCATCTCTGGAGAGAAGGAATGGGTGACGTTTCGGGTTGAGACCCTTCTTCGGAGTGATCTAAACGCATCTCTTTCGACGTGTGGTCCCCTGTGAAGCCTGACGGAAGCATTTGTTGCCAACACTGATGAATCCATTTATAACCAATGCCACGTTTTCCCCACAGACCATCACAGAGAAGCACAGACTGAGTTTTCCTGAAACTGTTGATGAAAGCCTGGACGTGTCGGAGGATGAAGGTGAGTGGTGGAATCTCTCGACGAGGGCTTGACCCACCGTGTTCCACTCATACGCATTTAAACAGATGAAAAATCTTCTTTAACTATGACAACTCACACTGATCTATCACAAAGATACTCCTGTTTTATGCACAGTCAGCATACAACCTGAGTTGTTTCGATCCCAAACACAAACTCTGCAGATTCAAAAATGTTCTCAGTGAATCTAAAAGATCCCTCTCAGATTAGTGCCAATCCTAGTTCTTTGATATAATATCATATTTGCAACATTAATTTTATATCAGTCATGTGAGCCTTTTTATGCGGTGGACAAAAATACTGGAGAAACTCAGCGGGTGAGGCAGCATCTATGGAGCGAAGGAAATAGACAATAGACAATAGGTGCAGGAGTAGGCCATTCGGCCCTTCGAGCCAGCACCACCATTCAATGTGATCATGGCTGATCATCCCCAATCAGTACCCCGTTCCTGCCTTCTCCCCATATCCCCTGACTCCGCTATTTTTAAGAGCCCTATCTAGCTCTCTTTTGAAAGCATCCAGAGAACCGGCCTCCACCGCCCTCTGAGGCAGAGAATTCCACAGACTCACCACTCTCTGTGAGAAAAAATGTTAGAAATGAGGAAGTGTTAGACAAAAGAAATAGGCAACGTTTCAGGTCGAAACCCTTCTTCAGATATAATGTATTTAATAATGTATTTAATATTTGATGTATTTTAATAATGTATTTAATCAAGGTGTACAGAGGTAGAAGGGAGGAAATGCAGGAGAGTGTAGTTAGAGATACAGAGATACAACAGACCCTTCGGCCCATCGAGTCCATGTTGTCCATCGAACGCCCATTCACAGGGTGCTCAGATGGCCATTTGATGTGAACGTTGAGCCATTGCCAGGGGTTTGGAGCCACCAGACTACGTGAGGGTAGATATCCTTCTAGAGGGGAGGTGAAGGGGTTTTTGCATGATAATCGAGGCGTGTCTTGGTCACTGTTACTGACGTTAATTTTTTATTCAGAATTTGTCACATTCATAAGTTATTGGAGCAGAATTAGGCCATTCGGCCCATAAAGTCCAGTCTACTCCGCCATTCAATCATGGCTGATCTATCTTACCCTCTCAACCCCATTCTCCTGCCTTCTCCCCATAACCCCTGACATCTGAACTAATCAAGAATCTATCTATCTCCACCTTAAAAATATCCATTGACTTGGCCTCCGCAGTCAATGAATTCCACAGATCCACCACTCTCTGACGAAAGAAATTCCTCCTCATCTCCTTTCTAAAGGTCCATCCCTTTATTCTGAGGCTGTGGCTTCTGGTCTTTAGCCTAATATGTTGCGTCTCTCGTAGTGTCCCTAACGAAGCTACTGTATTGTGAAAAGGACAGGTAGGTTTATGAGTGCTCTCTATGCTGTGGTCTAAATGTCACCTCTGTTGCTTCCTAGGAAACCCCCACACTCTCCTAGGTATGAGTCTGCTTTTTGCTTCAAGTCCCTGTGGCCGGTGTTAACCTAACTGAGGCAGAACCCCATTCCATGCTGCAGGACATTGAAGCAAAATGAGATTGAACCATTTGTATTTCTGGCCATTTCATCCGTCACCTGTACAACTCGCTCCAAATCTCAGTGTTACTCCAGCTTGGGGCCATTATGTGCTGTTACCATTCCAGCTTTGGCAAAGTTTGGGAAGAGGGGCAGCTCTTTATTGAAGAGTTTCCAGTATTTTGGATTTGGAGGGGCATTTCTGCATCAAAGTCCAGAGCACGGCAATGCTCGCCTCTAACTCAAAACAAAGTGCTGGAATGCTCTCTATCTCTATCTCTCTCTCTCAGCAGGTCAGATAACATTTGTCAATTTCCCTCCGCAGATGCTGCCTGACCTGCTGAGTTCCTCCAGCACTTTTGCTTTTTGCTCGAGATTCCATTATCTGTGTCTCCATTTTACCGTTCAGCCCCACTTGGACACATGTATCGTCTCAGATTTATTGGGTCGGAGAAAGTCGGTCTCCCAAAAATTGCATTGGAATGGTTTCTTGTGATGTCCAGTAGACAATGATCTGGGCAGCACACTTGAGGAGATGTCCTTAAGAACCCAGACGAGGCCCCATTTTTGGCAATGCATTCCCATTCAGGGCTTTAGCATGGATGTGTCCAAGGAGGGGAAGGATCGGGGGGGGGTGGGTGGGGGGAAGGGTTATACAGGACTTGTCGCGATGGAGAAATCCTTGCCTACGTCTTGACCTCTTTGATCAACAGGAGAAGATATCCTCGGAGTAGATGCAAACAAGTACCTGAAACAGGACGACTCAAAGGAGCAAGAGGAAGACTACTTATCTGCAAAGAAGACAACTGATTTTGACGTGTAAGACTCATTGGGGTGGAATTCATCTTCTGTCGCATGGTGTCAGTGTGCGATGTGAGGAGATGCACACAGTGGGCCATGCTTCCTAATTTGAGGAAGGACATCCTTGTGATTGGGGCAGTGCAGCGTAGGTTCCCAAGATTGATCCCTGGGAAGGCGGAACTGCCTTATGAGGAAAGATTAGAAAGACTAGGTTTGTATTCACTGCAGTTTGGAAGGATGAGGGAATACTCTTATAGAAACATATAAAATTATAAAAGGACTGGACAAGGTGGATGCAGGAAAAATGTTCCCAATGTTGGGCGAGTCCAGAACCAGGGGCCACAGTCTTAGAATAAAGGGGAGACTGAGGAGAGAAAAGTGTTTTTAACCAGAGAGTTGTGATTTTGTGGAATTCCCTGCCTCAGAGGGCAGTGGAGGCCAAATCACTGGATGGATTTAAGAGAGAGTTAGATAGAGCTCTAGGGGCTAGTGGAGTCAAGGGATATGGGGAGAAGGCAGGCACGGGTTATTGATAACCCGTGATCGCAATGATTCATTGCCATTATGGGTTATCAATAACCCGTGCCAGCCATGGTCGCAATGAATGGCGGTGCTGGTTCGAAGGGCCGAATGGCCTCCTCTTGCACCTATTTTCTATGTTTCTACGTACAATAGAGGATGAATCCTATTCCGTTGTATGAGTGCATGCAAGTATAGGGGCGTGTTGGGATACAGATGTTGCACATTGGCAATAACACCACACTGTTGGCTCAGTCGGCCTACCCACCCACTGCTAGTGGAATTATCTCTACGTTCCATGGTGGATCAAGGCTCACATCTTGCCATGTTGCGTATCTTTCAGATCAGTTTCCTTTCAGGTTCTTTTTTAGCTGCGTCAAGGTAATTGAGGGAGGACATTCTTGCTTTTGAGCGAGTGCAGTGCAGATTCACCAGGTTAATTCCAGGGATGGCGGACTGTCACCCAGAGAGCTATGAACCTGTGGAATTCCCTGCCTCGGTGGTGGCCAATTCTCCGGATGCTTTCCAGAGAAAGTTAGATAGAGCTCTTAAAGATAGTGGAGTCAAGGGATATGGGGAGAAGGCAGGAACGGGGTACTGATTGTGGATGATCAGCCATGATCACATAGTGAATAGCTGGCTCAAAGAGCCAAATGGCCTACTGCTTCACCTACTGTCTATTGTCCATTGTCTTTGGATGAAAGAATGGAGCGACTGGGCTTGTATTCACTGGAATTTGTAAGGATGAGACGGGATCTTATAGAAACATATAAAATTATTAAGGGATTGGACACACTAGATGCAGGAAACATGGTCCAGATGTTGGGGGAGTCCAGAACCAGGAGCCACAGTTTAAAAATAAGGGGTCAGCCATTTAGAACTGAGATGAGGAAAAACCTTTTCACACAGATAGTTACGAATTTGTGAAATTCTCTGCCTCAGAATGCAGTGAAGGCCAATTCACTGGATGCATTCAAAAGAGTTAGATAGAGCTCTTAGGGCTAGTGGAATCAAGGGGTATGGGGAGAAGGCAGGAACGGGCTACTGATTGTGGATGATCAGCCATGATCACATTGAATGACGTTGCTGGCTCGAAGGGCCGAATGGCCCACTCCTGCACCTATTGTCTATGAATCTATGTATCTATGTAAAGAGCCAAGATCAGATGTAGGACGACAAAAATGCTGGAGAAACTCAGCGGGCGCGGCAGCATCTATGGAGCGGAGGAAATAGGCAACGTTTCGGGCCAAAACCCTTCTTCAGTCTGATGCAGGGTGGGGGGGGGGGGCGGGAAGAAGAATGGAAGAGGAGGAGCCAGAGGGCTGAGGGAGAGCTGAGAAGGGGAGGAGACAGCAAGGGCTACTGGAAATTGGAGGTCAATGTTCAGGCCACTTCTCCAACATCAGATGTTGGACATCACCCAGAAGTCCAGGCCAAGGAATGAGCTGGTGCATTTGAGCCTGCATTCCAACATTGATAATGTCATTGAGAAGGTGTGCGTGGATGATATTTTCACTGGAGGAGAGTTGGAGATAGGTTAAGGGGAAGCTGGTGTGAGTTTCTTTGTGTTTGTCGTTCCCTCCAGATCGTGTTCTCCTGCAGTACACAGAATGTCATTTGCTGCACCGGAAAACATGGCTGCAAAAGACCAGATCCCACCTCAAGCAGAACAGGTATGGACACATTGGGCTTTCTCAATCTTTAGAGTTTAGAAACACAGCACGGAAACAGGCCCTTCGGCCCACCGAATCCGCGCTGGCCAGCCCCCCCCCCCCGTACGCTCGCACTATCCTACACACCATGGGCAAGTTTACAATTTTACCGAAGCCAACTAACCTGCAAAAACTGCACGTCTTTGGGGCGTGGGAGGAAACCGGAGCAAACCCACGTGGTCACGGGGAGAACGTGCAAACTCCGCGCAGACAGTGCCCGTAGTAAGGCAGCAACTCCACCGCTCTGCCACTCGTGCCGCCTGCAAAACTGGCAGGAATTTTCCTCATGAGATTGAAGGGCGGGTATTAGGTTCGTAGAAATGCAGCTCGCTCGTGCTCTGTATCATTTAGTTTAGAGATACAGCGTAGAAACTGAATCTTCGGCCCACCGAGTCCACATAACCAGCGATCCCCGCACATTAACATGATCCTACACACATTGGGGACAATTTGCACTCATACCAAGCCAATGAACCTACAACCCTGTCTGTCTTTGTTGGGTGGGAGTGTGGGAGGAAACCGGAGCATCCAGAGAAAACTCATGTGGCCACATGAGAGAACAGGTCTCCAGGTTCCGCCCAAAGACATACAGGTTTTTAGGCAAATTGGCCCTAGTGTGTGTCGGATAGTGCTAGTGTATGGGGATCGCTGGTCGTTGTGGATTTGTTGGGCCGAAGGGTATGTTTCTGTGCTGCGTCTCTGAACTAAACTAAATTAAACAGAGGGTACACAAAAGGCTGGAGAAACTCAGTGGGTGCAGCAGCATCTAAGAAGGGTCTCAACCCGAAACGTCGCCTATCTCCTTCGCTCCTTCGATGCTGCTGCACCCGCTGAGTTTCTCCAGATTTATGCGTACCCTCGATTCTGCAGCATCTGCAGTTCCTTCTTTAATAAATTAAACAGACCACAAGCGAGCTGCATTTCTACGAGGGCCTTATACCCGCCCTTCAAATCTCGTGAGGAAAGTTTTGCGGGCAGAGCGGTGGAATTGCTGCTCCCGCTGCATCTCTCCGAACTGACTTTGGTGCCTTTTTTTGATTTTTGATTCTGCTGTGTGGGGATGTTTTATGTTGGTCTCTATGATGTGTTGTGTTCTTTATTTTATTGTATGGCCGTATGCAAAAACAAATTTTAGACCTCGGTCCGGCAAAAAAGTGCCATCGTCATATCGTACTAGACAGCTCCCGTGGTTGGGATCGAACCCTGTGTGCAGTGAAGCTGTCTCACTTGTACCTCCCCCTCTCTGTGCAGCAGCAGGCATCCATCTCCTTGTCCAAGGACTTTGACGAGGACTCCTTCACGCCCAGCAGCCCGGCCACTGAGACGTCTGATAACATCAGCCCGATTGCCAGTCCCATCCACACAGGGTAAGTGGGCTTTGGCTGGTCCATCCACTAGACCGATGGGTTGCCCTGATCTTCACGAAGACAAATGCAGTAGACGTCCTCTCTGGACCCACTGGGGAAGTGAGTCTGGGATGTCTAGACTGGAGGTCACCTCATGCAGTGTCTCTCTCATTTTATCTCCATCAGTGAACTCAGCTTGCCTTCTGCAGACATGTACGATAGCACCAACTCTATTGACAATGCCAGCATTGTCCTCCCTGGGTAAGTGGTACATGAGAGGAGGTTATCAGCCTCCTTCCATTGTCTCTCCCTTATGCTCTTCTTTCATCTTCTCCTTGTAGAAGCCTTCCATGTGAATATTAGCTCCTCACCCTGTCGTCGGAGGTTGCTGGGGCCCAGGGAGGCGATCTGCACCCAGCAACATCTCCTGTCCATCTTGTTTCATGTCTCACTAGTGAAGCCACCAGCAGTGTTGGTCCTTGTAGCGCACTTGAACCTAACCCTGTCCGGTCCGAGTAAGTGGGGGCCAGAAACTGCAGTCGGTTTGGTCAAAGTCGGGCACCTTTGCAGCTGCACTTCTGCAGTCCCTTCCAACTTGCAGCTCTGTCCACCCCCCCCCCCCCCCCCCCCCGCCAGCAATGCAGAACTAGCATGAGCTGCATCACAGGTCACCCCTATCAGTCTGTCCCACAGACAGACACGTCATTGTAGGAGCCAGAGTGAGGGAGGGGGGGGGGGGGGTCAGAGGGTGGCCTTTAGTCAGATGGAAGATAATCTGTGGAACTCATTGCCACAGAGGGCTGTGGAGGCCAAGTCAGTGGATATTTTTAAAGCAGAGATAGACAAATTCTTGATTGGAATGGGCGTCAAGGGTTATGGGGAGAAGGCAGGAAAATGGGATTAGGAGTCAGAGATCAGCCATGATTGAATGGTGGAGTGGACTCGATGGACCGAATGGCTTAATTCTAGTCCGATAACTTGTGAATGTGTGAGAGAGGGGTCGGCGGGCATATTGGGATCTGTTGAAAGATTAGGGTCAGAGTTTGATTTGGGGAGAAAGATTAAGGTCAGGGTTTAGGATGGGGTGAAAGATTAGAGTCCGAATCTGGGATTCATAGAAAGATTAGATTCATAGAAACATAGAAAATAGGTGCAAGAGTAGGCCATTCGGCCCTTCGGACCAGCACCCCCAATCAATATGATCATGGTTGATCATCCAGAATCAGTACCCCGTTCCTGCTTTCTCCCCGTATCCCTTGATTCCGTTAGCCCCAACTCGCTCTTGAAAACATCCAGTGAATTGGCCTCCGCTGCCTCTGTGGCAGAGAATTCCACAGATTGACAAATCTCTGGGTGAAAAGAGGTCAGGGTCTGCAATGAGGAGAAAGATTTGTCCCTGGTCTTGGATGGGGAGGAAGATTGGGGTCAGGGTTCAGAATGGAGTAAGGGTTGGGGTTCGGGTCTGGGATGGGGAAGTGGATTAGAGTCAGGTCTTGGGATGGGGAGAATGAATGGGGTCAGGTCTTGCATCCGGGACAGATTGGGATCAGGGCTTGGGATCGGGAGAAAGATTAAGGTCTGGGTTTGGGATGGGGGAAGGAACGTTGCTGTCTGGGTCTGGGATCTGGAGAAAGATTAGAGTCAGGGCTTGGGATGGGGAACAGGAGTGGAGTCGCGGACTGGGATTAGGAAACACATCAGGGTCAGGGTTTAGGATGGGGAGGAAGATTAGAGTTCGGGTTCAGGATGGCGGTGGAAGAATGGGGTCAGGGGTCCAGAATCGGGAGACAGATTGGGGTCAAGGCTTGGGGCCGGTCAGGGGAAAGATTAAGGTGAGGGATTGGAATTGGGAGGAAGATTTGTGCCTGGGGCTGTGGTTAGGATGAAGACCACAGTCGGAGTTAGACTGCACTTAATATTGAACTAGTCTTTGACACTGGGTCAGAGGACAGACTGGAGTCAGGGGCTCCAGAGACATGGGTTGAGGTCAGTGAGTAGACGTCAGGGTACAACTGGCATAAAGAACTCGGCCTGTGGGCTTGGCTTTGTGTCAGTAGACAGGGATACAGTTTGCAAAGTCACGTCACCCCTATCAATAGTGGTCTGATATATTCATTTGAGGAAGGACATTCTTGCTATTGAGGGAGTGCAGTGTAGGTTTACAAGGTTAATTCCCGGGACTGTCATATGCTGAGAGAACGGAGCAGCTGGGCTTGTACACTCCGGAGTTTAGAAAGATGAGAGAGCATCTCATTGAAACATATAAGATTGTTAAGGGCTTGGACATGCTTGAGGCAGGAAACATGTTCCCGATGTTGGGGGAGTCCAGAACCAGGGGCCACAGTTTAAGAATAAGGAGAAAGCCATTTAGAACGGAGACGAGGAAACACTTTTTCTCACAGAGAGTGGTGAGTCTGTGGAATTCTCTGCCTCAGAGGGCGGTGGAGGCCGCTACTCTGGATACTTTCAAGAGAGAGCTAGATAGGGCTCTTAAAGATAGCGGAGTCAGGGGATATGGGGAGAAGGCAGGAACGGGGTACTGATTGGGGATGATCAGCCATGATCACATTGAATGGCGGTGCTGGCTCGAAGGGCCAAATGGCCTACTCCTGCACCTATTGTCTATTGTCTATTAACTCATCTGTGTTGGATTAACCTGTGTTTAGTTGATCAGTCTACTAGATTAACCTGTCACTGTCAGATTATTTGTGTGATTATTTAGCCAGATAGTTTAACCCTTTGTAGTTTCTCTCCCACCAGTCTGCCCGATACTGCAAATTGAAACATTCATTCATTCATCATCGTTGAAAACATTAGCGACGTAGTGAATGCATGAATGAATGAATGAATAAGTTTATTGGCCAAGTATTCACATACAATGAATTTGCCTTGGTGCTCCGCCCGCAAGTGACAACATGGCATACAGTGACAGTTAGGAATGACACAGTGGTGCTTGTTTCCAACGGGAAGTTACAAAGAGCCGGCTTGCATTCTCCTGAAAACCAAAAGGATAAAGGGATATTCCAATGGATGTGTTTAAATTGATTAACGGATTTAATAAAAAATTAGATTGAAAGGAGCCATTTCATTCGGCAGAACACAAAAGGGCTGGAGGAAATCAGCGGGTCAGGCAGAACCTGGGGAGGGAACGCACAGGCGACGTTTAGGGTCGGGAGTCAGTCTGAAGAAGTGTCCCGACCCGAAACAAGAGTGTCCATTCCCTCTCCGGATGCTGCCTGACCTGCTGAGTTCCTCCAGCACTTTGTGTTTTGCTCAGGATCCCAGCATCTGTGGTTTATTGTGTCTCCAGGAAGCCACTTACTTTGTGGGGATTAGGGTTAGACTCTTAAATAAGAAAAAGACACAAGGTGCTGGAGTAACTCGGCGGGTCAGGCAGCATCTCCGGAGAACAAGAAGGGTCTCGACCCGAAACGTCACCTATTCCTTCTCTCCCCAAAGATGCTGCCTGTCCCGCTGAGTTACGCCGGCTTTTTGTGTCTATCTTCAGTTGAAACTAGCAGCTGCAGTTCCTTCCTACACACGGACAGGTGACGCTTTGGGCCGGGATCCTACTACAGATTCTGAATACAATGTAGAATGAGTAGATTGGAGACACACCTAAGCGTTGGAATGGGTCAGCCACAGGTGCAGTCAGTGGATGAACGCTGGTGTGCAGAGAAACTGAAATCCAAAGGTCTACTCCACAATATGTAGGAAAGAACTGCAGATGCTGGTTTAAATCGGAGATAGACACAAAATGCTGGAGTAACTCAGCCAGACAGGCAGCGTCTCTGGGGAGAGAAGGAATGGGTCTGAGGAGGGGTGTTGACCCAAAACGTCACCCATTCCATCCCTCCAGAGATGCTGCCTGTCCCGCTGAGTTACTCCAGCAATTTGTGTCTATCGTCAGCCTACTCCACAATGTTAGATTAAGAAGCGAGATCAATCTTGACCTTGTGTACTGGACCTGCTTCAGACTTGGCAGAAGCATCTGCTAACAGCACAGTATTCTGCGGCAGAGCAGTGAACTGAAGCTGTTGGAATAGGCGTGGAGGGACCCAAGCGTGGGTGGTGATGTAAGGGCTGGTCTACCAGCTATAATTCAGCATGTTACTAATATTTCACTACCATAATGTTCACTCAAAGGGTGGCATCCTTTTAGCGATGCAAGAAGCAGGCCTTTAATCGCTGGGCTTCACTGCAAATGTAATGAGTGCTTTGAATCTCCTGCCTGGAGTATTTAATTTGCAGCATTTGTAGCTTCGTTCTAACAATCTTCCTGATGAGTGTCTGCTGGCAGGCTCGGAGCTTATTTCATTTAATTGATTTCCGAAGCTTTAAATTGCAGTGCGATCATCAGTGAAAATATCACAGCTCTGAGATAATCTTGGGGAGATTTCTGCTCCAGATGAAGGTTTAACGCGGTCGTGATGATTTACGAAATAATTCATGTTCACAGGTGATAGGAGCACAATTAGGCCATTCGGCCCATCAAGTTTACTCCGCCATTCAATCATGGCTGATCTATCTCTCCCTGCTAAATCCATTCTCCTGCCTTCTCCCCATAACCCCTGACACACCCATACTAATCAAGAATCTGTCTAAGGTGCATAAAAATACACACGGGTGCAGCAGCATCTATGGAACGAACGAAATAGGCAATGTTTCGGGCCGAAACCCTTATTCAGACATTAGGGACGCAGTGAGAGAATAATGAATGAATTAATCAGTTTATTGGCCAAGTATTCACATACAAGGAATTTGCCTTGGTGCTCCGCCCGTAAGTGACAACATGACATGCAATGACAATTAGGAATGACACAATGGTGCTTGTTTCCCGTCTGAAGAAGGGTTTCGGCCCGAAAAACGTTGCCTATTTCCTTCGCTCCATAGATGTTGCTGCACCCGCTGTGCTTCTCCAGCATTTTTCTGTACCCTAGATTTTCCAGCATCTGCAGTTCCTTCTTAAACACCAAAAATCTATCTATCTCTGCCTTAGAAATATCCATTGACTTGGCCTCCACAGCCTTGTGTGGCAAGCCTGGTGGAGAAGGGGGCTACAAAGCTTGATGCTAGAAAATGAAGTTAGGTTGCATCAAGCAAGCAAGTTTATTTATATCGCACATTTTCAGCTACAAAACATTTCAAAGTGCTTTACTCAAAGCATTAAAAAGCAATCAAAAGCAATTACAAAGTCATTAAAAATAATAAGTAAAAACAAGCTGAAATAGAATAAGACGTATAAAATACAAGAATAGCAATTACAGTGCTGGTTTAGACATGAATAATTATTTAATTTAACTAACATTAAAAGTAATTAAAAGCAGCGACAAAGAGGAAAGTCTACAGCCCCAATTTAAAATGATAATACTAATAAATACTTTATTGATCCCCTTGGGGAAATGCAGATCTCCCCAAGGCACCAACCAACAAACCCACACATTCAGAACGAAAGCTGACAAAAAATACAATATGGACAATACCTGACAGCAATAAATACTTAAAAAGACCCAATAAATAACTATTAAAAATGCAAAGCATCCCCATACAGCCTAGCGGTCCGTATTATAGAATCTAATGGCTGCAGGGGTGAAGGGTCTCCTGAACCGCTCCGTTCAACGGCGCAGGGAGAGGAGCCCTTTGTTGGTCCGTGTGCTCCTCTGACCCTCCAGAGTTTCATGGAGGGGGTGCCCGGAGTTGTCGAGGGTGTCCTGCACCGTGCTCCTCATACGCCTCTCAAGCACATCCCCCGCAGAGTCCACTCCCCCCCCCCCCCCAGCACTGAGCTAGCTCGTTTCACCAGCTTGTCCAACTCCTTGTTGTTTTTAGCACTGATGTTGTTGCCCCAGCAGACAACAGCGTAGAAAATGCCACTTGGTGTAGCGGTAGATTTTCATATCGTTCAGGTAATTAGCACGCTAGCCGCTATTTGGATGAGAATGGTTGAAGGGGGTGTCTTCTAAACGCATGCAAGCCCACTCAGAGACCTTCAGAGCTTCTTCTCAGATATGACTTCCAAACACAGTCTTTTGATGAATAAATGCTTTATTGTTGATAGAAAACAGTGAGATACATCCGACTCGTTACTGCAATTTTCTTCGAACTCCAGCTTATTACTTTAGACGTTAGAAAACTCCTCGTGTCTCCGTAACGCTGACATGGTCGAAGGATTGACCTTCCCCATCGTCTCTCCAAACTAATCTAAAAAACGAGACTTCTGCGCAAGCATCTACGCTCCAAACACGCCCAAAAACACGTCATAAATCCCACCCACAATGTAACGGGCAGTCTAAAATTTAAAGGCACATGCCCATCATCAGTGGCATGCAAAAGTGGCCAAATGGGCCACTACAACTTGCAACAACTTACAAGTACAGCATGTCGATGTGGATGACCAGCCATGATCATATTGAATGGCGAATGGTCTACTCCTGCACCTATTTTCTATGTTTCTATGTCATTGCGCACATTGAAGGAACTGGGAGTTGGAGCGGACCTGCATTTTTCAGGAATTTGGTTCCAAATATGTAGTGCATAAAAACTAAACGCTGCTTCTCCCTGTTTAGTTCTGACTCTGGGGATAGAAAGCATCGGGCTTAAGCAAAAGGTTAGGAGTTTAGCCTCAACACAAATTCACCATTTGAGGTCCCCAGTGTTCAGACAATGATCCAAGATGGCGCCCAACGCAAGCTCGTCACAGAGGTGGATCAGCAAACACGCGTTACAAATGCCCAACTCTTTTAGCTCTCTATCCAACAGCAGTGTTCTTACTTTATCTGGAGACTGTTGACAGCTGGATTGTAATCATGTGTTGACTTTCCGCCGACTGGTTAGCACACGGCAGAAGCTTTCCACTCTACCTCGGTACACGTGACAATAAACTCGACTCATCCCAAGACCTGTGGAATGTTTTCAGTCAACCGTTTAGACGCAGGCGGGCTGACCAAGAGTAGGATGGTAGGGAGCATGGCAGGACACTCTGGTTCAGTGCCTGAAGCAGAGATTCAAGAGGTCCATTCGATTGAATGAAAGATGTAGAATGGAAACAGACCCTTTGGCCCATCGACTCCATGCCGACCACCGAGTGCCCATTCACGTGACTGCAATGTTTTCCCAATTTTGCATCCACTCCTTACACAATAGGGGCAATTAACAGAGGCTGCTTTACAATTTACAGAACCCGAAAACCCGCACGTCTTTGGGGTGTGGGAGCACCCGGAGGGAAGCCCATGCAGTCGCGGGAAGAACGTGCAAACTCCACACAGATGGTACCTAGGGTCAGGATCGAACCTGGGTCTCTGGCGCCGTGACGCAGCGGCTCTACCAGCTGCATGGTGTAGCAATGTTACAAAATTTTGAGATTTTAAAAATCAAGTCTGCAATTTATCCCATCAGATAAAGCATAAAAATAAATTTAATTTGACACCGAATTCACTTTCATATCTTCAGTATTAAGAAAGTTATGGCCATTTTCATACTCGGAAATTAGCATCTTGTTCCCCATTGCCTTTCAATTGACTTAACTCAAAAGCTGTGATCTGGAACAGTTAAAAGCCCATAACTTTCTTAAAAATTAAGAGAACTCAATGAAATTTTCAGTTATTATAGATTGAAGCATTCTGAAACAAATATGAAACAATCTTACTTGGATGACTTGAAATTAAAGCATATAATTAGTTAGTTATCTAATTGTAGCTAATTACAAAATTCAATGAGCAGATCTAAACATCTATCCATTTCTTAAGAAAAGATAAACTTTTTTTAAATTGCCTAAGTGTCCAAATAACATTCACACAATAATCCACAATATAACATAATTTTAAAATCTCATTTCCATGAATTTCTGGGCCACATGGAAGGAATTTAGTGTTTAATGCCTGTAAATTAATGGCCATTTAAATCAACTAGCGAGTGGGTTTTAGTGGAATGCGGTGGATTAGAACGTTGCGGTTAGCGGTGAAGTCGGGAGGAAAAATACTGTTTGTTCATACATTTTTTTGGACCCCATTTCGCAACATGAAAATATTATTAAAGCCTCCCGAAAAACCAACTTTTAATATAAAAATAAACTATTTACCTTTTTTTCTCCCCTACGCAAAATCCTTCCGATTTTCGGCACTCACGGCTTTTGAAGGTGATTTTTAAGTTACTCTAGTAAATAAATAATTTAGAGTAATTTAAAAATACCTTCATTCATGAAATGTCGGAGCAATTTTTCTTCCGCAACGAAATCGCCCGACATGGATCGATTTTCCCTGCCTGTGGAAAATCGGCACTTTAAGCCCGCCCCCCTCTGAAAGTCGCCAAAGTCACCCACACGGGGAGCGGCAGAACTGCAGCGCTGCTCAAGGTAAGTTTTGTAACATACCTACATGGTGTTCCCCAATAGTTAGAACCATCTGCAATAAGAGGCCGGTGAAGATCATATAGTCCTCTGGAAGTCCGCGCGCATCACGAGGGTTGTGGGGGCTTTCTCCGTGCTGACTGGTGGTCTCTCTCGGCAGCTTTCTGGTGAGTTTCATGGTGGACGCCCGGGGGGGCTCGATGAGAGGCAGCCGGCACAACGGGATGCGGGTCATCATACCGCCGCAGACCTGCAACGCCCCCACGCGCATCACCTGCCGCCTAGTGAAGTCCCAGAAGCTGGTGAGCCCACCGCCGCTGGTGGAAGGAGAAGGGCTGGGAAGCAGAGTGGTCGCACTGGGACCAGCCGGGACTCGCTTCCAGGGGTAAGTGCATCTGTCTGTGCATCCAGCGTACCCAAGGCAGAGGATTTATAGTGTTGAGATACAGCGCGGAAACAGGCCCTTCAGCCCACCGAGTCCACATTGACCAGCAATCACCGATACACCAGTTCTATCCCACACGCACTAAACATTATACCTTTGATATCTTGTATCCGTATACTGTTTAGTCTTTTCATTGACTGGATAGTACGCAACAAAAAGCCTTTCGCTGTACCTCAGTACACAAAACTAAAATGAGTTCTCTACTAGAACTGGACCAGTCCATATCCCTTGATTCCTGTAATCTCCAGAAATCTATGAATTTTATGTACAGTTTTCTGATGGCAATAATTGCAGTGGAATGAACAAACAGAAGTCTGATGTGGAATATGTTATAGGAGTACAATTAGGCCATTCGGCCCATCTCCACCATTCAATCATGGCTGATCTCTACATCCTAATTCCATTTTCCTGCCTTCTCCCCATAACCCTTCACACCCGTTCTAATCAAGAATTTGTCTATCTCTGCCTTAAAAATATCCACTAACTTGGCCTCCACTGCCCTCTGTGGCGATGAGTTCCACAGATTATCTCTCCTCCAACTAAAGAAGTTCCTCCTCGCCTCCTTTCTAAAAGAGAGCCCTTTAATTCTGAGGCTGTGACTTCTGGTCCCAGGCTCTCGCACCAGTGGAAACATCCTCTCCACATCCACTCCCCATCCCTTTCATGCCTCTCAACAAGTGAGCAATTTGAAGCAAGTGTCAAGTCTTGAATTATTTGATGATTAAGTTTTGGTCGTTCTCCAAGGCTGAGTGTTTTAGAAACATAGAAAATAGGTGCAGGAGCAGGTCATTCGGCCCTTCGAGTCAGCGCCACCATTTAATACGATCATCCAAAATCATTCCCCCATTCCTGCTTTCTCCCGATATCCTTTGATTCCCTTAGCCCTGAGAGCTGTATCTAACTCTCTCTTGAAAACGCTGTATTCTTCGCTGTATTCCCCCAGTAAATATAATTGATTGCTTCTTGCTCCGTCGTCCTCCCTCTCTGTTCATCCAGCCCCGTCATTGTGGAAATCCCGCACTTTGCCGCGGTGGAGCACTCGGACCGAGAGCTGGTGGTCTTTCGCAGCGAGAATGGGTCGACGTGGAAGGACCACCGGAACTGCTGTGGGTCGGAGCAGCTGGAGCAGCTCCTGAGCGGAATGGATGAAGGTACGGATGCGCTGGGGTCTGGGGAGTGGGCCGTGGAGGCTGGTCCCCAACCATGGGTGGCTTTCATAAGTTTGTACGGGATAGGAGCAGAATTAGGCCATACGGCCCATCAGGTCCACTCCGCCATTCAATCATGTCTGATCTTTCTTTTGTGTCTATCCTGGTAGACCTCCTCTCCAAAATCTCTATATCCTTTCATGCAGGGCATTTTAAAGTGAATTAAACTTGTGACAGTGCCATGCTGGGATTTGAACTTCGAGTGCTCTATTCATGACTGAAAACATCTCTCGCAGCCAGGGGTAACATTGGCAGATGCCTGGTAGACCTCCTCTCTAAAGCCTCCATATACTTCCTGCAAGGCTATTTAAAGTGAATTAAATCTGTGACAGAGCCAGGCTGGGATTTGAACTCCGAAACCACTCTCAGCATTCAGGATAGACACAAAAAGCTGGAGTAACTCACGGGACAGGCAGCATCTCTGGAGAGACGGAATGGGTGACGTTTCCGGTTGAGACTCTTAATTTAATTTAGAGATACAGCGCGGAAACAGGCCCTTCGGCCCACCAGGTCTGTGCCGACCAGCGATCCCCGCAAATTAACACTATCCTCAAAGTCAAAAAAAGCCAAAAAGAGTTTATTGTCATGTGTCCCTGACAGGACAATGAAATTCTTTCTTTCCTTAGCACAACAGAAAGAATTGCATTGTCCTGTCAGGGACACATGACAATACACTCTTTTGGCCGATCCTACACCCACTAGGGACAATTTTTATATTTACCAAGCCAATTAACCTACAAACCTCTTTGGAGCGTGGGAGGAAACCGAAGATCTTGGAGAAAACCCACGCAGGTCACGGGGAGAACGTGCAAACTCCGTACAGACAGCACCCGTAGTCGGGATCGAACCCGGGTCCCCTGGCGCTGCATTTGCTGTTAGGCAGCAACTCTACCGCTGCGCCACCGTGACTTCTCTGCATTCAGGGCTAACGTTGGCAGATGCCTTGTAACTGACCACGGCTTTGTGTCCGCACAGATCTGGACTCGACGGACGAGCTGGATCGGAAACGGATTTGCCGCATCACGTCCATGGACTTCCCGCTCTACTTTGCTATTGTCTCCCGAATCAGGCAGGACACGGAGTGGATCGGGCCTGAGGGCGGAGTGGTGAGCAGCACCCTGGTACCACAGGTGCAAACAACCTTCCCCGCGTCAGCAGTCATCAAGAGAGTCCGACTGGGCCTGCAGGTAAGCTTGGAGCTCGACAACCACTCACCTTGATCTTCACAGCTACAATGAACCACAATACTCTTTCTCAACATATCATCTTTAAGGGCCTGTCCAACTTTCACGACCTCTGCCGAGTTTGCCCTTGACTCGTACTCGCAGCATGGTCATCACGTGGTCGTAGGTAGGCCGTAGCAGGCCGTGATGCTAGTCGTAGGTACTCGTGGCATCAAGTAGGTCGGGGCGTTTTTTTAGGCTGACGAAAAATGTCCACGAGGTAATAAGGTCGTAAATCTTATGCCCCTGTCCCACTTAGGAAACCACTCTGGAGACTTTGCGCCCCGCCCAAGGATTCCGTGCGGTTCCCGGAGGTTTTCGTCAGTCTCCCTAATGGTCGAAAGTGGTTTCCGCTTCTTCTATGTTCCAGCGATTATTTAAAAAAATTAAAAACTAGCCGCGACTAAAAATAGGTTGCTGTTTTAAAAATCGGTAATTTTTTAGTCGAAACCGGTTGCGATGCTAGTTGATGGTGGTTGTCGGAGGTTGAAGGTGGTTGCAGGTAGTGGAAGGTAAGATCTTTTTTTCACCCAGTTTTATTCCACCAGGGAGGTCTTACCTTCCACTACCTGCAACCTCCGGCAACTAGCATCGCAACCGGCTTCAACTAAAAAATTACCAGTTTTTAAAACGGCAACCTATTTTTAGTCGCGGCCGGTTTTGAATTTTTTTAAATAATCGCCGGAACATAGAAGAAGCGGAGACCACTTTCGACCATTAGGGAGATTGACAAAAACCTCCGGGAACCGCACGGAAACCTTGGGTAGGGCGCAAAGTCTCCTGAGGTTTGCGTTCAGGTTTCCTAAGTGAGACAGGGGCATAAGGTCATGTAAGTGGGACAGGCCCTTTAGACTTTTCATCTTCAGACTCAAAATGGACCCCTCTGGCGCAGAAGGCACAGTAGACCCCTCGACACATCTCGGGCCTGTGGTTCTAATGAGGGGTTCTGTTCTAGTTAAAGAGTGCGAGGGAGGGAGTCATTTTATTCACACCCCCAGCATTGTTCACCTCTAGTTGACTAACCTGGGGCTATTTATCTGCCTTTAGACTTCAGAGAAACAGCGAGGAAATGGGCCCTTTGGCCCATCGAGTCGGTGCCCCACCAGTGAAATCCCCATTCACCAGCACTATCCTACACACCAGTGACAATGTACAATTTGCGGAACGTCATTAACTTACAAACCTCCAAGTATCTGGAGTGTGGGAGCACCTGGAGAAAACCCACGCGGGTCACGGGGAGAACGTGCAAACTCCGCGCAGACTGCACCCCTTGTCAGGATCAAACGGGGGGGGGGGGGGCGTTGTAAGGCAGTAACACTACCACTGCCCCTAGACATGGTCACAAGCTGGTGTCCTCAAAAATCAGTAATTAAAATAACTGAAAGAATGTGACCTTTAAGTTACGGGGACATAATGCATGAAGGTGGATTCACCTACATTGCCAACTGCATCAACCAATTGGCTCTGAGGAGGACCGATGTTGAATCAGGTTTTGAGCAAAGCAACTTTCACAACGATCCCAAGAAATGTTTGTAACTTCTCAAGTGTAGTCACCGTTGTAATCTAGGAACATGGGGCCGTCTGTAGCGGCAACTGCAGATGGTTCAAGGCCCAAACCAAGGGTGAATAGGAGGAAGATTGACTGAATTTTATCGCCTTCCATCACAGTGAGGAATGCCAATTACACCATGATGGATGTTTATGTTAAACTCTGTTGTGTATTGTGTTTGTTTTACTTGTATGGCTGTCTGGTCACCCAAATATCACTGTGCCTTGTTTGATGCATGTGACAATAGATGTGAACTAGAACTTGAAATAGGAGAGAGACGAGGTGGTACACAAGATAAATCTCTTGCTGTTTACCGTGTGATGCAGCAAGTTGAAAGGTTAAAGGAATGTCTCCCCAGTCTTGATGGAGTCAAGGTCACACAGAGGGAGACACAGGCCCTTCAGCCCAACACGTCTGTGCCATCCATCAAGGCACATATCTTTACAAATCCCATTTACCAGTACTTTTCCCTGCAGTGTAGGATAGAACTAGTGTAGAAGGGCCAGTGCGGACTCGGTGGGCCGAAGGGGCTGTTTGCACACTGTATCTCCAAAACTAAACCAAACTGAACTATGGAATGGTCTAGAAGGTTTAGTTGTGTGACCAGTGTGCGTGACTCTCTAATTCCATTGGATGTTGATAATAACTTTCCAAAGTACCTTGAATCCTCGGGGATCATCAAACATTTAAAATACTTTTAAAAAATATTTTATCACAGTCGAGTGGTTGCAATTCACCCCCAGTCCGATGTTTGATATTCCATTCATAGAAACATAGAAATTAGGGCAGGAGTAGGCCATTCAGCCCTTCGAGCCTGCACCGCCATTCAATATGATCATGGCTGATCATCCAACTCAGTACCCCGTACCTGCCTTCTCTCCATACCCTCTGATCCCCTTAGCCACAAGGGCCACATCTAACTCCCTCTTAAATATAGCCAATTAACTGACCTCAACCCTCTGTGGCAGAGAATTCCAGAGACTCACCACTCTCTGTTTGAAAAAAGTCTTTCTCATCTCGGTCTTAAAGGATTTCCCCCTTATCCTTAAGCTGTGACCCCTTGTCCTAGACTTCCCCAACATCGGGAACAATCTTCCTGCATCTAGCCTGTCCAACCCCTTAAGAATTTTATAAGTTTCTATACGATCCCCTCTCAATCTCCTAAATTCTAGCGAGTATAAACCGAGTCTATCCAGTCTTTCTTCATAAGACAGTCCTGACATCCCAGGCTAGACATTCGGTCTAGGACTTTGTTCAATTCACAGGATTTGAGCATTTTGATCTATAAAATGCCACTAAGTAGTTGGGTATCTTGCCAGAACTTTAACTACACTTAACTGAACTAAATGTGGAGGAAGGAACTGCAGATGCTGGTTTAAACCGAAGATAGGTACAAAGAGCTGGAGTAACTCAGCGGGACAGGCAGCATCTCTGGAGAGAAGGAATGGATGACGTTTCTCGTCAAGACCCTTCCTCGTTGAAATGACCATGGCAGAGACAAAAGGGAAAGACAACGTTTGAAATTAAATTCATAAATTAAACATGGACCCAAAACGTCACCCAACCCTTCTCTCGAGAGATGCTGCCTGTCCTGCTGAGTTGCTCCAGCTATTTGTGTGTGAGTGAACTAAACCCGTTGATGTGTTAGTACCTGATGGTCATGTCTTTCCCCAGGCCCAGCCTATTCCCGACGAGCTGGTGACAAAGTTGGTGGGTAACCAGGCGACCTTCAGTCCGATTGTAACGGTGGAGCCACGGAGAAGGAAATTCCACATCCCGATAGGTCTCCGCATCCCACTGCCGCCCTCGTGGAGGAACAGCCGGCAGAACAGCTGTGAAGGAGACGAGACCAGCCTGAGGCTTCTATGCAGTGTCATCGGTCAGTCCACCTAATCCCCTCTGCACAGCTTTTGGTGAACCTCACACGAGCAGTGAACTTCACACACTAGTTAATGTCGCTTTATCTTCAGCACAGACTTCCCTAGTTACAAGCTAGTTGCAAGGGTGACACGGTGGCGCAGTGGTAGAGTTGCTGCCTTAAGGGCCTGTCCCACTGTACGAGGTAATTCAGCAGTTCTCCCGAGTTTCCCCTGATTCGAACTCTGAGAATTACGGTAATAGCCGCTCGTAGGTAATCGGGGCTCTCGTGGACATGTTGAAAAACTTCACGAGTTTACCGCGTTTCCCGAGTACCTGCCGTTAGCGTTACGAGCCGCGAAGAGACATCCACGAGCTCCGACGTACCCGCTACGTACATTCTACAAACTTACCAAGAGTTCGATTTTTTTTTAAACTCGGGAGAACTCTTGGGTAAACTCGTATAGTGGGACAGGTCCTTTACAGTGCTTGCAGGCCCGTAGATCCGGGTTCGATCCCCACTACGGGTGCTGTCCGTACGGAGTTTGCACGTTCTCCCCGTGACCTGCGTGGGGTTTTCTCCGAGATCTTCGGTTAGTAGGTTAATTGGCTTGGCTTTGTACACTTGGTATAAGTGTAAATTGTCCCGAGTGTGTGTAGGCTTGTGTTAATGTGCGGGGAGTGCAGACTCGGTGGGCCGAAGGGCCTGTTTCTGCGCTGTATCGCTAAACTAAACTAAGCTAACATCAACAGGGGTCTCACTAGAATGATTGCTCGCTGACCCAAATGTCTTTATATAATTTCGTACCTTGTTCACCCCTTTATCTCTATCGCACATGCTCATTCCAATGAGGAAGCATCTTGATACAAAACGTCACCCATTCCTTCCAACCAGAGATGCTGCCTGTCCCGTTGAGTTACTCAGCATTGCGTGTCTGTCTTCGCTGTGCAATGATGCTTTTATTGTCGTGCAAACACATAATGAGGTTCCTTTCTCACAAACAGTCCAGTCGAGTATTGCAATACCTAAGCATCGAACAGCACCTCATATTTCGCTTGGGTAGTTTACACCCAGCGGCATGAACATTGACTCCTCAAATTTCAGATAGTCCTTGCTTTCTACCTCCTTCCCATCCACCTTCCCAGCTCTGCCACAAGCCCACTGCCTCTATTCTACCTGTACCTACATCTCCATTCCCTTTGTCCTGCTTTCACACCTTACACTTCCTTATCTATATGCCTCCCTCCCACCGGACATCAGTCTGAAGAAGGGTCTCGACCCGAATCGTTGCCTATTCCTTCTCTCCACAGATGCTGCCTCACCCGCTGAGTTTCTCCAGCATTTTTTGTCTACCTTCCCTATGTACACAATGTCTTTGTACACAAGGGACACCAGATGGGACACCACAATATTCATGTACACAAGTTCATAAGTGTTAACTGAAACAGGTGCATGGATAGGACAGGTTTAGAAGAGAATGGGCCAAATGCAGGAAGGTGCGACTGGTGTAAATGGGACATGTTGGTCGGTATGGGCAAGTCGGGCCGAAGGGCCTGTTTCCACGCTGTATCACTCGATGACTCAGGACAAATTCTAAGCCACATTTGTTTTCAATCTCATCTCCTTCCAATTTTCTTCTGATACAAACATTATCCCCCACCTAATAAGGTCTCGGCATTCTCCTTAAAAGCATCCTGTATCCTGTCACAAGAACATAACATAATGTTTCACATATTGGCATAATATCTGTCAATATTTCAGGTCCCTTGAGGGATGTAATTTGTAACTGTTAAAATCCTCTGCTTCAGAGAAATTGGAAGCTTTTCCAAAAATCGTTCAAAATTACATAAGGGGCAAAGAAGGCTCAGTAGCTTTGGTAGCACTCCAAGCTGATGGCTATTGTGCAATTTCTAATTGATTCCAGACAAATATTTACCCTGCTGCAAATTGTCACCATTTTACGTAACCTTTCGAATAATATCCTTCAGGTTCTGCAAAGAATTCTTCAACATCCACTCAGATCTTCTTAATGATACGTTATATATTTTAATCACTCATTTGCAATATTTTAAGTAAGTAAGTTTATTGGCCAAGTATTCACATACAAGGAATTTGCCTTGGTGCTCCGCCCACAAGTAACAACATGACATACAGTGACAGTTACGAATGACTCAGAAAACACTAAACATTAATAATAATAAAACATTCATGATAAAACACCATTGATCAAGCATGTGAACCAACAAAATACCAGATCAAAGGGAGGCTACAGATTTTTGGCTGTTGAGTAGAGCAACTACTCGTGGATAAAAGCTGTTTTTATGTCTGGCTGTGGCAGCTTTGACAGTCCGGAGTCGCCTTCCAGAGGGAAGTGATTCAAAGAGTTTGTGGCCGGGGTGAGATGGGTGAGAGATGATCTTGCCCGCTCGCTTCCTGGCCCTTGCAGTGTACAGTTCATCAATGGAGGGAAGGTTGCAGCCAATAACCATCCGAGTAATAATCCAATCCAATCTTTCTTCTCCTTGGTTGTTTAAGAAGGAACTGCAGTTGCTGGAAAATCGAAGGAAGACAAAAATGCTGGAGAAACTCAGCGGATGAGGCAGCATCTATGGAGCGAAGGAAATAGGCAACGTTTTGAGTCGGGTCTGAAGAAGGGTCTCGACCCGAAACGACGCCAATTTCCTTTGCTCCATAGATGCTGCTTCACCCGCTGCGTTTCTCCAGCATTTTTGTCTACCTTTCTTTTTCTCAGTGTAGGGAGGAACTGCAGATGCTGGTTAACAGCGAAGTGCTGGAGTAACTCAGTGGGACAGGCAGCTTCTCTGGAGAGAATGAATGCGTGATTTTTTTTGGGTCGAGACCCTTCGTCAGACTAACATTCTCTTTCCTCTCGTCCCGACTCTCGTTCCAGCCTCCAGCCTGACATCATCTAGTGGCCATTCAGAGGGTCAGCCATGAGTGCAGGATGTAAAATAGTACTCATGCAGATTGTCGACAGGATATTCTCGAAACGTTCCGTCGTCACTGGCTGTGCAAACAGGAACTGAGCGCGCGATTTGTCGCGGAGACAGAGGAAAGCGCTCTGTCACTCCGCTCGGAGATGGCAATAATAGTATTGGTCTCGTCGGCCCGCGCCTGCATTCACCTTGCTGTGTTTAATCCTACAGGGGGAACGGGTGCTGCCCAGTGGGAGGATATCACGGGGACCACCAAACTCCTCCATGCTAACGACTGCGCAAACTTCACCACCAATGTATCGGCAAGGTGAGCAGTGTTTGGCTTGGTCTAGTCTAGCGATAGAGCGCCGAAATGTTCAGCATGGCCATTGTGGCCCGAGGGCTTGTTCCTGCGTAGAGTCATAGAGTCGTAGATGTGGGAACAGGCCAACTTGTCCACACCAGCCAACATGTCCCAGCTACACTAGTCCCACCTGCCGGCATTTGGTCCATACCCCTCCAAACCTGTCCTATCCATCACTTAAACACTATCCATGTACCTGTCTGTGTTCAGAAAGTGTATGTTCAGAAATAAGCCAGTCTTAGTAACAAACAAGTGCACAAAAGTGCCGGAGTACCTCAGCGGGATAGGCAGCATCTCTGGAAAACATGGATAGGTGACATTTCAGGTTGGGCCTGAGGTGACATGAAACGTCACCAATCCAGGTTCTCCAGAGATGCTGCCTGACCCGCTGAGTTACTCCAGCACTTTGTGTCTTTTTTGGTAAACCAGCATTTGCAGTTCCTCATGTCTCTGGTCTCAGTAACGGTAGTCATGAAGTTGCTGGATGGTTACAAGAACCCATCTAACTCAATGTTATCATGTTGGAGACTATGTCTGTCGCTCTTACACATCCGACCCCTAGATGGCACCCTAGATCACCAGTTTAGTTTAGTTTTGACCAGCCATCCCCACATATTAACACGATCCTACACAATTTACAATTTAGCAAGCCAAATAGCCTACAAACTTGTACGTCTTTGCAGTGTAGGAAGAAACAGGAGCACCCGGAGAAAACCCACGCAGGTCACGGGGAGAACATAGAAACTCCGTACACACAGCACCTGGAGTCAGGATCGAACCTGGGACTCTAGCACTGCGCCACTGTGCCAACCAGTTGGCTTACTCTGAATTGGCCACTCCTGTCGGGACAACAAGGGCTGAGCAATAGGTGGCCAACCCTGAGGAAAAACTTTTTCACCCAGAGAGTTGTGAATCTGTAGAATTCTCTGCCACAGAAGGCAGTGGAGGCCAATTCACTGGATGTTTTCAAGAGAGAGTTAGATAGAGCTCTTAGGGCCAACGGAATCAAAGGAATGTGGGGGGAAAACTAGGAGATTGAGAGGGGATCTTATAGAAACTTACAAGATTCTTAAGGGGTTGGACAGGCTAGATGCAGGAAGATTGTTCCCGATGTTGGGGACGTCCAGGACAAGGGGTCACAGCTTAAGGATAAGGGGGAAATCCTTTAGGACCGAGATGAGAAGGAATTTTTTCACACAGAGAGTGGTGGGTCTCTGGAATTCTCTGCCACAGAGGGTAGTTGAGGCCAGTTCATTGGATATATTTAAGAGGGAGTTAGATGTGGCCCTTGTGGCTAAGGGGATCAGAGGGTATGGAGAGAAGGCAGGTACGGGATACTGAGTTGGATGATCAGCCATGATCATATTGAATGGCGGCGCTGGCTTGAAGGACTGCATGGTCTACTCCTGCACCTATTTTCTATGTTTCTATGTTTCTAACCCTTGAATGAATGACCAGACGTGTTGTGACTGCCCTGCAGGTTCTGGTTGGCGGACTGTCCCCGCACTGCGGAGGTGGTGAACTTTGCCACCCAGATCTACAACGAGCTGATGGCGGTGCCCTACATGGCCAAGTTTGTGGTGTTTGCCAAGATGCACGACGGCCGCGACGGCCGGCTGCGGTGTTACTGCATGAGCGACGACAAAGTGGACAAGACCCTGGAGCAGCACGAGAATTTCACGGAAGTGGCGAGAAGCAGGGACATTGAGGTGCGTCCTCTCATCCTTCCAAAACCCCTTGTGGGTGGCTTGGTGTTCAGAATCGCTTGTTGCAAGAATCAGGACTCAAGATCCAAGAGAGTTTATTGTCATGTGTCCCTGACAAGACAATGAAATTCTTGCTTTGCTTCAGCACAACAGAACATAGTAGGCATTGACTACAAAATAGATCAGTGTGTCCATATACCACAATATAAATATATACACACATGAATAAATAAACTGATAAAGTGCAAATAACAGATAATGGGCTATTAACGTTCAAAGTTTTGTCTGATCCAAGTTTCATCGCCTGATGGTTGTGGGCGAGTAGCTATTCCTGATCTTCAATTGCCACAATTTATATCAATATCTAAAACAGAAATCCACAGAGTCACAGGGAGAACGTGCATACTCCACACCAACAGCAAGGATCAAGTCCCAGTCGTTGTTGTGAGGCAGTGGCTTCACGAGCTGTGTTATAATCTTAAGTGTTGGCCTGGACATCTCTTAGATTGAGTTTCAACACCCAACCCATTTTTAATGAGAACGACCATTTTTAATGAGGTTTCAAGGTCGGTTTATTGTCATATGTACTAGTTAAGGTACAGGGCAATTTGAGTTACCATACAGCCACACTAAGTGAAAAGCAACAAGACACACACCTACATATAATAAAAGTTAACACAGACATCCATCACAGTGGATTCCACATTCCTCACTGTGATGGAAGAGCAATAAGGTTCAATCTCAATATCAAAAACAGCAATCAAACCCCATTTTGAAAACTTACTCCTGGCAAATCTGATTTCTCTGTATAATTGCTGTTGTTGCATAGCAACAGGAGTAGGCCTCAAGCCTTTTCTGCCACTCAGTGTTGCCATGGTGATGTGAACCAAACTCCACAAACCTGCCACTGTCCCATGTCGCTCAGTGCCTTCATTTTAAATTTGACGTTTTGTTGAATGAAACGTTTGCTGGTACTTGAAGGGGTTTCCGTTCTCTGGTGTGGGTTGTCTCTGGAGAGGCATTGTATCCACCTGGCGTTGGACAAGGCCACCATTTAATGTCATGCCAAAGATGGCTCTCATCTGTGCTTCTGTGCCTTGTGTCCGTACCCTGTGGTTGTCTGGTCATTGGGTTAGGCGGCGTCGTGACTATCCCGGCCCCTTGTGCTGCTGAACAAAGACGGGCAGAGTGGATAGAGCTCTTCGGGCCAAAGGGATCAAGGGATATGGGGAGAAAACAGGAACGGGGTACTGATTCTGAATTGTTGGCCATGATCGTATTGAATGGCGGTGCGGGCTCGAAGGGCCGAATGGCCTACTCCGACACCTATTTTCTGTGTTTCTATGATCTGCAAGTGGCTTGGTCTTACCTCCAGAAGCCACAAAAAAAAGCAAATCTTGATTAGATAGACACTAAATGCAGGAGTAACTCAGTGGGTCAGGCAACATCTCTGGAGAGAAGGAATAGGTGACTCATTTCTCTAATTTCAAGTAACCCTGGCGTTCCTTCTCTCTCCATCCCTCCCCCCCCCCAGTCATCGTGCAAGCATCACTGTTCGTATCCCTCGGTTATCACCTCTTCCGCAGCCAACAATGGACCATTGTGGGCTCCACCTTTCCTTGATCACCGGTGCCGGCTCTGATTTGTTCTGAACCTCAGGTTTCCCTCTCCCCTGACTCTCGGTCTAAAGGACAGACTCGACCCGGAATGTCACCTGTCCCTTTTCTCCAGAGATGCTGCCCGACCCGCTGCGTTGCTCCGACATTTTGTGCCAGCCTTCGGTGTAAACCAGCATCTGTGGTCCCTTCCTAAACTAATCTACGTTGCTCTTTCATCGTGCGCAGGTGCGGGAGGGGATGCCGTTGTACGTGGAATGTTCCGGCAACATCGTGCCCGTGAGGAAGGCGGGGCAGCAGCGGTGCTTCAACTTCCATTCCTTCAAGGAAAACCGCCTCCCTATCAGCATCAAGGTTAGTGCAGGAAGACAGCAGCAGAGACATCGAGTGATGCAAGGCGGAAACAGGCCCATCTTGCCCATCTTGCCCACACTGGCCAACATGTCCCATCTACACTTGGTCCACATCCCTCCAAACCTGTCCTATCCATGTATCTGTCCAACTGTTTCTTAAACTTTAGGATAGTCCCAGCCTCAACTACCTCCTCTGGCAGCTTGCTCCATACACTTGCCGCCCTTTGTGTGGAAGTGTTACCCTTCACATTCGTGAAAAATATACATCTTCTAGATGCGCCGGGACGCATCCTCAGTGATGTGACCTGGGGTCATCGGGTGTTTCGGGTCTCACAACATCAGACACCCTCGCCCAGGCGACCCAGCCGGGGTTGATCAGGCCCCGACTTGCGTCCCAGCAGCAACCGCCCACGGATCAGCCATCTTAGTAACCACTCTGCAGGGGTTGGGAGACTCTAGTGCGTGGAGGGACTGGGCTCTGTGGGGTGACTCCCGGCCGGGCTCCTCCTGCGTCTCACCAGGTTCAAGGCCTCTTTCTCCTTCTCCGAGCATTTCATTCTCGCCTGATGGATGTTTAGGCCACGATGGTTCATTAGGCCTTTCCGTAGCTTTGTTGGGTGTCTTTCTCACAAAAGACACAGACTGTGGCGCTAACCCAGCCTGTTCCGGGTGCCGTCTTTCCGTGCCGTCAACTGTCTCTCCAGTAGTCACCAAACTATTCTTGGTTGTCACCCAGTCTATTCCTAGGTGCCACTGGCTGAGCCAGACTTCAATGTGAAAAATATACATCTATCATTTCCCCTTCACCTTAAACCTATGTCCTCTTGTTACAAGGTTAATTCCCGGGATGGCTGGACTGTCATATGCCGAGAGAATGGAGCAGCTGGGCTTGTACACTCTGGAGTTTAGAAGGATGAGAGGCAATCTCATTGAAACATATAAGATTGTTAAGGGTTTGGACAAGCTAGAGGCAGGAAACATGTTCCCAATGTTGGGGGAGTCCAGAACCAGGGGCCACAGTTTAAGAATAACGGGTAAGCCATTTAGAACAGAGATGAGGAAACACTTTTTCTCACAGAGAGTGGTGAGTCGGTGGCATTCTCTGCCTCAGAGGGCGTTGGAGGCCGGTTCTCTGGATGCTTTCAAGAGAGAGCTAGATAGGGCTCTTAAAAATAGCGGAGTCAGGGGATATGGGGAGAAGGCAGGAACGGGGTACTGATTGGGGATGATCGGCCATGATCACATTGAATGGCGGTGCTGGCTCAAAGGGCCAAATGGCCTACTCCTGCACCTATTGTCTATTGTCTATTGTCTTTTGTCTTTGATTCCCCTACTCTGGGCAAGAGACTCTGTGCATCTACTAGATCTATTCCTCTAAAGATTTTATACACTGTGGCGATGAGATTACAACTGACTCTCTGCTGCAAGTAGGCATGGTGATGTAAGCTGTGCAGCTTAAGGTATCCCTTAGGTAGTGACCCCTGAGGCAAGGAAAGAAAGTCCTTTCGGTTTTAGTTTAGTTTCGAGATACAGCGCGGAAACAGGCCCTTCGGCCCACCGAGTCTGCACCGACCAGCGATCCCCACACACTAATGGGGCTGTCCCACTGTACGAGCTAATTCAAGAGTTCTCCCGAGTTTCCCCTGATTCCTACTCGGAGAATTACGGTAATAGCCGCTCGTAGGTACTCGGGGCTCTTGTGGACATGTTGAAAAATCTTCACGAGTCTTCCCGAGCTCGCCGCGTTTCCCGGGTACCTGCCGCTAGCGTTGCGAGCTGCTAAGAGACATCCCGAGCTCCGACGTACCCGCTTCGTACATTCTACGTGTTTGTTTTTTTTAAAAACTCGGGAGAGCTCTTGACTTACCTCGTACAGTGGGAGAGGGCCTTTACACTATCCCACACATAGGGACAATTTACAATTATACCAAGCAAATCAAACTACAAACCTGCACGTTTTTGGAGTGTGGGAGGAGACCGGAGATCGCGGAGAAAACCCACGCAGGTCACAGGGGGAACGTACAAACTCCGTACAGACAGCACCCGTAGTCAGGATCGAACCCGGGTCTCTGAGACCATAAGGCAGCAACTCTACCGCTGCGCTCTCCTTCACTCTAATCGACTTTACTCTCCTTTTCCCCGCGCCCCCCTCTCCCTCCTCATCGTCACCAACCCCACAACTGTCCCATCATTCTACACAGATCATGTCAACCGACAACATTCCAATTTATCGTGAACCAAATCGATGGCACTGATGCATTAACAGCGTTCCCTTCCGCCCCTGAAGGCCGTGTAGATTCCTGTCACTATTACTCATGTTAATATGTGTATAATAACAGCGGCATATGGACCATAAATCTCTACCAGTCTTGGCCTATCATCGTCCTTGGCTCCACAGCACATTGACAGTAAATTAGCAGAAGGAAGACAAAAATGCTGGAGAAACTCAGCGGGTGAGGCAGCATCTATGGAGCGAAGGAAATAGGTGACGTTTCGGGTCGAGACCCTTCTTCACACTCGACCCAAAACGACTGCAGATGCTGGAAAAATCGAAGGTGGTCAGAAATGCTGGAGAAACTCAGCGGGTGAGGCAGCATCTATGGAGCGAAGGAAATAGGTGACGTTTCGGGTCGAGACCCTTCTTCACATAATCTCGACCCAATACGTCACCTATTCCTTCGCCTATTCCTTCGCTCCATAGATGCTGCCTCACCCGCTGAGTTTCTCCAGCATTTTCGTCCACCTTCGATTTTTCCAGCATCTGCAGTTCTTTCTGAGACGGTAAATTAGAAGTACGCTAAACCCTCATTTTAACCCACGTCTTTATAACGGATTTTGGTTATAGCGGACAGAACTATCGGTGGATGCCGATGCCAGTCCCGTCTCACACACACACCCCCCCCCCCCCCCCCCCCCCCCCCCCCACGGTCTTGACTACGGGTACTGTCTGTCTGGAGTTTCTCCCTTCGACCGTGTGGGTTTTCACCGGGTACTCCGGTTTCCTCCCACACTCCAAAGATGTGCAGGTTTGTAGATTAATTGGCTTTGGTTAAACGTGTAGGGTAGTGTTAGCGTATGGGGTGACCGCTGGTCGGCGCGAACTCGGTGGTCCGAAGAGCCTGCTTCAGCGTTGTATCTCTGGAATCTAAAGTGTGGTTCTGGCATTAAGGTGCAGCACGGAAACAGTCCATTCAGCCCACTGCGTCCGCGCCGACCAGCGATCACCCCGTACGCTAACACTACCCTACGCACTAGGGACAATTTATAATTTTTACCAAGGCCAATCAACCTACAAACATGTACATCTTTGGACTGAGGGAGGAAACCGGAGCACCTGGAGAAAACCCACATGGTCACAGGGATTCAAGATTCAAGAGAGTTTATTGTCATGTATCCCAGATAGGTCAATGAAATTCTTGCTTTGTTTCAGCTCAACAGAATATAGACGGCATTGACTACAGAACAGATCAGTGTGTCCATATACCATTACATAAATAGATACACACATGAATAAATAAACAGATAAAGTGTAAATAAACAGACAATGGGCTATTAATGTGCAGAGTTTTGTTTGAGGAGTTTAATAGCCTGATGGCTGTGGGGAAGTAGCTATTCCTGAACCTGGTCGTTGCAGTCTTCAGGCTCCTGTACCTTCTACCTGAAGGTAGCGGGGAGATGAGTGTGTGGCCAGGATGGTGTGGGTCCTTGATGATGCTGCCAGCCTTTTTGAGGCAGTGACTGCGATAGATCCCCTCGATGGAAGGGAGGTCAGAGCCGTTGATGGACTGGGCAGTGTTCATCTGGCAGAGAAGGTAGTCAGGATCGAACACTGAATCTCTGGTGCTGTGAGGTGGCAACTTAATTAGTACGGGTGTCAGGGGTTATGGGGAAAAGGCAGGAGAATGGGGTTGAGAGGGAAAGATAGATCAGCCATGATTGAATGGCATAGTAGACTAGATGGGCTGAATGGCCAAATTCTGCTCCTATAACTTAAGAGCTTATGGAACTACCACTATGCCACTGTGCCGTCCCAAGAAGATTTTGAATGTAGAGGTTGGGGACTATTGTAATATATATGTCTGCTAGGTATCCATGGAGGGAGAGTGCTTTATACTTGTCTTGCCTTTGTCCAGGTGAGGGACCTCGGCAAGGACCACACTGGCCACATCTCCTTCCTTCGCAAGCCCACGAAATACGAAGATCTACAGCACATCATCTGTAACCTGAACATCACCATGCCTCCGTGTGTGAAGGTAAGGTACTGTTGCCCCCCCAGAGGCTCGCTAAACACAGTGTATGGCGTGCACAGCCTACAGTTGCAAGACGACTTGTTCTGTTTGATCTTCTGTTTGTGCACGGCAGGTTGATTGCACTCGTTGAAGCAGGGTGGACCACGTGAAGGTTGCAATCTCCCACCCCTAGCTAAACACGCTACTTTAATATTCCAGTGCTGAGAAGCTGAGCAGAAAATCCTCCTGTGTTTTCATTCCACTCATTATCCCGAAGGCACTATTGTCAAAGGGAAGGGCTCATGACACTGGCCGGTGGCACAGAGTTGGTGGCAGAGTTGCTGCCTTACAGCGCTTGCAGCACCAGAGACCCGGGTTCCATCCTGACTACGGGTGCTGTCCGTACGGAGTTTGTACGTTCTCCCCATGACCTTGTGGGTTTTCTCCAAGATCTTCAGTTTTCTCCCACACTCCCACATACAGGTTTGTAGGTCAATTGGCTTGGTGTGTGTGTAAATTGTCCCTACTGTGTGTGTGTGTAGGATAGTCTTAATGTGCGGGGATCGCTGGTTGGTGCAGACTCGGTGGGCCGAAAGGCCTGTTTCTGCGCTGTTTCTCTAAACTAATGATTTTTTTCCTTTAAGGCAGTAGATTCTGAAGGATGTGTAAATGAGCTGCGTAAAACTATGAACAGTTGTGGGGTGGGTGATGAGGGGGGAGTGGGGGGAGGAAGAATGAGGGAGCTTAGACAGGAAGGTACTGCTTTCCTTGCCTCGGGAGTCAGTACCTGAAGCTGCACAGTTTTCAATTGCGTGACTCCTTGCTGCAGAGAGCTGGGGCTGCAATGAGCTGCGATCTCCTGCAAAGATCCTATATTGGAGCAAGATAGACCACTCCTGCTAAATGCAACGGGCTGACGTGTAGTACGCAACGGAACGGAACCGGGGCCTTTTTTTCATCCACTTCCGTAACCTGACCCGACCCGACCCGACCCGACTCGCAGTGTAATCAGCGTTGCGGGGGAACAGTTTGTGTTAATAAATTAAAATTCTGAAAATGAGGAGAAGAGTTTTACCAAAGAACTTTTATTTTTACGAGGATGTTTCCGTAACCGGCTTCCGTCTCCACGCTAGTATCCTACGCGATCTTTGGTGTGGAGACGGAAGCCGGTTACGGAAATGGGGCCTTGAATTACCCATGAATCCGCCCATGACCGTACTACGAGTGGACCATCTTGCTCGATATAGGATCTTTGATCTCCTGTCTGTTGCCGTCTGCCGTATTCTATGTGCGTTCTCTCTCCTGCCAGGTGGATGGGAGCGAGGAGCGGCGTCGCAACCTGACCCCGTTGGCCCTCCGTGAGCGATACAACACGCTGACCGAACCGGCCCTGGGTACGCACTCTCCACACAACCCCCACAAGAGGCAGACAAGGCTCGTTTCCTCCAAAACCAGCTCCCTTAAAACTCAGGCGAAAAACCGTGCTGTAAAGTAACTGCGCACGAGTTCCACGCCTGTTTATTAGAGGTTAAGATTAGATGAGAAACTGAGCTGTGGTAAATGAAACTTAAGGGCCTGTCCCACTTAAGCAACCTTGGCTCGCAAATTACGCCACCTCGTGATCGCTTGAGGGGTACGGGCACCATATGTCCGAAAAGGGCCGGTCCCACTTAGAAGCGCGGAGTTGTGCGGGGCTGGTCCCGACATCGCGCGGGGCTCCGAAATTCTGGCAGTGGCCGAAATCTTTGCGCGCCAACAGCCTGTCGGCACGCAGGCGCATTGCGGTCGTACACAGTGTCTTGAAGTCGTACATAACATCTTGACCGCGTGGCGTTGCGCGATGACGTCACCGCCCGGCGTGGCGTTGCGTGATGACGTCACCGCCCGACGCCGTGCGAGGCCCAAATTCAGTCGGCCCGCCTCCTGCCCAGCTGATTGGTGGGCATGACGCAAATGACGTCGCTCGAACTTAGCGCGTACTTAGCGCAAACTTCACGTGAACTCTACTTCCGTTTGGTCACGCCAAATGCACACAATTACGTGCCAGTGGGACAGGCCCTTCAGTTACATCATTCCCAAAGGAGAACTTTGCCAGAAACTAAAGAAAAGCGTAGAAGAGGAAGAAACGAAAAACCCTCAGACTCGAGGATCTGAGCCAGAGAGAGAGGCTGCGTAAGCTGGGATTCTCTGGAGCGCAGGAGGATGAGGGGTGATCTAATAGAGGTGTATAAAATCATGGAGAATTTTACCCAGAATAGGGGAATCAGGAAGCAGAGGACAATAGGTTTAAGGTGAGGGCGGAAAGATTTAGAAACATAGAAACATAGAAAATAGGTGCAGGAGTAGGCCATTCGGTCGTTCGAGCCAGCACCGCCATTCAAAGTGATCATGGCTGATCATCCTCAATCAGTACCCCGTTCCTGCATTCTCCCCATATCCCCTGACTCCGCTATTTTTAAGAACCCTATCTAGCTCTCTCTTGAAAGCATCCGGAGAACCCGCCTCCATCACCTTCTGAGGCAGAGAATTCCACACTCACCACTCTCTGTGAGAAAAAGTGTTTCCTCGTCTCTGTTGTAAAAAGAGTGATGTGTGCATGGATCGAGCTGTCGGAGTAGGTAGTTGAAGCACGTACTATCAAAATGTTTAAAAATCAATTAGACAGGTACATGGATAGGACTGGTTTAGAGGGATATGGGCCAAATGCGGGCAGGTGGGGCTAGTGTAGATGGGTCATGATGGTCGGCATGGGCAAGTTGGGCCGAAGGGCCTGCTTCCGTCCTGTTTGACTCTGTGACCGGGCTCCAACTCTGACGCTCATCCTCTGCGAATAGGAGCTCCATTTGGTTTTGCCGAGGATTGTAATCGAGCACAACCTCGCGCTGTGGACGTCCAGCGGTGCTCTGGGGCGTGCCAGAGCGCTGGCAGCTTTGCCACCTCCCCCATCCCGGTGAAGGTCTAACAGTTACGGGCGACCACGTTGGCACAAGGGTACATTTGCTGCCTTACAGCGCTTACAGCGTCGGAGACCCGGGTTCAATCCTGACTACGGGCGCTGTCTGTACGGAGTTTGTACGTTCTCCCCGTGACCTGCGTGGGTTTTCTCCGAGACCTTCAGTTTCCTCCCACACTCTAAAGAGGTTTGTAGGCTAATTGGCTTGGTGTAAGTGTAAATTGTCCCTAATGTGGGTAGGATAGTGTGTGGGGATCGCTGGTCGGCGCGGACTCGGTGGGCCGAAGGGCCTGTTTCCGTGCTGTATCTCTAAACTAAACTAAACTAAATTACTCATGAGAAATGGAAGTTGGGAAGTTGTAACAAACTGCCAAATCCATGTCAGGACACAAAGTGCTGGAGTAACTCAGCGGTTCAGGCAACATCTGTGGAGAACATGGACAAGTGACGTTTTGGGTCGCACGTGGGCCCTTCTTCAGACCCGAAACGTCACCTGTCCATGTTCTCCAGAGATGCCGCCTGACCCGCTGAGTTACTCCGGTACGTTGTGTCATTTTTTGTAAAGTTGCATCTGCAGTTCCATGTGTCTGCTGTGTCAATATTGGCTGCTTTACACATCTCCACACCGGCACTGCTTCAGAGTTGCTGGTCCTACACCTGCCGGTCGGGCAGCACAGTGGCAGAGTAACTGCCTAACAATGTCAGAGACCTGGGTTCGATCCTGACCTGGTGCTCTCTGTACAGAGTTTGTGCGTTCCCCCTTGTAACCGTGTGGGTTTTCACCGGGTATTTGGATGAAAGGTCACGGATGTGTAACGTTGACCCTCCCTCCACACGTGAGAATTTGCAGCATTTTTCCTCATTATTTTAGATTTGCGGCACGCTATCTTGCCCTCTGTGTAATTGAGTAACGCTGTGCTTGCATTGTTGCAGCCTCTCTCAGCGCCTGGGAACGTACAGAGATGAAGATGTCCCTGATCGCGGAGCAGCTCGGTCTCAGCTGGGCTGGTGAGTTTGTACAAGGGAAGGACTCTCCGAAGAGCTGCAATGTTTCTGTGTTTATCTGTCAGGTCACTCACTTAACAGAGCATTTGACGACACTGGGCCTCGACTCGCTAGAGTTTAGAAGGATGAGGGGACCTCTCATTGAGACTTAACGAATAGTGAAAGGCCTGGATAGAGTGGATGTGGAGAGGATGTTCCCACTAGTGGGAGAGTCTAGGACCAGTGGTCATAGCATCAGAATTGGACAATAGACAAGGCGCAGGAGTAGGCCATTCAGCCCTTCGAGCCAGCACCACCATTCAATGTGATCACGGCTGATCATCCACAATCAGTACCCCGTTCCTGCCTACTCCCCATACTCCCTTACACCGCTATCTTTAAGAGCCCTATCTAGCTCTCTGAGGCAGAGAATTCCACACACTCGCAACTCTCTGTGTGAAAAAGTGTTTCCTCATCTCCGTTCTCAATAGCTTACCCCTTATCCTTAAACTGTGGGCCCTGGTTCTGGACTCCCCCCAACATCGGGAACATGTTTCCTGCCTCTATCGTGTCCAAACCATTAAAGGACGTTCCTTTAGGAAGGGGATGAGGAGGAATTTCTTTAGTCAGTGGGAGATTCATCACCATAGAAGGCTGTGGAGGCCAAGTCAATGGATATTTTTAAGGCAAAGATTGATAGATTCTTGATTAGTACGGGTGTCAGGGGTTATGGGGAGAAGGCAGGAGAATGGGGTTGAGAGGGGAAGATAGATCAGCCATGATTAATTGGCGGAGTAGACTTGATGGGCCGAATGGCCTAATTCTTCTCCTATCACATGAACTGAAGGGTGGCAAAGTGGTGCAGCTGGTATGGAGGATGTTTGTAGGATAATTGGCTTGGTATCAATATAAATTATCCCCAGTGTGTGTAGGAGAGTGGAAGTGTGTGGGGATCGCTGGTGGAAACATAGAAAATAGGTGCAGGAGTAGGCCATTCGGCCCTTCGAGCCTGCATCGCCATTCAATACGATCATGGCTGATCATCCAACTCAGTATCCCGTACCTGCCTTCTCTCCATACCCCACTGATCCCCTTAGCCACAAGGGCCACATCTAACTCCCTCTTAAATATAGCCAATGAACTGGCCTCAACTACCCTCTGTGGCAGAGAATTCCAGAGATTCACCACTCTCTGTGTGAAAAATGTTTTTCTCATCTTGGTCTTAAAAGACTTCCCCCTTATCCTTAAACTGTGACCCCTTGTTCTGGACTTCCCCAACATCGGGAACAATCTTCCTGCATCTAGCCTGTCCAACCCCATAAAACTGTTGTAGGTTTCTATGAGATCCCCCCTCAATCTTCTAAATTCCAGCGAGTACAAGCCGAGTCTATCCAGTCTTTTTTCATATGGAAGTCCTGCCATCCCAGGAATCAGTCTGGTGAACCTTCTCTGTACTCCCTCTATGGCAAGAATGTCTTTCCTCAGATTTGGAGACCAAAACTGTACGCAATACTCCAGGTGTGGTCTCACCAAGACCCTGTACAACTGCAGTAGAACCTTCCTGCTCCTATACTCAAATCCTTTTGCTATGAATGCTAACATACCATTCGCTTTCTTGTAGATACGGATACGGTGGGCTGAAGGGCCTGTTTCTGCACTGTATCACTAAACTAATTTAAAGTTGCCCATCTAAAAAGAGAAAGGAAGTTGTCCTGCTGAATTAAACTTGGGTTTGAAGGATAATTGCCCTTTTATTGCCAGTGGATCTGTTTTGCTATTGAAACATTTGATAACTTTTTATCTCCAATGAGTGATGTTTGGGAAAGTCTTTGAGGTGGGCGAGGCTGGGGAATGGTTGGGTTCATGTTCCAGTCCAATAAAGATAGTCCGAGGGTCTTCAACGATGTAGATCTATGTAATCACCACGAATCCTGTCCTGGTGATTACATAGAAACATAGACAATAGGTGCAGGAGTAGGCCATTCGGCCCTTTGAGCCTGCACCACCATTCAATACGATCACAGCTGATCATCCAATTCAGTTCTATGTTCTATGTTTCTATGTTTCAACGTCACCTATTCCTTTGTTCTTGGCCCCAATGTAACCCGATTCTTGGCCCCAATGTAAAAAGCAATGATATCTGTCCTCATTGGCATGCCACCCAGAACATTGAGCCAGGCTTTTTCCAGACTTCACGGTGATGGAAACCACTTGGTTTATGCCAGTCGGTGAGGTTATTTGTTTGCGTTTAGTTTAGTCTATTGTCACGTGTACCGAGGTGAAGTGAAGAGCTTTTGTTGCCTGCTAACCAGTCAGTGGAAAGACAATACATGATTACAATGGAGCTGTCTACAGTGTACAGATACATGATCAAGGGAATAACATGAGTAACATTTAGTGCAGGATAAAGTCCGATCAAAGATAGTCCGCGGGTCTCCGATCTCGTAGATAGTTGATCTCTAGTTCGAGAGTTCAAGGTGACCACTTTCAATGCTCACCCGTTCCATTATTGGTTCACAGAGTTGGCGCGGGAGCTGCAGTTCTCGGTGGATGACATCAACAAGATCCGGGTGGAGAATCCCAACTCCCTGTTGGAGCAGAGTGCGGCACTTCTCAACCTGTGGGCCAGCCACGAGGGGAAGAGAGCCAAAAGTAGGTTGGATATCACGGGTGCATCTTGGAGTTGAGGTGCAGAGTTAAATGTGAGGAAGGGCCTCCACCAGAAACGTCACCCATGCCTTCTCCATCAGGGGATGCTGCCTGTCCCGCCGAGTTACTCCAGCACTTTGTGTCTATCTTCGATTTAAACCAGCATCTACAGTTCTTTCCGACACATAAATGTGAAGCTTGTTCTGTGCTGTGAGTAATCCTTGCGCAGTGTACGTGGGGTGAGGGTCCCACAGTAACATGGATATAAGTGGATGGCCAAACTACTGTTTGCCCAGCCTTAGAAAGCCTTAGAAGACGGACACAAAAAGCTGGAGTAACTTAGCGGGACAGGCAGCATCTCTGGGGAGAAAGAATGGGTGACGTTTCTGTCGAGACCCTTCTGCAGAGAGTCAAGGGAGGGGGACACCAGAGATATGGAAGGGTAAGGTGTGAAAAGAACAGATCAAAGCAGAAGATGTTCAAGGAAACTTAGAATGGTTCATTGTTAGCTGAGGGGAAGGTGACAATGAGGCATACAAACAGTAAAATTAATCAGGAGGGCAGTGAAACCAAAACACCACCCATTCCTTCTCTCCGGAGAAGCTGCCTTTCCCGCTGAGTTACTCCAGCATTTTGTGTCTAACTGACCAGGAACTTGGCGTGAAGGTGTAAGTGTTGTGCGAGCCTTGGACAGAGGGGGGAGGACAAAGGGGAAGCCATGTGAAAAGTCAACTGCAGTTCTTCATTCACTAGAGCAATTCCAAGGGAAAGACATTGAAATGGATACCACCGAGTGTCATGAATGTGTCGAAGGGATTGGTCACTCGGGTGAAAAGAAAGGTTGTTCCATAATGTCCCTGTCCCACTTAGTAAACCTGAAGGGAAACCTCTGGAGACTTTGCGCCCCACCCAAGGTTTCCGTGCGGTTCCCGGAGGTTTTTGTCAGTCTCCCAAATGGTAGAAAGTTTTAAAAATTGGTAATTTTTTAGTCAAAGCCAGTTGCGATGCTAGTTGAAGGTGATTGCCGGAGGACAAAAACCTCCGGGAACCGCACGGAAACCTTGGGTGGGGCGCAGAGTCTCCAGAGGTTTCCGTTCAGGTTTCCTAAGTGGGACAGGGGCATAAAGTTATTCAAGTGCTGAGCGATAAGCAGGTGCATTGATTGTGCTCAGCGCAGGTTGTCCTTCACTGCTTTCAACTGGTGTTTCTGCCCTGTTAGTGGAAAGCTTGTACCTGGCGCTGAAGAACATCGACCGCAACGACATAGTGAGTATGTTGGAAGGATCTGCCATCAACAGCCACCCTCTGAATGCAAACAGAAAGCACACAGAAAGAGACCAAAGCCTTTCTCCGGCGGTGAATGGTAAGTTCCGAACTCCATCATGTATCAAATCATCCCACCTCTTTCACTTGTACTTTGCTTGTAAGTCGAAGATTCGCATCGGCAAGATTCTCCCAATAAAGCAAGGTTACAAGGCACATGGTGGACGAAGTATCAAATGTTAACGGTAAGCAGTGAAGTCGCCCATCCATTGTGCTTGTAGCAATTACATTCCCAATGGACCGGTATCCAAGCGGACTGAAGAAGCACTCTTCACGATATGGCTAGAGTTGCTGCCTAATGCCCCTGTCCCACTTAGGAAACCTGAACGGAAACCTCCGGAGACTTTGCGCCCCACCCAAGGTTTCCGTGCGGTTCCCGGAGGTTTTTGTCCTCCGGCAACCACCTTCAACTAGCATCGCAACCGGCTTCGACTAAAAAAATTACCGATTTTTAAAATGGAAACCACTTTCGACAATTAGGGAGACTGACAAAAACCTCCGGGAACCACACGGAAATTTTGGGTGGGGCGCAAAATCTCCAGAGGTTTACGTTCAGGTTTCCTAAGTGGGACAGGGGCATTACAGTGCTTGTTGCGCCAGAGACCCGGGTTCGATCCTGACTATGGGCGCTTGTCTGTACGGATCTTGTACGTTCTCCCCGTGACCGTGTGGGTTTTCTCCGAGATCTTCGGTTTCCTCCCACACTCCAAAGACGTACAGGTTTATAAGTTAATTGGATGGGTATGAGTGTCAATTAGAGATACATAGACAATAGGTGCAGGAATAGGCTATTTGGCCCTTCGAACCAGCACCGCCATTCAATGTGCTCATGGCTGATCATCCACAAACAGTAACCCGTTCCTGCCTTCTCTCCATACCCCTTGATTCTGCTAGCCCTAAGAGTTCTATCAAACTCTCTTTTGAATGCATCCAGTGATTCGGCCTCCACTGCCTTCTGAGGTCACAAATTCACAACTCCAAAGTGTTTCCTCATCTCAGTTCTAAACGGCCGACCCCTTATTCTTAAACTGTGGCCCCTGGTTCTGGACTCCCCCAACATCGGGACCATGTTTCTTGCATCTAGCGTGTCCAATTCCTTAATAGTTGTATATATGTCTATAAGATCCCCTCTCATCCTTCTAAATTCCAGTGAATATTGTCCCTAGTGTGTGTGCGATAGTGTTAGTTTGCGGGGATCGCTGGTCGGTGCGGACTCGGTGGGCCGAAGGGCTATATCACTAAACTAAACGGAAAAGACTGAATTAATGTCTCAACCAGGTCTTAAGAAAGAAATCTGAAGTTGCAAACAAAAGGCATCCTTTGCCGTTCCACCCTTCTGACGGATTTGCATCGTATTATGGTCTAATCATGGCAGGACACAGAAATAATCCTGCATCTTCAGTTATAGGTCCTCTAATATACATTACACCCTGAATGTCAGCACTACTGCGAAACTGTGCTGAATTAACTTGCCAATTCACTTATCTCCTTATCTGTGTGGGACACATTCTACACAAGGAATGATTCTGATCCCTTTCAGTTAAAACTAAATTCGATAATAGACATAGACATAGAAAATAGGTGCAGGAGGAGGCCATTCGGCCCTTCGAGCCAGCACCGCCATTCATTGTGATCATGGCTGATCGTTCCCTATCAATAACCCGTGCCTGCCTTCTCCCCATATCATATAACCATATAACAATTACAGCACGGAAACAAGCCTTCTCGGCCCTTCCAGTCCGTGCCGACCATTTATTTTCCCCTAGTCCCATCTACCTGCACTCAGACCATACCCCTCCATTCCCTTCCCGTCCATATACCTATCCACTTTACTTTTAAATGTTAAAATCGATCCTGCCTCCACTACTTCTGCAGGAAGATCATTCCACACAGCCACCACTCTCTGAGTAAAGAAGTTCCCCCTCATGTTACCCCTAAACTTCTGTCCCTTAATTCTCATGTCATGCCCTCTTGACTCCACTAGCCCCTAGAACTCTATCTAACTCTCTCTTAAATCCATCCAGTGACTTGGCCTCCACTGCCCTCTGTGGCAGGGAATTCCATAAATTCACAACTCTCTGGGTGAAAAGGTTTTTTCTCACCTCAGTCTTAAATGACCTCCCCTTTATTCTAATAGTCTGAAACCCTTTCCATTCACAGCAGTGGTTACCACCGACCCTTGAAAGGTTATCATCCGATCTCACAATCCATCCCCAGCTCAAGTTCGACTGATAATCGATGGTAAAGTCGATAAGCATCCCTGAGCAGGAGTGTAATCAAGAACCTTCCTGACAAGCAGTTGATTTATTGTAGTTGGGTTGTTGTGGAGCTCCCCACTTCTCAACGTCATATCTGTAGTTAAATTGTAGACGAGGAATCACTGCCCCATCAACTCCCCATAGACTAGGACCCTCTGGTCCACATGGTTTTATACCATTAAAACGCACAGAGGTAGATCACTGTGCAAGAATACTTGTAACCAGCCAAATTCCTCTGTCTCCCACCACTATCAAAACTGGAATTACATTAACATGTAGTGATCTATTGTGTTTGTGGCTGAACTCGTATTTTACCATGTGCGTGAACTGTTTTTCTTCTGGTTATCAGCTGTTTACTTCTTGTGCCAAAGGTGAAACAATTTAAACTTCCTGTCACCTCTCTGCCTCTGACCTCTGACTTCATGTTGATATCTGGTTCTTTGCCACCCTCTGTCTGCACTGCATGCCTGCTGCACCCTTCTCTACATTTTGGCTTAGATGTAATTTTCTTTGGAAATTATGAAATAGCAGATCACACTCCCAATCTCAATGGCAAGGAAAAGTGAAAATCAGCCTTTCAAATCGAACTGTTGGACCGTGGCCATTCGGAACATTTAGTTGTCTTAAAAATCCACAATTATCCAGTTGCAAAATGTCCTCAGCTATTTTACTCCATGGAGCTTCTTTCATTGAACAAAACATGACGTGTGTGTGTACGAGTGTGTACATGTATGTGTGTGTGTGAGTATGTGTGTGAGTGTGTATACATGTGCACAGGTGTATGTGAATGTGTGTATTTTTGTGCATGCACCTGTATGCATGTGTATGTATGTGTGTGCACGTGTGTGTATGTTTGTGTGCGCCTATGTGTGTGCGCACGTGTGTGTGAGCATATGTGTGAACATATCTGTGTGTGTGTGTGTGAACATGTGTATATGTGCGTGTGTGTACACGTGAGCGTGTGAACACGTGTGTGTGCATGTGTGTGTGCGCATGTGTGTGAACATGTATATATGTGCACGCGTGTGTGTGTACACGTGAACATGTGTGTGTGCATATGCACGTGTGTGCGCATGTGTGTGAACATGTGCGTGTCAGTGTGTAGATTGTTAACCACAGTTTCAATGTGACATTAGTTTGAGCTGCTACGTTACCCCATTTCAAACACTAATTTGTCAAACAGCACATGTGCAAGACACATTGAATTAAGTCCGTAGATACTCAGCCAAGAATATCATTTCATATTTTATAACAGCAAACATTTATAAAGAGTTTAATAGTGTAATATTTCAAGGCTGGCGAGGAATCAAAGGAAAATCAGTAATTGGGGCCGTTGACTGAAAACTTGGCAAACAAGAGGGATTTTCAGAAGCTGCTGTGCAATATGTGGTAGCATTAGGTTAAAGCTTGAGATTTGGTGGAATAAGATATCTCACGGTTTGTGTTCCTGTTGACAAGACAGAAACCAGATTAGGGAAAGTAAGGTCATTTTGTATACGCTTTAGAACTCAGTTGTGTCTTCAGGATCAGAGCTAGGCTCTCAGTGATTACAACCTTTACAGTCACTGCAAGGAGGGGAGCCAGTTTGGTGTATCCATTTTTGATTGATACAATTATTAATACTTGGAGCACAGGAGGACGAGGGGTGATCTTATAGAGGTGTAACAAATCATGAGAGGAATAGATCGGGTAGATGCACAGAGTAGGGGAATCGAGAACCTGGGGACATAGGTTTAAGGTGAGTTCCATGTTACCATGGACAGGGTTTACTCAAAACCAGTAGTCCGGCAAGTACAAGGATGTGGGAAGAGAGGGGCGCGTTGGAGGTTGGTAATTGGACAGCAAAGCACTGGTTTTCTAAAGACGGACACAAAAAGCTAGGTGGACAAGAATGCTGGAGAAACTCAGCGGGTGAGGCAGCATCTATCTTTGCTGCCTCACCCGCTGAGTTTCTCTAGCATTTTTGTCTACCTCAAATTTTCCAGCATCTGCAGTTCTTTCTTAAACACAAAAAGCGAGTCCAGCATCTCCAGAGAACAGAAATAGGTGACGTTTCGGGTCGAAACCCTTCTTCAGACCAGAAACGTCACCTATTCCTTTTCTTCAGAGATGCTGCCTGACCCGATGACCCGATCAGCATCTGCAGTTCCTCCCTACTTACTCCCTATGGTAAAACCAGCTGTGGACAGGATGACAAGGGTTTCAGTTGAGTCTCCTGAAGCAAGGGACAGGGAGGTGGAACTAGATGTTATTAATAATGCGAGAATCTAGCAAGATTTCACTTTGCATCCTTGCCACATAACGTCAAACATAGTTGAACTGCCAGCAATTGTAACCAAATGCATGGACTTGCTAATGTCCATAATGAAGAAAGCTCCATGTAGATCAGGTCTTGGTGGATGGAGAAAGGGGATGAAACTTGTCCAAATAGTTACAAGTCCTAACGTTCAGATTGGGCCTGATCTGCAAATGTATCTCATGCCTTGGATCCAGGGATGAGCTCATAACTCCAATCCCAAGATTAATCATGCATAATTTCCCAAGGAATGCTGAGAGATAAGCTATCCATTTGTTGAATGGGAGGTGGAAATTGCTTGCATGTGACTGAGTTCTGCTTCAATGTGAACGTCATTCGGCATTCGCAACCGCGCGGAATAAATCATCTGCCAGCCCTCACGCTGAGATATTGAGCAAGGCTGTAGAAGTACTTCACGGAATTGTTAACCTCACCTGGCACGTCTTTTTAAATGGAACCGGTTGGGCGCAGCGGTAGAGTTTCTGCCTTACAGCCCTTGCAGCGCCAGAGACCCTGGTTCAATCCCAAATACGGGTGCTGTCTGTACCAGGCACGTGCCGTGAGTAATTACTCAGGGTAGGCACTCAGTCCGCTTTAAAAAAAATGTAAACCGCGCATGCGCAGATTGTTCTCCCCGTTAAATAAATAAATAAATAAAAACAGTGACATTTCAATTTGTCCAAGGCTTCCTAGTCCAATTGTGGGGATAGTTCCTTTCACAGCGTGTGGAGATTCTGTGACAGGAGTAAAGTTGTGGGGAGGGCACGAGCGTTGAGAAGGAGGGTGTCGGGGATACTGCCAGCGCTGGAAAGGACACAGAGAACATTTACGAGGAAGGTGCCAGGACTAGACGGTCTGAGTGATATATAGAGGTTGTAGGCTGGACATGTGAGGAACAATGGTGAAAATCGCAAGAAAGTACTTATCACAAAGTGCTGGAATCTTCACTCCCTCACAGCTGCCGCAGCTCTCCGGGTGCGAAGCCACGGACTGTAGCTGGGGATAGAAGCAGCTCGGGGAGCGGCCACCGGGACCCGACAGCTGAACTGGCCGCCACTTCAGCGCCTTCTGCCGGCCCGCCTCACCTTTGGCAGTGCTCTCCGTCTGAACACCTGTCACCTGCCGTTCGCCGACTTCACTCATGTCAGCGACTTCCTGCAAATCCTTAAATTCCCACAGCCGAGTAACCTCAATCGCGCTGTTGGAATTTAAGGACATGGGTGAGGCCAGCGAGTGGCAGGAGAGAGGTTTTTAGATGGAGAGCTGCCAGAGGTGGGCGAGTGGTTCTGGAGCTAAGGTGGCGGCTGGTTCCGCTGTCCGGCCCGGCAGCCGCTCGAGCAACTTCTCTCTCTCTCTCCCCCCCCCGGCCTCAGAGCAGTGTCATTTCACGCCCCCTTGCAAGGAGCGTTGCAAGTGGATGCCCCCTACCCCTCATTCATAACATTTGTACCCTCCCCGCAACGTTACCCCGGGCCAAACTCCCCAAACGCTGTGAAAGGAGCTCTCCCCCCACTCCCACTCCCACACCCCCCACACCCCGGCAAATACGGTATTAAAAAAAATAAATCACAAAATGTACTTACCACATCATTGGGACACGACAAACCATGGTGGAAAACCCCGCCAATAAACTTGCGCTGCGCATGCACAGTAGACTGATGCGCATGCGCAGTAGACTGATGCGCATGTGCAGTGCTACAAAGGCAGAATTTCTGCTGCCTTCAGCCCCGATTAAAATTGATGGCTTCAGGCAGCGCTGACGGCACGGGGGCTGCACAGACCTTCCCGTGTCACAAGCGCTGCGGGTGAAAGGCACGGAGAATTATGCCTACCTAAGAGATCAGTCTCTTACATAGGCATAATTCTCCCATGCCTTTACTATTTATATTTAATAATACCCATTTCATAATTTTAGTCAGGGTAGGCAGTGCCTACTTTGTCTACTCTGACGGCACGTGCCTGGTCTGTACGGAGTTTGTACGTTCTCCCCGTGACCTGCGTGGGTTTTCTCCAAGATCTTCGGTTTCCTCCCACACTCCAAAGACGTACAGGTTTGTAGGTTAATTGGCTTTGGTGTATGTGTAAAATTGTGTAAAATTGTCGCTAGTGTGTGTAGGGTAGCGTTAATGTGCTGGGATCTGCGGTCAGTGCGGTCTCGGTGGGCCGAAGGGCCTGTTTCTGCGCTGTATCTCTAAACTAAGCTAAATTAAAGTCACAAGCAGCGCAACTCTTGCCCATGGCGGCACTGGAAGAGTTAAGTGGATCTGTTTAACTCTTCCAATGCCACCGTCTTAAAGCAATCGCTTCACAACTAGTTTCAAGCAGTTGCTGCCCTGTACGTATCCAAAGGGAAGCGAATGCTGCCAGATTTTTGAGTTTGTTTAGATCGGTCACCACCTCCTGCTGTGAGGCAGCAGTCAGGACAAGACTCTTCCCAAACGCACGTCGCTCGAAAATTCAGTTTGTGAGTGTCTGCACATGGCAGTAATTTCCAAGGTAATTTAGCAAGTCTTGCAGAAAAAAAAATACTGTTCCAAGCTGTCAGTAGTGAAGGTTCACTGGACTTAAACTGGACTGGTTTACTAGATTTAATAGGGACCTGAGGGGCAACCTTTTTCACACAGAGGGTGGTGAGTGTATAGAACGAGCTGCCAGGTGATGTGGTTGAGGCTGGTATCATAACAAAATTTAAGATATTTAGAGAGGTACGTGGATAGGGAAGGTTTAGATGGATATGGGCCAATCTTGGGCAGGTCAGACTAGTGTAGAATGGGACATCTTGGTCATAATTCGGGCCGAAGGGCCTGTTTCCATACCGTATGACTCTATAACTTGGAATAAGCTAACAGACCACTTTATTGTAATTCCTAAAATGGGCTTGAAGTGGTTGTGTTTCCCCAAATGGTGGCAGGTGGGACGATTGTAGATGGGGAGTGTAGAAGCGCCTTTAGGGGGGGTGGGGGGGGGGGGGGGAGAACAAAGAAGGACCTGGCGTGGGACACTTTGTAACCTTGTCAACGCCCTTTATGTGGTAACTCTTTACATACCTTGTGTATGCAAAATGAATATCACTGCCACTTGTGACAATGTCATAAGGAATAGGAGTAGAATTAGGCCATTCAGCTCTTCAAGTCTACTCGGCCATTCAGCCATGGCTTATCTATCTCTCCCTCCTATCCCCATTTTCCTGCCTACTCCCCAATAAAGTATCATTCATTCTGATGGGGCGTCTTGGTCGACATGGGCAAGCTGGCCTGTTTCTGTGTTGTATAACTCTATGAGTCATCGTCCACTGCCTCACGTCATGTGTTTGATCGGGATGTGTGATCTGGAGCAAGTTGGCTGCTTGCACCGCATGTAGTGTTGTGTGTTGTATCATTTCACATCGAGCTCTCCCATACATCATTAAAGTAGCATTTACTTGTAACTGATGACTTTGTAGGTCGTGCCTTTGTAGGAGGCCACTATCACCCCACACGCACTCTTCTATTATCCGACAGTGGAGTAGAATTTAATTTTCTGTACAATAAAATAACAAAATAATTTTAAAAGCTTTCGCCTTCCACTCTGCACCCCCGATCTCTCTGATCCTCCACTCCCTTCCCCTCTCTCACGTTTGCAACTGTCTGCTCTCCTCCCTTCTTTTAGTTTAATTTAATTAAGTTCAGAGATACAGCATGGAAGCCAGCCCTTCGTTCCACCGAGTCCGCACCGACCAGTGATCCCCGCACACTAACGTTATCCTGCACACACTAGGGACAATTTTACAATTATACCAAACCAATTAGCGTACAAACCTGTACATAGAAACATAGAAACAGAAAATAGGTGCAGGAGTAGGCCATTCAGCCCTTCGAGCCTGCACCGCCATTCAATATGATCATGGCTGATCATCCAACTCAGTATCCCGTACCTGCCTTCTCTCCATACCCCCTGATCCCTTTAGCCACAAGGGCCACGTCTAACTCCCTCTTAAATATAGCCAATTAAGTGGCCTCAACTACCTTCTGTGGCAGAGAATTCCACAGATTCACCACTCTTTGTGGGCAAAATGTTTTTGTCATCTCGGTCCTAAAAGATTTCCCCCTTATCCTTAAACTGTGATCCCTAGTTCTGGACTTCCCCAACATCTGGAACAATCTTCCTGCATCTAGCCTGTAACCCATTAAGAATTTTGTATGTTTCTATAAGATCCCCCCTCAATCTTCTAAATTAGAGTACTGTTGACAAGCCTGTCCAGTCTTTCTTCATATGAAAGTCCTGACATCCCAGGAATCAGTCTGGTGAACCTTCTCTGTACTCCCTCTATGGCAAGAATGTCTTTCCTCAGATTTGGAGACCAAAACTGTACGCAATACTCCAGGGGTGGTCTCACCAAGACCCTGTACAACTGCAAAGTCTTTGGAGTGTGGGGGGGGAAACCCGGAGATCCTGGAGAAAACCCACGGAGGTCACGGGGAGAACGTGCAAGCTCCGTGTAGACAGCACCCGTTGTCGGGATCGAACCCGGGTCTCTGGCGCTGTAAGGTAGCAACTCTACTGTGGCGACACTGAGCCGCACCCCCTTCCCTCCTGGTCTCTACACTCCCCCCTGGCACTCTGCTCCTCTCCATATCACTCACTCATTCCCATGCCTCAAACCCATATCTGACCAATGAGACGCCGATGGTCTGGACCTGGCGTTGAGCCTCGATTTCTGAGAGGTCTGACACCAGTCTGGAGCTGCCTTCACGACTGGGGTCCCTGTAGCTTCAGCCCATGGCAGCCGCCGATTGTGGACCCCAAAAGGTTTGGGGTTTGCCCGCAAAGCTTGCATCTTGGGAACGCCAGGGGTGCCAGCGCGACGTGCGGCCCGGGGCTTCAATGCTGGGTCCCACTGGGCTCCGGGGGATGGCCCAGAGATCCGAGAAGGTCACAGTGTGATTGAACAGCAGAGGAGCCCCACCAATCTGGTTCCACTCACGAAGAAGGGTCTCGACCCGAAACGTCACCCATTCCTTCTCTCCAGAGATCCTGCCTGACAATAGACAATAGGTGCAGGAGTAGGCCATTCGGCCCTTCGAGCCTGCACCGCCATTCAATGTGATCATGGCTGATCATCCCCAATCAGTACCCCATTCCTGTCTTCTCCCCATATCAGTCTGAAGAAGGGTTTCGGGCCGAAACGTTGCCTATTTCCTTCGCTCCATAGATGCTGCTGCACCCGCTGAGTTTCTCCAGCACTTTTGTCTACCTTCGATTTTCCAGCATCTGCAGTTCCTTCTTAAACACTTCTCCCCATATCCCCTGACTTCGCTATCTTTAGTCCCGGTGAGTTGCTCCAGCTTTTTGTGTCAGCCACTCACCTTAAGCGTGGCTTCGGCAGGTTAAAATCAGAGCTGTTTTACCTTTATTTTTATTCTTCCCACATTCACCGAGCCTCCATTGAGTATAGGAGCAGGGAGGGTCTACTTCAGTTGTATATGGTCTTGGTGAGACCACACCTGGAGTATTGCGTACAGTTCTGGTCTCCAAATCTGAGGAAGGACATTATTGCCATGGAGGGAGTGCAGAGAAGGTTCACCAGACTGATTCCTGGGATGTCAGGACTGTCTTATGAAGAAAGACTGCATAGACTCAGTTTATACCCTCTAGAATTTAGGAGATTGAGAGGGGATCTTATAGAAACTTACAAAATTCTTAAGGGGTTGGACAGGCTAGATGCAAGAAGATTGTTCCCGATGTTGGGGAGGTCCAGGACAAGGGGTCACAGCTTAAGGATAAGGGGGAAATCCTTTAGGACCGAGATGAGAAGGACGTTTTTCACACAGAGAGTGGTGGGTCTCTGGAACTCTCTGCCACAGAGGGTAGTTAAGGCCAGTTCATTGGCTATATTTAAGAGGGAGTTAGATGTGGCCCTTGTGGTTAAGGGGATCAGAGGGTATGGAGAGAAGGCAGGTACGGGATACTGAGTTGGATGATCAGCCATGATCATATTGAATGGTGGTGCAGGCCCGAAGGGCCGAATGGCCTACTACTGCATCTATTGTCTATGTTTCTATGTTTCTCATGACGTTAGCGACTTTGCCCTAACATCCAGAATAGTGACATCTACTGGTGACATGGTCTGAAGAAAGGTCTCGACCCGAAACGTCGCCTATCTCCTTCGCTCCTTAGATGCTGCAGCATCCGCTGAGTTTCTCCAGCCTTTTGTGTACCCTCTACTGGTAACATGGTTGTAGACCCACTCAATTCAGTCCAACACCTCTCAGGGGGTGGAAGATTGCAACCTTCACGTGGTCTGCCCTGTTTCGACTAATGCAATTAACTCGACGTGCACAAACGTAAGATCAAATGGAACAAGTTGTCCAACCACCTTAGGCTGTTCACGCCACACGAAAGAAGAAGAAGAAGAAGACCTCGCTGGAAATGACCAACTCCTGTGAGGATTCCCCTTCCCCCCGCCCGCCCGCCCTCGTGATCCATACTTGGCCTTTATTAAGGTCAGCTATTTGAAACCGAGAGTGTGAAGCTCCAGTGTCTAATCTAGATGACGTTTGTCAAATAATCCTGGAATCATTCTGGATAGCGTTGCGCAAAACTAAAGTTCCAGTCGTTAATACACTGACCAAGGAGAGCCCCGATAACTGACTGGTTATATAGAAGGAAGACACAAAAAGCTGGAGTACTTCAGCGGGGCAGGCAGCATCTGTGGAGACAGGAATGGGTGACATTTCCGGTTGAGATTCTTCTTCAGACCCGAAACCGTCGCCCATTCCTTCTCTCCAGAGATGATGCCTGTCCCGCTGAGTTACTCCAGCTTTTTGTGTCTATATTCGGTTTAAACCAGCATCTGCAGTTCCTTCCTACGCAGTGGTTGTACAGATGTACCACAGCTCTCCATCCGAGCGGTCGTTCCAGGTGAGGCTGGTCCATCAGACGCCTGCCAAGAAACAAGATTGCTACACATCCGATTTTGACATTAACTTGAACTTGGTGGCCGTTACCAAATGAAGTTGAGCAAGGTGTAAAGATGAACCATGGAATAAGGTCATAGAGTCTTACAGTGTGGAAACAGGTTCTTCGACCCAACTTGCCCACATTGGCCAACAAATCCCATCTACACTAGTCCCACCTGCCTACCCTATCCATATAGCTACCCTATCCATAAACCTACCCTATCCATATAGCTGTCTAAATGTGTCTTAAACACTGCGATATTACCTGCCTCAACTACCTCCTCCGGCAGCTTGTTCCATACACCTGCCATCCTTTATGTGAACGTTACCCCTCAGGTTCCTATTAAATCTTTCCCTCCTCACCTTAAGCCTATGTCTTCTGGTTCTCGATTCCCCTACTCTGGGCAAAACTGTGCGTCTACCCGATCTATTCCTCTCATGATTTTGGCCACCTCTTTAAGATCGCCCCTCATTCACCTGCGCTCCAAGAAATAGTCTCCTAGCCAGCTCAACCTCTCTCAATAGCTCAGTGCTAACATGGATAAAAGATTCTGTGCATTCACTCTATGTAGGTGTATCAAGACACAGGTTGAAGGTGAGAGGCGCAAGGTTTAATTGGAAGCTGAGGGGCAATATTTTCACACAGAGGGTGGTGGGTAGTTTAGGCAGGAACTGTAAGAACATTAAAAAAAATATTTGGACAGGTACATGGATCGGGAAAGTTTAGCGGGATATGAGACGGATGAGGGCAGGTGGGATTAGCGTGGATGGGACATCTTGGACGGCATAGGCAGGTTGGGGCCAAAAGGCAATGGAGCTGTGGGTAGCACAGTGGCGCAGTGGTAGAGATGCTGCCCTATAGTTCCAGAGATCCAGGTTCGATCCCGACCACCAGTGCTGTCTGTGCGGAGTTTGTACATTCTCCTCGTGAGCGAGTAGATTTTCTCCGAGTGCTCCCGTTTCCTCCCACACTCCAAGGTTTGTAGGTTAATTGGCTTCTGTGAATCGTAAATTGTCCCCTAGTGTGTGTCGGATAGAGCTAGTGCCAGCATGGACTCGCTGGGCTGAAGGGCCTGTTTCCACTCTGTGTCTCTGAAGTCCAAAGGCCTGTATCTGTGCTGTGTGACTCGATGACTCTGTGACTTCCTCGCTCGATACGCCTGACATTGTCCCCGGCCTTGGACACGCACCAAATGATCTCACTCTTGGTGTCGTGCCCACTGGCATGAACTGGAGCAGTCTCGCTGGAACGAGGAATGCATCTCACTAGTTTGATGCATGTGTCTGTGTTTAAAGGAACACGACAGGAGATCAGACAGGACCGTGTCAGACCCAAATGCAGACACTTCAACAGCTTGCAAAGTCATCGTTGCTTGAGTTTGAAGTAAGAAAGAACTGCAGATGCTGTTAAAATCAAAGGTGGACACAAAATGCTGGAGTAACTCATTAGGTCAGGCAGCATCTCTGGAGGGAAGGAATGGGTGACGTTTCGGGTCGAGACCCTTCTTCAGTCTTTGGAGTGTGGGAGGAAACCGCAAATCTCGGTGAAAACCCATGTGCTCACAGGGAAAACATACAAACTCCGTACAGACAGCACCCGTAATCAGGATTCGTCCCTTCCCACCCAAACCACCCCCTCCCCGGGTACTTTCCCGTGCAACCGCAGGAAATGCTACACTTGTCGCTTTACCTCTTCCCTCTACTCCATCCAAGGACTCAAGCAGTCGTTCCAGGTGAGGCAGAGGTTCACCTGCACCTCCTCCAACCTCATCTATTGCATCCGCTGCTCTAGGTGTCAACTGCCCTACATGGGTGAGACCAAGTGCTGGCTTGGCGATCGCTTCGCCCAACACCTCCGCTCAGTTCGCAATGGCCAACCTGACCTCCCGGTGGCTCAGGGCTTCAACTCCCCCTCCCATTCCGAATCCGACCTTTCTGTCCTGGGCCTCCTCCATGGCCAGAGTGAGTCCCACCACAAATTGGAGGAACAACACCTCATTGGGTAGTTTACACCCCAGCGGTATGAACATTGACTTCTCCAATTTCAGGTAGTCCCTGCTTTTTCCGTCCTTCCCAGCTCTCGGACAGCCTACTGTCTCCGCCTCTTCCTTCCCCCCCCCCCCCCCCCACCCCGACATCAGTCTGAAGAAGGGTCTCGAGCCGAAACATCACCGATTCCTTCACTCCATAGATGCTGCCTCACCCGCTGAGTTTCTCCAGCTTTTGTGTGTGACTACCTTTGATTTTTCCAGCATCTGCAGTTCTTTCTTAAACAGTGCTAAAAGGGCATATCATATTAATGCCTGAGGAATTCAGTAACATCGAGTTGTAATCTCTAGAAGCCAAGAGCTTCTGGTAAATACTTACTCATGCTGAGGACAATATTTCTCCTATTTCATGCGCCTTTGATCAATGCAGATTCGGGTCAATACTTAGCGCGCCCATTGCAGTCCGTAGTACATACTCAGGAACAAGAGGGGGGTGGGGAGTACACTTACTGCAGATGATTATATCTAATTGTAACCCAAGTGGTTTTGCAGCTGTGGACGCCTGATCTGTACGCACTTATACCTGGTGTGTCCCGTTACACTGCTGAGAAAGGCACCTTCAGGTCAGGCGCGACTCTCTTTAACCGATGAAGTATTGGCCTCACGTTTGGGGTGGGGAGATTGCAACCTTCATGTGGTCCGCCCTGTTTCGACGAATGCAATCAACCTGGCCTGCACAATCAAATAAGAGCAAATGGAACAAGTTGTCCTACAACTTTAGGCTGTGCACGCCGTACGCAAGAAGACGAAGGCCTCACATTTGCTCCCAATAACTAATGGGCCTGTCCCACTGAGGTGATTTTTTAGGCGACTATAGGCTGTCGCCACATGTTCGCCAGAGGTGTCGGCTGTACGGTCGTGAGTAGTCTCCATACCTACTGAGTTGGATGATCAGCCATGATCATATTGAATGGCGGTGCAGGCTCGAAGGGCCGAATGGCCTACTCCTGCACCTATTTTCTATGTTTCTATGTTTCTATGTCTCCTCAGTCGCCCAAAGAGTGTTGACATTTTTTCAGCGAGAGATTGACGCCAATGAGCGTAGGTTGTCGACAGGTTAGCGTAGGTTGTTGCCAAGATGTTGTAGCTTGTTGCCAGGTCGGTTGTGACTTCTGTGAATTCTATTGTCGTATTCGATGGCAGCCGCCTAAAAAAATTGCCTAAGTAGGACAGGCCCATTAGGCGTCTCCCCGATCTCCAGCACACTGCTTACTCGGCCTTTAATGCATCCTAAAGACCTAAGGAAGGAGCTCTGGATCGACACAAATTGCCGGAGTAACTCAGCGGGACAGGCAGCATCTCTGGAGAGAAGGAATGGGTTACTCCAGTATTTTGTGTCGGTGTAAACCAGCATCTGCGGTTCCTTCTTACACGTGAAGACGTTGTGACTTTGGGCAGTGGATTCTCAATGTGACCTTCTCACACCATAGCAGCTCCTGCTGGAAGTACTGATGCCAGCCAAGGCCCTAAGGTTCACTTTACGCTGCGGAGTAGATGATAAGTAGATTCTTCATTGCACAGCCACTCTTCATTGTGCAGCCACTCTTCATTGCACAGCCACTCTTCATTGCACAGCCACTCTTCATTGCACAGCCTTTTTGGGAATGTTTAGACATAGAAACATAGAAAATAGGTGCAGGAGTAGGCCATTCGGCCCTTCGAGCCTGCACCGCCATTCAATGTGATCATGGCTGATCATCCAACTCAGTATCCCGTACCTGCCTTCTCTCCATACCCCCTGATCCCTTTAGCCACAAGTGCCACATCTAACGCCCTCTTAAATATAGCCAATGAACTGGCCTCAACTACCTTCTGTGGCAGAGAATTCCAGAGACTCACCACTCTCTGTGTAAAGAATTTAACCGATACGTAGAGCATTGAACATTCAGGCTGGTTGTTAGGTGGGTTGTGGGGGGGGGGGGGGTGCAGGGCAGTAGAAGCAAGAAAAGGGACGGCACGGTGGAGCAGCAGTGGAGTTGCTGCCAGAGACCCTGGTTCGATCCTAACTACGGGCGCTGTCTGCACCGAGGTTGCACGTTCTTCCTGTGACCACAGGGGTTTTCTCCAGGTGCTCCGGTTTCCTCCCACACTTCAAAAAGATATTAAAGTTAAAAGTAAAAATTGTAAATTGTCCCTAGTGTGTAGGATAGGGCTAGAGTAGGGAGTGATCGCTGGTCAGCACGGACGGTGGGCCGAAGGGCCTGTTTCTGCACTGTTTCTCTGAAGTCTAAAGTATTTGATCGCCAGCATAGACCTGGTGGGCTGAGGAGCCTGTTTCCATACTCTGTGATTCTATGAACATTCCCTTTCAGTATCTTTGTTGATCATTCACAATCATGTTTTTTTTTTACATTCAAGCTTTTCGCCATTGTCTCTATCAGTGAACATATCCATTATCAGGATTGTCAGCACAGACCCAGTGGGCCGAAGGGCCTGTTTCCACACCGTGTGATCCTATGATCTGTATCACCGATGACCATTCACAATTATGTTTTATATTCAGGCTTATTGCTGTTGCCTCTTTTAGAGATCATTTCCATTATCGTGGCAGCAATCACTTAGCCATCAGATCACTGGCCATGCCCTGCCTCTTAAACAGTGCAGAGAGTTTGGTCTCTGATCTCCCCTCTACAACTCCATGGTGTAAAGCTTTTACTCTCAGAACCTGATATTCATAATTGGGGCAAGAGGAACTGGTTGCTCCTCTTCTCTGCAGCCCGATGAGTACAATCCACCATCTCCGACATTGTACTAACACAGAGGTGTAACACGATACCACTTTTCCCAGCCCAACACTTTCATTAACAGCAATTAAAAGTTTTGCGGTCATGTTTGCTTTGTACGAAGGTCTGTATTTCTTTCTGGCAGCGCATGTAACCATGGACCTTGGTGAATGCTCCTGCTATTCCCGAGGGCAGGAGATTCACAAGCGTTAGAAATGTATTTCTGCGAGGGGGAAAAAAAAAAATCCCGAAAGGCTCTTTGCTTAATATTAATGTCTGGTATGTTTGCATTTTGACATGTTTTCTCTCAGAATGGTATGGATTTTTTTAATCGGCTTGTGCAAGCTGTTAATTCCAGTGATGCCAGGGCAATGGACCGCAGTGATCAGGACTATATTGTTTTGTAACGGCTCCAGAAAACAAGAAAGGAGCCTCAATTTTGCTGAAGTCTGGAATTCTTCACCTAACTTATTATCTCAATTAATGTTGAATTTTATTCAATCGCTAAACGCTGGCACGTTGACTAAAGTGCTTTAGATCGCTGAATTTTCCACACCCTGTTTTGTTAACAGAGATGCAGTTTTTACAGCTCATTCTGGTTCTTAATTCGATGCTTCAGCAAAGCTGATGATTCCGTCCCAAAGCATTGAAAACTCCACGAGCCAAGTCTGAAGTGAAGTGAGGACACTCGGAAATTAACCCAGTATTTCCCGGTGTCAACTCTCATTACGAATTGGTGGACTTAAAGGGCCAGTCCCACTTGGGCGTCATTTGCGCGTCACGAAGATTTTGTACATCCCAAAATCCTGGGGCGCCGCGCGCCACCGCACGTCACTGCCTACGTCACCGCGCACCATGCGCCCGTAACGCGCACATCGTGCGTCGACACGTTAAAGATGTCGCGCAAATGACGCCCAAGTTTGACAGGCCCTTTAGACTTGCTAAAATGCTCAATGAATCGGGCTCCTGAACCGGGATCTGTGAAGAGCCTTCCTTCAACTGACTATCTTTGGGCTTCAGATATGGCCGATTAGGTTTCACTGAACCAACTGCCCACCCCCAGAATTAGACATAGAGATACATAGAACTGCAGATGCTGATTTACAAAAGAAGATACAAATTGCTGGAGTAACTCAGTGGGTCAGGCAGCATCTCTGCAGAACATTTTAGTCACATGTAAAGGTAGTTGCATATAGACGAGATAGTTGAGGCCGGGACTACCTTAAGAAACCATTTAAGAAACAGCTAGACAGGTCCATGGATAGGACAAGTTTGGAGGGATATGTTCCAAACGTGGGCAGGTGGGACGAGTGCAGCTGGGTCATGTCTGCCGGTGTGGGCAAGTTGGGTTGAAGAGCTTGTCTCCACAATGTATCAATCTATGGCTCCATCATTTAGGGTCATTAGAACTTGAACGATGCAGCAATGGAGAAATCATGATGAGGAACTTCACTTCAAAGCCCATGTGAAAATATTGTTGTTTGTGTAATTATTGGTGCGTGCTATCCAGTCAGTGAAAAAACTGTAGATGACGACACAATCAGGCCGTCCACAGTGTACAGATACAGGAAACAAGGGGATGAATTTAGTGCAAGATAGGTCCATGGATAGTCCATTAGAAGAAGGGTCTGAAGAAGACCATGGATGTTCTCCAATGATATTGCCTGGCCCGCTGAATTTTTCCAGCACTCTGTGTCCTACTTCCCAGAATAAGACATGTAGTTTAATCATAATTCAGGAATAATATAGCTCCCGTGGATTCCAAAACTGCATTATCTATGTTAGAAGTCCCTCCTCAGTTCATTTCCATTGATATCCTGGCAACTGTAATCTTACATTCAGCAGTCGTTGCTGTATCTTCCAGTCAATGATGAAGGATAGGAGCCCCAGGAAAAAGAATAAAATAATAAATGCTCTCACAGTCAATCTTCATAAGTTCATAATGGATAGGGGTAGAATTAGGCCATTCGGCCCATCAAGTCTACTCCACCATTCCATCATGACTGGTGTATCTCTCCCTCCTAACCCCATTCTCCTGCCTTCGCCCCATAACCCCTGACACCCGTACCAATCAAGAATCTATCTATCCCTGCCTTAAAAATATCCACTGACTTGGCCAACCTATTCCTTGGCATGAACAGGAACACGGAATCAGGAAGAAAAAGATGATGATTGCTGATGTTAATGCACCAAGATCAGGGGTGTGTTTACATACCCGCTTCTCAATGATAATGTGGTGATTAGCATCAAGGCCCAAGTTTAATAGATTCTCACGATGGAATGGAATGGAGTAATTATTGATACATTTTCTTGATTGATCTTGAAGTTCGAAGATAAGTCAAAAAGGTCAGAGTTAAGAGTGTGGATTAACGATCTAATTGCGCAGGAAGGAACTGCAGATGCTGTTTTAAACCGAAGATAGACACAAAAAGCTGGAGTAACTCAGCGGGTCAGGCAGCATCTCTGGAGAAAAGGAATAGGTGACATTTCGGGTCGGGACCCTTCTTTGGACTGAGAGTCGTCGAAATGATTGACTGTAGACAAAAGTGCTGGAGGAACTCAGCGGGTGAGGCAGCATCTATGGAGCGAAGGAATAGGTGACGTTTCGGGTCGAGACCCTTCTTCAGACCGGGGGCTTTACGGGAAGAAATTTGTCTCCATTTAGTGAAGTAGATAAATGCGGATTTACAAAAGTGATGAACAATAAATCCAATTAACCGTATGGTTAACTCAGGTTATTTATGTGGCTGGATGGACAAATAGAATAATTGAAGGGATTTCGTTTTGGCTGTGACAGAATAGAAGAACAAATTAAAGTTTCAGCTTCAGTTCCGATTGGTTTATTGTCTCGTGCACCGAGGTACAGTGAAAAGCGTTTGTTGCGTGCTAACCAGTCAGCAGAACGACAATACGTCAATGGAAAAACCGGCTGACATCTGCAGTCCCTATCTGCCCATTTTGTGTTTTACTCTGGATTCCAGCATCTGCAGTTCTTTGTGTCTCCAATAATTTGTATTTTCTACTGAAGACAGACACAAAATGCTGGAGTAACTCAGCGAGACAGGCAGCATCTCTGGAGAGGAGGGATGGTTGAAGATACAGGTCTGAGTTCTCAGTCTGCGTCACCCATTCCTTCTCTCCAGAGATGCTGCCTGTCCCGCTGAGTTACTCCAGCATTTTGTGTCTACCTTTAGTGGCAACACAGCATCTGCAGTTCCTTCGTACACATTTGTTATTTTTCGACTTTGGTTGGAAATCAGAAACCAACGGCCAACTTATTGCCCAAAGATAGTTCCAGAATGGATTAAATTTTGCAACTGCCCTGATAGAATAAATAAGGCCGAACAGTACTGGAGGGCTTTGCGGTCCATCTCCCCCCCTTTCCCCCCCCCCCTCCCCCCTTTCCCCCCACCTCTCCGCTAGTTTACTCAGTTATTGCAGGTATGGCTTCTGCAGGTGTGCTCTGTGTGCTTGTGCAGGTTTCACCACAGTGCAGGATGAGATGCTATCCCCAGCCTCGCTTCAGTACACGATGCCATCTCCGCTTCAAGCTGACCTGTTCTGGAATGACGTAACGATCCTGGACGTTAACCCCCATGCACGCGCTGACAACGACTCCCTTCTGGAGATCTCCGACGTCAATGTGTGGTCGTCGGGCGGCAAGCCGCCTCTGGTGGTCGCAGAAGACTCCTCGCTGGACTACAGCAAGGCCGACGACTCATTTCAGGCCGAGGGACTGAGTTCCTTGAACCTCAATGAGGAGGATTCAGACGCCATCAATGGGCTGGTAGATATGCTCGACAATGTCGGAGGTCAGAGGTCAGAGGGCAAAAGGTCAGAGATGACAGAAGGAGAGACTCCAACCAAGATGGCAGAGGAGGTGAATACAGAGAATGGCATTTCTGTAATTTCAGGGCAGCTGAAAGCACACGAGAGATGGGCAGGGTCGCCCACCTTGAGGCGAGCGACTTCAGACTTCCAACAGCCTGACCTAAATGCGGAAAGGTAAATGGACTCTTTACTTTGGAATCTGAGTGGTAACTAATTCACACAAAGGGTGGTGGGTGTATGGAACGAGCTGCTAGACGAGATAGTTGAGGCCGGGACTATCCCACCATTTAAGAAACAGCTGGACAGGTCCATGGATAGTCAATAGTCAATAGACAATAGGTGCAGGAGTAGGCCATTCGGCCCTTCGAGCCAGCACCGCCATTCAAAGTCAAAAGTCAAAGTATCCGTTATTGTCATTCAGACCTTTCGGTCTGAACAAAATTTCGTTGCCTTACAGTTATACATGTAATATATTCAATGTGATCATGGCTGATCATCCCCAATCAGTACCCATATCCCCTGACTCCGCTATTTTTAAGAGCCCTATCTAGCTCTCTCTTGAAAGCATCCAGAGAACCTGCCTCCACCGCCCTCCGAGGCAGAGAATTCCACAGACTCACCACTCTCTGTGAGAAAAAGTGTTTCCTCGTCTCCCTTCTAAATGGCTTACTCCTTATTCTTAAACTGTGGCCCCTGGTTCTGGACTCCCCCAACATCGGGAACATGCTTCCTGCCTCCAGCGTGTCCAAGCCCTTAACAATCTTATATGTTTCAATGAGATCCCCTCTCATCCTTCTAAACTCCAGAGTGTACAAGCCCAGCTGCTCCATTCTCAAAGAAGGGTCTCGACCCGAAACGTCGCCTATCTCCTTCGCCCCTTAGATGCTGCTGCACCCGCTGAGTTTCTCCAGCTTTTTGTGTAACCCCCCATGCTCCATTCTCTCAGCAGGTTTGGAGGGATATGTTGCAAACACGGGCAGTGTAGCTGGGCCACGTGGGCCGGTGTGGGCAAGTTGGGTTGAAGAGCCTGCCTCCACACTGTATCAATCTATGACTCCATCACTTAGGGTCATTAGAACTTGAACGATGCAGCAATGGAGAAATCATGATGAGGAACTCCACTTCAAAGCCCATGTGAAAATATTGATTTGCTATGAGAGGGTGATCTTATTGGTCGCCGTAGAGTTGCTGCTTTACAACACCAGAGATCTGGGTTCGATTCTGACAATGGGTGCTGTCTGTATGGAGTTTGTACGTTCTCCCAGTGACCCGATTAGGTTTTTTCCGGGTGCTCCGGTTTGCTCCCACATACCAAAGACGTACAGGTTTGTAGTTAATTGGCCTCTGTAAATTGTCCCTTGTGTGTAGGATAGAGCTAGTGTATGGGTGATTGCTGGTCGATGTGGACTAAGTGGGCCGAAGGGCCTGTTTCCACACTGTTTTGCGAAACCAAAGCAAATTTAACAAATTGGACCTCTACTCTGTGGAGTTGAGAAGATTGTTTGAAGTTGAGAAGATTAATAGTGTAATATGTAAGATTCATTTGGGCAGTGGAGTGAGGCAGCTGGTAGAGTTGCTCACACAATGCCAGAGACCTGGTTCAATCCTGACCTCGGCTACTGTCTATGTGGAGTTTGCACATTCTCCCCGTCACCATGTGGGTTTCCTCCAGATGCTCCATCTTCCTCCCACATCCTCACGTCTTGGGTTTGTGGGTAAATTAACCTGTGTGAAACTGCCCCCAGGTTGTAGGGAGTGAATGAGAAAGTGGGATAACATAGACACAAAGAGCTGGAGTAACTCAGCGGGGCTGGCAGCATATCTGGAGGGAAGGAATGGGTAACGTTTCAGGTTGAGGCCCTTCTTCAGACTGAAGAAACCATCACCCAACTTGTTGTGTATTTGGGTGCTTGGAACAGACTTAAAATAAGGCTAGGACACGGGAGTACACTAACAAACTTCTTTATTCCAGGACGCCACCTTGAGTCTCCCCCAGCGCATGCTTCCTTGCACAAGACATCATATCACATACCTAACACAACTGTCAACCCAGAGATGCTGCCTGTCCCACTGAGTTACTCCAGCTTTTTGTATCTATCCATGTACAAGATGCCCCGTCTGTTTGTTTCCAGAGAGAAGCTAATTTTGTACTCAATGTTGTTTTTCTGAAAGGTCTCAAGCACTACCTTACATTGTGTCCTACCTGACGGTCCACGAGGAGAGAGGAAGGATCCCTGAGGTTGAGGGGGCCTCGGTCATGGCGCCAAAGGCTGAGCCGTGGAAGCCGGGCTTCATTGCATCGCAGAAGGAGGCGTGGGCCGAGGTGCTGAAGCAGTGGCCCGCCGAGAGCTTGTCCAACGTCGCCAAGCAGAGTCCCAGAAGCCTACAGACCGAGGAGCGGCTGGTACAGTCGCTGGACAGCAGGGGGCAGCAGCAGCCTCTCCCCTTCCGCCATCTGAAAGATTTGGAAGGCCCTCTTTGTTCCGCCACCAGCGGCCCGGCACTTCACCGCCATGTTGATCCTCGAAGCAGCTGGATAACCGTGGAGGAGGAGGTGGTGGACTCGAGCGAGGAGGTGAGGAGGTCTTTTATGTGTAGGAAGGAACTACAGAAGCCGGTTTACACTGAGGACAGACCCAAAAATCTGGAGTAACTCAGCGGGCCAGGCAGCGTCCCCAGAGAAAAGGAATAGGTGTCGTTTCGGGTCATAGAAACATAGAAAATAGGTGCAGGAGTAGGCCATTCGGCCCTTCGAGCCTGCACCGCCATTGAATATGATCCTGGCTGTTCAGGGTCGGAAGCGTATGGAAGGGTTCAAAGAACGTGTAAGGTGTGAAAAGGACAGATCAAAGCAGACGATGGTCTGGGAAATGTACGATGGTTCAACGTTGGACCCCTCATAGATGGGTTCATCTTTGTACCTTATCCATATCTCTCCAATCCCTCTCCGCTGACTCTGAAGAAGGGTCTCGACCTGAAACGCCACCCATTCCTTCTCGCAGGAGTTGCTGCCTCTCCCGCTGAGTTACGCCAGCATTTTAGACAATAGATAATAGGAGCAGGAGTAGGCCATAGAAACATAGAAAATAGGTGCAGGAGTAGGCCATTCGGCCCTTCGAGCCTGCACCGCCATTGAATATGATCATGGCTGATCATCCCCAATCAGTACCTTGTTCCTGCCTTCTCCCCATATCCCCTGACTCCGCTATCTTTAAGAGCCCTATCTAGCTCTCTCTTGAAAGTATCCAGAGAACCTGCCTCCACCGCCCTCTGAGGCAGAGAATTCCACAGACTCACAGCTCTCTGTGTGAAAAAGTGTTTCCTCGTCTCCATTCTAAATGGCTTACCCCTTATTCTTATATTGTGTCTATCTTTGTGAGATTTCTTTTACTTAGTCTTTGACCATCGGATAAACTTTTCCAAAACTGAACATGGAGAATTGGAGAAACTCCATAAATAGCAAAACTCCTATCATCCACTTTCCGACTGTTCCGAAAATCTAATTTTTTTTTTGTGCTTCTGGCTCACCATGTTATACGTACAATGCTCCACCCACTCACTGGGGCCACAGTTTTGTTTAGCGGTACAGCATGGAACAAGGCCCTTCGGCCCACAGAGCCCGTGCTGACCAACCATCACCCAACAAGTTCTAGGAGCAGAAATAGGCCTTCCAGCCCATCAAGTCTACTCCACCATTCAATCGTGGCTGATCTATCTTTCCCTCTCCACCACCCTGATATGAGTTGCTGTAAATGGGTGACACGGTGGCGCAGCGGTAGAGTTGCTGCCTTACAGCGCCAGAGACCCGGGTTTGATCCTGACTACCAGCGCTGTCTGTACGGAGTTTGTACGCTCTCCCCGTGACCTGCGTGGGTTCTCTCTGAGATCTTCTGTTTCCTCCCACACTCCAAAGACGTGCAGGTCTGTAGGTTAATTGGCTTGGTATGAATGTAAATTGTCCCTAGTGTGCGTAGGATAGTGTTAGTGTCCGATCGGTGAAGGGGCCTGTTTCCACGCTGCATCTCTAAACTAAACTAAACTAAACTGGTCCAGAGTTTGCTGAGCATCAAAGTTGTTTTATTTTAACGGTGAGCTGGTGTCAGTCAGTCTGAGACATGAATAGATTGAGTGAAGGCCAGGGAAAGTGCACCAGGCCAAATCAGGAGTTGCCTGCACAAAGCTAGTGTGAAGGGCAAAGAGACAGGCGGAACGTGAGCTGTTCCAGGTTCACCCCCCTGACTCTCCTGGCTACAGTGTCACATGCTGCTTCCAGATATAACTGTTGGCTGACGTACTTCAGACTTTGGAGAGAGGCCTTTGGCTCGCCATGTCCACGCCAACCAGCGATCACCCCGTACGTGTCGCGCGAGTGGTGCCTGTATGGTCGCCCAAAAAGTCGTACCTTTTTCTGGTCGCCGCTGGGTTCTTCTCGGCGACCTGCTGCGACTTTGACGGGTGCCGGCAAGTCACCGAAAAGATCGCGTAAGTGGGACAGGCCCTTTAGTTTTATGATGCATTCCAAAGCTCCGCAAGGTCAAGTAGCTGCTTTTTTGGGTGGCTCAGAGGCCCAACAGGAGAGTTACTGCCATGCAATCCCAAAGACACGGGTTCAATCCTGACTACGGGTACTGTCTGTACGGAGTTTGGTACGTTCTCCCCGTGACCTGAGTGGGCTTTCTCCGGGTGCTCGGGTTTCCTCCCACACTCCAAAGACGTACAGATTTGTAGGTTAATTGGCTTGGTAAAATCGCAAGTTGTCCCGCGTGTGTGTAGGATAGTGTTAATGTGCGGGGATCGCTGGTCAGCGCGGACTCGGTGGGCTGAAGGGCCTGTTTCCGCGCTGCTCTAAACTAAACTAAACCTTGTAATGACGCCAAGTTGTCCACAGCAAATCCAATAAACAGCAATGTGTTAATGAGCAGATAATCTGCAAGTGATGTAGGTTTAGGAGTAAATACGGCCTTGCATGTTGGGAGATGTTTTCTGCTGACCTACGAGAGAGTGCCTCGGAATATTTACTTCTTCCGAGATGGCAGAGAAGCCTTCGTTTCACGTCTCATTGAAAAGACATACTGCATCTGACAGTGTGGCACTCCTGTGGAATGTCAACACAAGAGTCCCATGTTTAAATGAGAAAAACCACAAAGTGCTGGAGGAACTCACTGGGCAGCATGTGTCGGAGGAAATGGACAGATGATATTTCAAGGCGAGATCATTCAAGGTTGAAAGAATTGAGGGCAAGTAGCAATTGTAGAGAGATGAGGGGAGGGGTGCAACATAGGTGGCGTTTAGTTGAATTTAATTTATTATTGGCACATGTACCAAGGTACAGTGAAAGGCTTTTTGTCGTGTACTATCCAGTCGGTGAAAAAGACTGTACATGATTATAATTAAATAATCCATAGCGTACAGATACAGGATAAAGTTTTATAACGTTCTGTGCAGGATTAAGAACAGTAATGTCCCATTAAAGATCGCTCAAAGGTCTCAAATGAGGTAGATGGGAGGTCGGGACCATTCTCAAGCTGGTGGGAAGATGTTTCAGTTGTCTGATAAAAGCTGGGAAAAATTGTCCCCGAATCTGGAGGTAGACAAAAATGCTGGAGAAACTCAGCGGGTGAGGCAGCATCTATGGAGCGAAGGAATAGGTGACGTTTCGGGTCGAGACCCTTCAGTTTCGACCCGAAACGTCACCTAATCCTTCGCTCCATAGATGCCGCCTCACCCGCTGAGTTTCTCCAGCATTTTTGTCTACCTTCGATTTTTCCAGCATCTGCAGTTCTTTCTTAAACAATTGAATCTGGAGGTGTGCGTTTTCGAACTCATGTACTTCTTGCCTGGTGGGAGACTGGAGAAGAGGAAGTGACTGGGTTAGACTGGTCCTTGATTATGCTGGTGGCCTTGCTGAGGTAGCGTAGACTGTAGATGGAGTAAATGGAAGGGACATTGGTTTTTGTGATGGTCTGGTCCACGTCCACAAATCTATACAATTTCTTGCTATCTTGGATGGAGCTGTCCCCAACCATGCTGCGATGCATCCCCATAAACTGCTTTCTATGGCACATCTGTAGAAGCTGCTGAGGGGTAGTTAACACTTATACCTAGCCATTTAACCTACAAATCTGTACGTCTCTGGAGCATTGCAGGAAACTGAAGAGACAATAGACAATAGGTGCAGGAGTAGGCCATTCAGCCCTTCGAGCCAGCACCGCCATTCAATGTGATCATGGCTGATCATCCCCAATCTATACCCCGTTCCAGCCTTCTCCCCATATGGCCTGACGCCACTATCTTCAGGAGCCCTATCTAGCTCTCTCTTGAAAGTATCCAGAGAACCGGCCTCCACCGCCCTCTGAGGCAGAGAATTCCACAGACTCACCACTCTCTGTGTGAAAACGTGTTTCCTCATCTCCGTTCTAAATGGCTTACCCCTTATTCTTAAACTGTGGCCCCTGGTTCTGGACTCCCCCAATATCGGGAACATGTTTCCTGCCTCTAGCTTGTCCAAACCCTTAATAATCTTAGCGTTACACAAAAGGCTGGAGAAACTCAGCGGGTGCAGCAGTATCTAAGGAGCGAAGGAGATAGGCGACATTTCTGGTCGAGACCCTTCATCAGAATAATCTTATATGTTTCAATAAGATCTCGGAGAAAGCCCAAGCAGGTCACGGGGAGAACGCACAAACTCTGTACAGACAGCACCTGTAGTCAGGATCGAACCCGGGTCTTTGCCGCTCTGAGGTTACAACTCTACCATTACGCCACTGTGCATGTTAAAAATTCAGTGCCTGGCGGAAATGCATTGTAACCTGGACAGACTCTCCTACTAATGCTCCCATCGTTCCAGTAATTATGGTGGAGAACATGAATCAGGGTCCCATTTTCCGGCACCAGGTTTATGGGATGTTTTTGGCGTCTAGGGTTGACAACTGTCCCGTATTAGCCGGGACATCCCGTATATTGGGCTAAATTGGTTTGTCCCGTACGGGACTGCCCTTGTCCCGTATTTGACTGCTACTACTCGGGTCGAGGGGACTGACCGCCTCACCCATTCCGACGTAGTGCAGCCCATGGAGTGCAGCAGCAGCTCCTCGCCAGTGGCCCCGTCGGTCGGTCGGCAGCCCGGCCAACTGTCCGGCCTTTGGGCCTTGGCTTACCACCGACACCACCAACACCCCCTCCTGCTCACGGGTTGGACGGGGCGCGTGACGTCACGCAGCCCGGGACACAACTCCTCAGCCGGCCCGCCGGCCGGGCTTTGTGTGCGGTCCAGCACCCGGGCCAACTCGTCATTCACCCAGCCACGGCCGAGTCGGTCAATGAATTGTCGTCAGGAAATTGTCCCTAATTTTGATCTTTTGTCCCTTATTTGGGAGCGAGAAAGTTGGCGACCCTGTTGGCACCTAATTCGAGTGCTGTGTCTGCACTCATTTCTTCAGTGAGATTAATGGGCCTACTTTTAGGCTTGTGGAAATCCAGGGAGCGATACAGTAGTGTTTATGACATATAAACACTTGATCTTTGCCCATCTGTAAGTCGTCAAATCAGGAATAAAGGCACTGGAGTATTTGCCTGCAGACGTCAATGCCTTGCGTGATTCCTGAGACAGATTCCAGCTTAAAATCCTTTGTCGCCAGTGTTGAGGACATTCTCAGGATGACCTAAAGCATTTTGCAGGCATTTAGCGCAATCTGAAGTGTAGTGGTGCAGAAAACCAAACAGGTAAAGTCATTGGCAGCTTTCCCACCATCCAGGTGATTGACCACATTCACCAACAAGGCATCAACAGGGAATTCTCTGCCACAGGAGACTGGAGGCTCAGTCAGTGGTTCGTGGTTCTTGGTTACTTGGTCCTCCAAAATATTCCAACTGGAATTTAAACTGGAGGTGGTGAAGGGAGGGGTTTAGCCAGAGAGGGTTATTGGGAAGAAAGTGCCACTTTAAATTTAGTTGCATCTGGCTGGGCAACCGTGGCTTGGTGGAGATTATTCCATGCTTTAATAGTGCGTGGAAAGAACGTAATGACTTTAATAGTGCAGTGGGTATATTTAGAGATAGACGGATTCTTAATTAGTGCAGGTGTCAGAGGGCAGAAGGCAGGAGAAAGGGGTTTGGTGGGAGAGATAGATCAGCCATGATTGAATGGCGGAGTAGACGATGGGCCGAATGGCCTAATTCTGCTCCTATCACTTTTGGGAACTATATATACCGACAGTCAGTCATCCTACCCTTTCTGTGCAATGCAGTGCTTCACTGGTCGAGTTGCTGCCTTACTGTGCCAATATCCTTCTTCAAACATGTCTATACTGATAAATGCAAGATAAAGCTAGTAAAGTCTGATCAAATGTAGTCGGAGGGTCGCCAATGAGGTAGATAGTAGTTGTGGTAGAATGGTTCAGTTGCTTGATAATTATCTTTGATCAGACGTTACTGGGCTTTAACATGCACTAAACCTTATTCACAATATCTCCTTAATCATGTATCTGTACACTGGCTCGATTGCAATCATGTTTTGTCTTTCTGCTGACTGGTTAGCACGCCATAAAAGCTTTTCACTGTACCTCGGTGCACGTGACAATGAACTAAACTCAACTCAAATACAATGATTGATGACGTTGCCTTTGAGTACTGTGATCGCTTTGTACCAAGTTGGTCATTCCTGGCCTTCAGCTGTACGAAGACAATAAAGGGCCCGTCCAACTTGGGCGTCATTTGCGCGTCACGCAGATGGCGTGCGAAGATTGTGTACGTCCCAGAATCCTGGGGCGCTGTCACTGTCTATATCACCATGCACCACGCGTCGTTGTGTCGTGACGCGTAAATTATGTCGCGTAAATGACGTCCAAGTGGGACAGGCCCTAAAGGCACCAAAGTCGGAGTGGCACATTGGCGTAGCGGTAGAGCTACTGTCTTATAGAGGGGTGGGGGCAAGAGCTTGCAGGTTATGGATGGATACAGGTATGTAAGGCGGGGACAGTGGCACAATAAGGCCATACAGCGCCAGAGACCCGGGTTCGAACCTGACTATGGGTGCTATCTGTACGGAGTTTGTACGTTCTCCCTGTGACCTGCGTGGGCTTTTTCCAAGATCTCCGGTTTCCCCCCACACTACAGAGGCATCCAGGTTCGTAGGTTAGTTGGGTTGGTATAAATGTAAAATTGTCCCTAGCGTAGGGCAGAGTTCATTGGTCGGCGCGGACCGAAGGGCCTGTTTCCGTGCTGTATCACTAAACTAAACTAAATTAAAGGCACTAAAGCCCATTGAATAGAAGTGGAGCTGGAGACTTGAAGTTGTGTGTGTGTGCGCGTGTGATTGTCTGTGTCCGTGTGAATGTGCGTTAAGCAACTGCACACAACTGTTTATGCAATGGGAGCAACTTTCCATTATAACAACAGATCGCCGTGTGGTAACAAGGGAACTTAGATTACTGGTTGAGCACATGGAGATTAAGGGGTGCTGGAAATAGCAAATAATGCAAACGGCAATTTATCTGCCTGACATCTTTCATAGTGGGATGAACTTCCTGCTTTCTATGCTGTCAACTTCAATCTCTGACCAGAGTTAGAAAGAAATTTGTGCTTTGAATGGAAATCCTTGTGAGTCGATGGGTGTCCACAAGAGATAAATAGGGTTTGCATCAGATGAGGGTCTCCCCCCCCCCCCCCCACGTGGGCTGCACATGAAGTGTTAACTTTGTGCAAGTTTCCAGCACTAACGCTGCGCTCATTCTAACATAGATCGATTATTTAAACTGGACGCACCCTGAGTAAAATGCTAGAGTGCTGGAGTAACTCAGGCGGCATCTGTGGAGTGATATTTCGGGTCAGTTCCCTTCTGTGGACTGGTTGTAGTCGAAGGGAGAGGGCTGGGATACTGTCTCCAGGGCCAAGAGTGTTTCATTACCGTCAAATGTCCCAAAGTCGAACAGCGAAATTCTTATTTGCCGCAGTACAACAGATATTTAAACACAGTACTCTGAAAACTCCACAATAACCAACAAAAAAATGTTCAGTAAATATAGATAATATCATGTTTAAGAAAGAACTGCAGATGCTGGAAAAATCGAAGGTAGACAAAAATGCTGGAGAAACTCAGAGGGTGAGGTAACATCTATGGAGCGAAGGAATAGGTAATGTTTCGTGTCGACCCGAAACGTCACCTATTTCTTCGCTCCATAGATGCTGCCTCACCAGCTGAGTTTCTCCAGCATTTTTGTCTACCTTAGATAATATAATGTGTGTGTATGTATATATGTCTGTATATAATATGTGTGTGTGTGTGTATATATATATATCTATATATTTTGTGTGCGTGTGTGTGCGTGCGCATTGTATGCTTGTGTGTGTGTGTGCGTGTGTGTAAGTGTGTGCGTGTGTGTGTGAGTGTGTGTGTGCGTGTGTGCGTGTGTGCGCGTGTGTGTGTGCATGTGTGTGCGCATGTGTGTGAGTGTGCGCGTGTATGTGCGCGTGTGTGCGTGCGTGTGCGTGTACGTGTGTGTGTGCGTGTGTGTGCGCATGTGTGAGTGTGCGCGTGTATGTGTGCGTGTGTGCGTGCGTGTGCGTGTACGTGTGTGTGTGCGTGTGTGCATGTATGTGTGTGGGTGTGAGCGTGTGTGTGTGCGTGTATGTGTGTGTGTGCGCGTGCGTGTGCGCAAACAAACACTAATGATACAAAGCCAAACATACTGCCCTCAAATAGATGTAGTTTGGAGCTTATTTAGCAGTTGTTGTGTTTAATAGCCTAATGGTTGCAGGGAAGAAGCTGTTCCTGAACCTGGACGTTACAGTTTTCAGGCTCCTGTACCTTCTTCCCGATGGCAGGGGTGAAATGAGAGCATGGCCAGGGTGGTGTGGGTCCCTGTCGATGATGGCTGCCGTTTTGAGGCAGCGAATCCTGTAGATTCCTTCGCTGGTGGGGAGGGGCCAGTTACCCGTGATGAACCGGGCAGTGTCCTCCGCTTTGTGTAACCTTCTTCATTCCTGGGGGTTCGAGTTGCAGAAACGAGGCCGCGATCCCAACCAGTCAATGGGATCTCTGCTGAACACCCGTAGAAGTTCAAGCGAGTATTGGGCGACGTACCGGATCTCCTCGAGGTTGTGAGGAGGTAGAGGCGTTGATGGGCTTTCTGTACCAATGCATCAGTGCGTTGGATCCAGCATAGAGCTGGGACTGAAAGCTGAGCACCAGTTGCTGGCAGGTATCAAATGTCCCGGGAACATTTCCCATGCGCGCTGACGGGGATTTAACGACTGAGGGTGAAGCTTAGAGCAGGCACCTAAAATTACCCTCTGCTCTCGAAGCGGCCGCTGCTCTGGTTTCAGTGGCCATGAAGCAGGAGGATGATTACATTGCTCAGTGAGTTCCTCATCAGCCTGGTGCTGCTCGGCTTCTTCCTCGTCAGCTGTCAGAATGTCTTTCAAATCGTGTCCAACACGGTGCAATTTGTGCTGAAATACATCCACCAGGAGCTGGACAAGGAGCTGGGCGAGAGCGAGACCAGCTCCGACGACGAGGAGATTGTCACCACCAGGATCATACGCAGGAGGCTCATCGTTAAGGTAGCGGGCTGGATTGCAGAGATTGCGGCCGTGCTGGCTGAGCTCGGCTGATCAGTGCCGTCGCATGCTGGTTTAATGTGTGTGTGCATGTGTGTGGGTATGTGCATGTTAGGGTTTGGACGCGCTAGAGGCAGGAAACATGTTCCCAATGTTGGGGGGAGTCCAGAACCAGGGGCCACAGTTTAAGAATAAGGGGTAAGCCATTTAGAACGGAGACGAGGAAACACGAGGAAATGATGGAGGAACTCAATGGGTCAGGCAGCATCCATGGAGAACATGGATAGGTTTGGGTCTGAACCCTTTTTCAGACCGATCAGTCTGAAGAAGGGTCCCTCGTAGAACGGAGACGAGGAAACACTTTTTCTCACAGAGAGTGGTGAGTCTGTGGAATTCTCTGCCTCAGAGGGCGGTGGAGGCAGGTTCTCTGGATGCTTACAAGAGAGAGCTAGATAGGGCTCTTAAAGATAGTGGAGTCAGGGGATATGGGGAGAAGGCAGGAACGGGGTACTGATTGGGGATGATCAGCCATGATCACATTGAATGGCGATGCTGGCACGAAGGGCCGAATGGCCTACTCCTGCACCTATTGTGTATTGTGTGCGCTGGTGTGCCATGGCGTGCCGCTGGAACCCACAGTGGCGCAGCGGTAGAGCTGTTGCCTTACAGACCCGGGTTCGATCCTGATCAGGGCTGCTTGTCTGTATGGTCTCCCCATGACCTGCATGGGTTTTCTCCGAGCCTTCCATTTCCCCCCCGCACTCCAAAGACGTACAGGTTTGTAGGTTAATTGGCTTGGTATCAATGTATAATTGTCCCTAGTGGGTGTAGGATAGTGCTAGCGTGCGGGGATTGCTGGTCGACGCGGACTCGGTGGGCCGAGGGGCCTGTTTCCGCGCTGTATCTATAAACTAAACTAAACTTTATGAAGCAAGCGTGATGCATGGCATGAACTAAAGGTGAAAACATACAAAAATGTGCTCGGGCGTTAGGGTTAGCACAAGTCCAACCAATGCAGACAGTTCATACGTTCCAGGGGCAGAATTAGGCCATTCAGCCCATCAAGTCCACCATTCAATCATGGGTGATCCATCTTTCCATCTCAACCCGATTCTCCTGCCTTCTCCCCATAACCCCTGACACCCGTACTAATCAAGAATCTGTCTATCCCTGCCTGAAACATATCCATTGACTTGGCCTCCACAGCCTTCAGTGTCAATTAATTCCACAGATTCACCGCCCTCTGGCTAAAGGACAGTGGTGGGTTGGCATGGCTAAGGACGGCATGGTGTGAGGAGATGGGGGAGTGGTGCATGTGAATGAGGGTGTGCAGTGGGTGAGCTCAGACCAGCCACCAACAGTGAGAGGGTGCACTGCTCAGTACTTCGAATGTGACGTCAGAGATTGAACTGCCGTGCCTACAGTGAGCTGGATTGAAGCCTAGACCTGTGGAAACAATGGCCTGCTGATGCTGGTTTATACCAAAAATAGACACAAAGTGCTGGAGTAACACAGTAGATCAGGGAGCATCTCTGGAGAGGAAACAGAGCTGACGTTTTGGGTCGGGCCGAAATGTTCTTCGGTGTGAAGAAGGGTCCCGACCCGAAAACGTCACCCATCCATTTTCCCCAGAGATGCTGCCTGACCCGCTGAGTAACTCCAGCACTTGGCATCCATCTGACGTCTGGACCTCTTGTGAGATTTGTAACAAGCCTGTACTGGAACTGGCACAATACTTTAGCACACACGAGGAACTGCAGATGCTGGTTTACAAAAAAAGGACACTAACGCTAGAGTAACTCAGCGGGTCGGGCCGCATCTCTGGAGAATATAGAGACGTGACGTATCAGGTCTGGAGCCTTTGGCAGACTGACATTTATAGATTGTCCCTTCTTCTGACCTACAATTTTGGTCGGGATCCCACTTCAGACTCTGAGCCTGAAATAGGATCCTAACCTGGAACGTCGCCTATCCATGTTCTCCAGAGATGCTGCCTGACCCACTTTGTTACTCCAGCACTTTGTGTCATTTACTGATTATCATTCCTTTGCGCACTTTCGGCTGGGACCTCGGTGCATGGGACGAAGAGAGAGATCTTGCCGCCAGTGTTTGGAGTGTGAAGGCAGCATTCGGAGCTTGTGTGTTTACTAACCAACAACATTCTGTGAATGGAGTTCAAGGTAGACACAAATCCCAAGACATGGCCCTCGGCTGTTCCTGTTTAATGGTTGGGAGAGCATTGGCTGTCCATTTTAGTCGACCCCCTCAACACTCAGCTCCTTCATTTCACGATTAACCTCATGGCTTTCCGCGAGTAAAAATGCTTTGGAATTTGTGGCTTCCCTTGGATCAGATATCAAAGGAAACCAAATAGGAATGGTTCCCAGTGCCAACAGAAAACTCCAATGTGGAGACCTGTATTACTAAATTTAACCAGTAATTAGTAAATAGTGATGTATATTTGGTTTCCTCTAACTGCACTACCACTTTTGGAATTGGTGGACTAGTTGAAGGTAGATAGAACATTGCAATATTAATTACATTGTTGAATCTGGACAGTGAATTTAGCAATCTGGCAGATATATTCTGGTGTATTCAATATAATGGTGGGGAACATGTCACATCACCTCCAGTGTTAACCATAGAAGGTGTGTGGATCATGGTATATATGTGATGGTTTTTCGATGTACAATACAACATGGAGTTAAGATGGGGACATAGGAACTGTAGATGCAGGTTTACAAGAAGGAACACAAGTGTGTTGGAGTCACTCAGCTGGTCATGCAGCATCTCTGGAGAATTATTCCAGAGATCTAGATCCAGCATCTAGATCCAGCATCTAGGTAGACTTATTCCTGAGATGAAGGAGCAGAATTAGACTGTTCCACCCATCAAGTCTACATTCGATGGTAGACAAAAATGCTGGCAAAACTCAGCGGGTGAGGCAGCATCTATGGAGCGAAGGAATAGGTGACGTTTCGGGTCATCTACTCCAACATTCGACAATGGCTAATCTATTTTCCCCATTAAACCCCATCCTCCTGCGTCGTCCCTGTCACCTTTGATGCCCTCACTGATCAAGAACATCAGTTTTCTCTTTGAAAATACCCATTGGCTTGGCCTCCACAGCCGTCTGTGGCAATGAATTCCGTAGATTCACCACCCTGTTGTGAAATAAATTCTTCCTCAACTCCCTTCTAAAGGTAGGTCCTTTTATTCTGAGGCTGTGACCTCTGGTCCTAGTCTCTCTGACGTTTTGGCTTGGGACCTTTCGTCAGACTCAACTTAAAAGTTAGGTTTGGGAGGAGGGTTGGCATTGAACGTGTATCAGTCTGTAGCTGGCTGAAGTTACCCTGGAAATCTGAAAGAGATTTACATTCTTGTAATCCACTGATGCGGGTACAAGCCAAGTCTATCCAGTCTTTCCTCATATGGAAGTCCTGACATTCCAGGAATCAGTCTGGTGAACCTTCTCTGTACCCCCTCTATGGCAAGAATGTATTTTCTCAGATTTAGAGACCAAAACTGTACGCAATACTCCAGGTGTGATCTCACCAAAACCCTGTACAACTGCAGTAGAACCCCCCCTGCTGCTATACTCAAATCCTTTTGCTATGAATGCTAACATACCATTCGCTTTCTTCACTGCCTGCTGCACCTGCATGCCTACTTTCAATGATTGGTGTACCATGACACCCATGTCTCGTTGCATCTCCCCTTTTCCTAATTTGCCACCATTAAGATAATAGTCTACCCTCCTGTTTTTGCCACCAAAGTGGATAACCTCACATTTATCCACATTATACTGCATCTGCCATGCATTTGCCCACTCACCCAGCCTATCCGACTCACCTTGCAGCCTCCTAGCATCCTCCTCACACCTAACACTACCCTCCAGCTTAGTGTCATTCGCAAACTTGGAGATGTTGCATTCAATTCCCTCGTCCAAATCATTAATACATATTGTAAATAGCTGGGGCCCAAGCACTGAGCCTTGTGGTACCCCACTAGTCACTGCCTGCCATTCTGAAAAGGACCCGTTTACTCCTACCCTTTGCTTCCTGTCTGCCAGCCAGTTCTCTATCCACATCAATACTGAACCCCCAATACCGTGTGCTTTAAGTTTGTATACTAATCTCTAATGTGGGACCTTGTCGAAAGCCTTCTGAAAGTCTAGATATAACACATCCACTGGTTCTCCCTTATCAACTCTGCTAGTTACATCCTCTAAAAATTCTATAAGATTTACCTTTCGTAAATCCATGCTGACTTTGTCTAATGATTTCACCACTTTCCAAATGTACTGCTATCCCATCTTTAATAACTGACTCTAGCAGTTTCCCCACTACCGATGTTAGACTAACTGGTCTGTAATTCCCCATTTTCTCTCTCCCTCCTTTTTTAAAAAGTGGGGTTACATTAGCTACCCTCCAATCCTCAGGAACTACTCCAGAATCTAAGGAGTTTTGAAAAATGATCACTAATGCATCCAGTAGTTCTGTGGCTACTTCCTTGAGTACTCTGGGATGCAGACTATCGGGCCCTGGGGATTTATTGGCCTTTAATCCATTCAATTTACCCAACACCACTTCTTGGCTAACCTGGATTTCACTCAGTTCTTCCACCTTATTTGACAGCCAGTCCCCTGCTATTTCCGGCAGATTATTTATGTCTTCCTTAGTGAAAACAGAACCAAAGTAGTTATTCAATTGGTCTGCCATGTCCTTGTTCCCCATGATCAATTCACCTGTTTCTGACTGCAAGGGACCTACATTTGTTTTAACTAATCTCTTTCTCTTCACATATCTATAAAAACTTTTGCAGTCAGTTTTTATGTTACCTGCAAGTTTTCTTTCATAATCTATTTTCCCTTTACTAATTAAGCCCTTTGTCCTCCTCTGCTGAACTCTGAATTTCTCCCAGTCCTCTGGTAGGCTGCTTTTTCTGGCTAAATTGTATGCTTCATCTTTTGTTTTTATACTATCCCTGATTTCCCTTGTTATCCATGGATGCACTACCTGCCCTGATTTATTCTTTTGCCAAACTGGGATAAACAATTGTTGTAGTTCATCCATGCAGTCTTTAAATACCTTCCATTGCACATCCACTGTCAACCCTTTAATAATCACTTGCCAGTCTATCTTGGCCAATTCACGTTTCATACCTTCAAAGGTACCTTTGTTTAAGTTCAGAACCTTTGTTTCTGACTTAATTATGTCACTCTCCATCCTAATGAAGAACTCAACCATATTATGGTCACTCTTGCCCAAGGGCCCCCGCACAACAAGACTGCTAACTAACCCTTCCTCATTATTCAATACCCAGTCTAGAATAGCCTGCTCTCTCGTTGGTTCCTCTACATGTTGGTTTAGAAAACTATCCCGCATACATTCCAAGAAATCCTCTTCCTCAGCACCCCTGCCCATTTGATTCACCCAATCTATATGTCGATTGAAGTCACCCATTATAACTGTTTTACCCTTGTTGCACGCATTTCTAATTTCCTGTTTGATGCCATCCCCAACTCCACTACTACTGTTAGGTGGCCTGTACACAACTCCAGCTAGCATTTTCTGCCCCTTAGAGTTTCGCAGCTCTACCCATATCGATTCCACATCCTGATGATGATGATAGAAACATAGAAACATAGAAATTAGGTGCAGGAGTAGGCCATTCGGCCCTTCGAGCCTGCACCGCCATTCAATATGATCATGGCTGATCATCCAACTCAGTATCCCGTACCTGCCTTCTCTCCATACCTTCCATACCCTCTGATCCCCTTAGCCACAAGGGCCACATCTAACTCCCTCTTAAATATAGCTAATGAACTGGCCTCAACTACCCTCTGTGGCAGAGAGTTCCAGAGACCCACCACTCTCTGTTCTCATCTCGGTCCTAAAGGATTTCCCCCTTGTCCTTAAGCTGTGACTCCTTGTCCTGGACCTCCCCAACATCGGGAACAATCTTCCTGCATCTAGCCTGTCCAACCCCTTAAGAATTTTGTAAGTTTCTATAAGATCCCCTCTCAATCTCCTAAATTCATGCTGATGGAAGTGCTTGGAATGTGCTAAGTGCTGACTCCCCTTTGCCAATAACCCAGGCATCTTGGGTTATTGGCAAAGGGTGTTTTTTTTTTCCCCACAAAAATAAACTTTATTCAGAATAATAAAAAATACATACGAAACAAGAATAGTGCAAAAACTCTTCTGACATTCTCAGCCGCTATACGTACATTCATTAGCTTTATATGTTCTCAAAGCTATCCTTACACCAAGCCCCCTTGCCACTCGTGTGAATGAAGGAAATGCAGATACTGGTTTAAACCAAGATAGACACAAAATGCTGGAGTAACTCAGCGGGACAGGCAGCGTCTCTGGAGAGAAGGAATGGGTGACTGAAGAAGAAGGGCCTCGATTCGAAACGTCACCCATTCCTTCTCTCCGGACATGCTGCCTGTCCCGCTGAGTTACTCCAGCATTTTGTGTCCACCCTTGCCACTCATGTGGGTTGATATCGCTTATGAGTTATACATCGTCGAAACAGGCCCTTTGGCCCAACTGACCAAGGTACCTTCCCTTGTTGATAACCCTGCCCTTGTTTGAGGGGCGTTTCCATCAGACTCTGCCCCCCCCCCCCCCCCCAATGTGCAGCAGCGAATGGTCCCTGGACGGTGGTCCTCCCCCACAGAACTGTCTGAGTCATGAGTGCTTGTAGGTGAGTGGTGTCCCTCGGCTCATCTTGTCCTTTAACCGGCTCCAAGTTGTTGCCTGTGTTGCCCGGAGTTTGGATTCGACGCTCACTCATTCTTCTCATTTTCTCACGGGCAGGGTGAAGAAGCAAAGAACATTCCAGGCGAGTCGGTGACGGAGGAGCAGTTCGTCGACGAAGATGGCAACATCGTCACGAAGAAAGTAATGAGATTGAGTATTCTTGCGTGTGTGCGAGCCGTTTCCCAGCAATGTAGTGGATGGGGGACACCAAGAAACACCAAGCAACCTACCGGTTAATGGCAAAACCCACAGATAGCACAGCAATTCTTATATTCTTTGGGATACAGCACGGAAACAGGCCACTTAGCCCACCTAGTCCATGCCAACCATCGATCACCCATTCACACTGGTTCTCTATTATCCTGCTTCCTCATCCAAGTCAAGTCAAGTCAAGTTTTATTCATCACTTGCACATACAGTGCAGTGAAATGAATTTGCCAGCAACACTACAATAGAAAAAGAACACCCAATACGCAATTAAAATTTAACACAAACATCCACCACAGTGATGAATGCTGTGATAATCACCACAGTGATGAAGGCACAAAAATTTGGTCAGTCCTCTTCCATTTACCCCCTGGTCGGGACCACAACCCTCCGCAGTCTCCACTGCGGGCGTCCAGATGTTCGGACAAGGTAAGTCCAGGTAAGTCCTGGACTTCCCACTCGCTACACCAGGGCTTCCCAACCTTTTTCGTCCCGTTTACCCCAGGCAACTTTAATAGCACATCACAATGTTTTTTCACTTATTTATGAACAACTAATGATGAACCGATACCAATATACCCAGAACCAAACACAGTCAGCCAATGAGAAAATGTGTGTACAAATCCAGAATCAACCCTGGGTTGGTGAAATTTACCCCAGGTTGGGAACCCTTGTCCTATACATATTAGACTTTAAACTTTTGAGATACAGCATGGAAGCAGGCCCTTCAGCCCATCGATTCCACGCTGACCAGCGACTTCACTGTAAGCTAGCACTATCCTACATACTAAGGACAGTTTATTTTCTTTTTAATCAAACCATGTACGCCTTTGGAGTGTGGGAGGAAACCGGAGCACCCGGAGAAAACCCATGCAGGTTACAGGGCGAATGTACAAACTCCGTACAGACAGCGCCTGTGGTCAGGATCGAACCCAGGTCTCTAGCGCTGTAAGGCAGCAACTCCACCGCTGCGCCACCGTGCCGCCCACTAGGGGCAATTTACAGGGGTCAATTAACCTACAAACCCGCACGTCTTTGGGATGTGGGAGGAAACTGGAGCAACTCAGTATCCCAGCAGAAATATTTAGTAGTGCAAATGACATCTTCTCGTTAAGAATGGTGTCACTGCATGGTGACCTCAATGGTGACCTCTACCCTTCATCCTAACTTTGAAATGATGCCAGTGGAATTGGCTAGAAGCCTCCTCTCCTTGGGTGGCCAGGCAACCACTGCACAACAGGGTTGTGATGTCAACTGCCGTGGTGGTCTATTACTGATCAGTGTAATGTTGGTTGTAAAGTTAATTGGGAAATGAGAAGCAATTATAACGTCGATACAACAGTGGGGACTTGAATCTACATACTACATACTTCTTTTTTTTTGTGTTTATTTTTGTTAGAAGTAAGTACAATAGCGTGGTACTTGAGTACCTAATACATACATACATATTTCCATTCTTGTACAACTTCATACTTTTGATTTAATAATAAAAGAACAGTGGAAGAAAAAACAAATAAAGAGTGTCGGAATAGATAGACAAGCGAGTAGAACAGATAGCAAATGCAATAAAGGGCCTATAAGAGAAGCTGAAAAGATTGAAATAGAAGGAGAAAGTAAAGAAAAGAGAGATTAGGAGATCTACCTATTTCGTATTTTTGCCCATCCGCCACCCGGTTCTAAACCATTTAATTTCTGAGGTTATGTTGTGTTGCACCATATGCTTGTAAAAAGTTGATAAAAGGAGACCAAGTCTTTGAGAATTGGTCTACTTTGCCTAGTAGGAGAAATCTCATTTCTTCAAGATGAAGCGTTTCAGACATATTTGAAATCCACATTTTGAATGTTGGCGTGGTTGCATTTTTCCAAAATTTGAGTATAAGGTTTTTTTGCTGTTATTAGACCATAATTAAGAAAAGCTTCTTGGAATATAGTTAGTTTACTTCCCTCATCCATTGATCCAAAGATAATCAGTTCTGTATTGGGGATACTTCAATCTATATACTGACCAGTCAAACCAACTCAGCAGAAGAGATAGACACAAAGTGCCGGAGTAACTCTGCGGGTCAGGCAGCATCTCTGGAGAAAAAAGATGGCTGACGTTTCAGGCCAGGACCCTTCTTCAGAGGTCTGAAGAAGAGTCTCGACCCCCAAAATCACCTATTCCTATTTCTCCAGAGACGCTGCTTGACCCGCAGAGTTACTCCAGCACTTTGTGCCCATCTAAACCAGCATCTGCAGTTCTTTGAATCTATACTCTGTGAGTAGATGCAGCCTGACCTGCTGGGCACCTCCAGTGTTTTTTTGTTTGCTCCAGGCTGCAGCAATTACAGTCTCTCTTGTGCATCTTGTGCAAGTTGATAAAATTACAAGCAGAAATGGAAAACCAGTAAGCAAGCCAAATCTCAACGCTAGATTGGTGACCACCATCTGTTAATAGGCCCAGTCGATTGTCTAAGGACTCCCAACCACAACAAGGATGGGTAACAAGCTGGAGATGTCGTAGATGGCTGAGGGGATACCTCCACATCATGTAAACATCTTAAACTAATTTCTACCCCAATACATCACATCTGGATACCTTGGCCCTGGTGCTGCCAGATGTTGACAAGCTCTGTTCCCCCGAAAATAAAAGCTCATAAGTTCTTAGGCCATTCGGCCCATCAGGTCTACCCTGCCATTCAATCATGGCTGATCTATCTTTCAATCTCAGCCCCATTCTCCTGCCTTCTTCCCATAAGCCCTGACCACTCTTATGCCCCTATCCCACTTAGGAAACCTGAACGGAAACCTCTGGAGACTTTGCGCCCCACCCAAGGTTTCCGTGCGATTCCCGGAGGTTTTTGTCCTCCGGCAACCACCTTCAACTAGCATCGCATCCGGCTTCGACTAAAACATTACCGATTTTAAAAACGGAAACCACTTTCGACCATTAGGGAGACTGACAAAAACCTCCGGGAACCGCACGGAAACGTTGGGTGCGGCGCAAAGTCTCCAGAGGTTTCCGTTCAGGTTTCCTAAGTGGGACAGGGGCATAACTGATCAAGAATCTGTCGATCTCCACCTTAAAAATATCCATTGACTTGGCTTCATAAGTGATTGCAGCAAAATTAGGCCATTCGGCCCATCAACTCTACTCCGCCATTCAATCACGGCTGATCTATCGCTCCCCCTCAACCCCATTCCCCTCAATGCCACCTTCCCATAGCCCTTGGCACCCGAACTAATCGAAGTATTCTCCTGACAGTGGCGATGAATGCCACGGATGCACCGCGCTTGCCCCTGTGCTGAAAGTCTATGGTTGTAAATAAAGTGAAAGTGATCATGTTTCGCCGCTTTCCACAGGTCGTTCGAAAGGTTGTTCGGAGGATCGGCCCTGGCGAAGGAAAGGAAGAGACAGTGGAGGTGCTATACCCAGACCCGTCAGACCTAGAAAATGCAGCAGACAACTTCTCAAAGTACATGTTAACAAGAGACAGCACAAACAGTAAGGTAAAGCTGACTTCAACATATTATTCACGGGACGGCTAGTGTTTGCAATGCAGCAGCCACCACAGGCTCATGCCTCGGTGTTCATCTCCAGTCAGGAGTGCTACACAGACGATAGACACAAAGTGCTGGAGTTACTCAGCGGGACGGGCAGCATCTCTGGAAAAATAGAACAGGTGACATTTTGGGTCGGAACCCTTCTTCAGTCTCCAGTCCTGACCCGAAACGTCACCTATTACTTTTCTCCAGAGATGCTGCCTGACCCGCTGAGTTACTCCAGCATTTTGTGTCTATCTTGAGCATAAACCAGCTTCATGGGTCTATCTTCAGTATAAACCAACATCTGCAGTTCCTTCCTACATAGTAAGCTTACACATAAGAATGTCCTGAATAGTGACCACATATTCCGAGACTGATTCCAGACATCACAGCCGGGGGGGGGGGGGGGGGGGGGGAATCAAGCTTCATCTAATATCTCCTGGTTGCTAACGAGTTGAACTCCCCTTCCCAGTCCCATTCCCATGGTGATCTCTCTGCCCTGGGCCTCCTCCATTGCCTGAGGAAGGTTACATGCAAACTGGAGGAACAGCACCTCATATTCCACTTGTGTAGCTCACAGCCCAACGGTATGAACATTGAATTCTCCAATGATATGCTTCTTTTCGACAGCAGTAAGCATGCACATGTTACCTCTGTAATTCCTTTGCTTGATGCAATGAAATAGATTCTGGAAGCTAAATGCTGATGTTAAATAATAGCCTACGGGCTGCTTCAAAATGACAGACTTCCAGGCAAATGTGTTGCCACCGAGCTGACTGCACCCTGTTTCTGCCAACCGCCCCTTTTCCAAGTGGCTTGAGTTGCTAGTTCTCATTACCTCCCGTGAAGAGGTGGGGAACGGAGGCTGAGTGTTCTGCTGAGCAACCTTCCATTCAGCAGGCAGGACAGCTGGAAAGGCACAAAGATGCTCAGTCTTAATTAGTCAGGAACTGACTAGCTCAGGAAGGCACCTTGGTCAGCATTAACGGGTTGGGCCGAAGGGCCTGTTTCTGTGGTGTGTAACCCATGTTGTTAAATTACAGGAGTAGGATTAGGCCATTTGGCCCATCAGGTCTACTCCGCCATTCAATCGTGGCTGATCTATTGTTCCCTCCTAACCCCATTCTCCTGCCTTCGCCCCATAACCCCTGACACCCGTACTAATGAAGGATCTATCAATTTCTGCCTTCAAAATATCCATTGGCTTGGCCTCCACAGCCTTCTATGGCAATGAATTCCACAGATTCACCACCCTCTGACTGAAGAAATTCCTCCTCATCTCCTTTCTAAATTGTACGTCCTTTTATACTGAGGCTAATGGCCTAATTCTGCTCCTGCGCTGTGTCTTATGGTCTTATCAATAGCTGCCAAATATCCTGCAGATGCTTTAAAACATTCACCAAGGAAACTCTGACTAGTGTTTAAAGTAGGCACTCTCAACGAGAGGATATTCCATCTGCACCATTTCTGTTCCATCTCGTTCTGGTACTCAAGTTACTGGCAGTTTAACCGTGCACCGTTATCTCGTGGATCCGTGGTGATTCAGGAGGTCCAAGGGTCATATTGTGCCTCAAACCATCAGATTACAGAAGCTGCCAATTCTTGTTTCCATTTTCTCCATTTCAATCTTTCTTCTCTAAGTTTTCTTTGGCTTCCTGGGTTTGCAGAGAGAACAGAAGCTTGGCTGGTTCAACTACAATGTGGCAGTCTATTTCAGTGGGGCATGAAGTCCTGGTTGAACGTGGAAATTATGTTTCCCCTTCACCCTTTTGACAGTGGCTGAGATCACAGTTGTTCAAATATCATAGAAACATAGAAAATAGGTGCAGGAGTAGGCCATTCGGCCCTTCAAGCCTGCACCGCCATTCAATACAATCATGGCTGATCATCCAACTCAGTATCCTGTACCTGCCTTCTCTCCATACCCCCTGATCTCTTTAGCCGCAAGGGCCACATCTAACTCCCTCTTAAATATAGCCAATGGACTGGCCTCAACTACCTTCTGTGGCAGAGAATTTCACAGATTCACCACTCTTTGTGTGAAATTTGTTTTTCTCATCTCGGTCTTAAAAGACTTTCCCCGTATCCTTAAACTGTGACCCCTTGTTCTGGACTTCCCCAACATCGGGAACAATCTTCCTGCATCTAGCCTGTCCAACCCCTTAAGAATTTTGTAAGTTTCTATAAGATCCCCCTTCAATCTTCTAAATTCTAGCGAGTACAAGCCGAGTCTATCCAGTCTTTCTTCATATGAAAGTCCTGCCATCCCAGGAAAGTCTGGTGAACCTTCTCTGTACTCCCTCTATGGCAAGAATGTCTTTCCTCAGATTAGGAGACCAAACCTGTACGCAGTTCTATACGCATTCTATTTGCAAAGTCAATGAACTCAGTCCAAATAACCCACAACTAGCGGAGGTTGTCAGTGGGGAGACCAGCCTCCCGAATTCTCTGTCGATGTCTTTAAACAGTAGAGATACAGTACAGAATCAAGCCCTTCGGCCCATCGAGTCCACGCCAACCAGCGATCACCCCATACAGTAGTTCTATCCCACAAACTAGGGACAATTTGCAGAAGCCAATTAATAGACAACAGACAGTAGGTGCAGGAGGAGGCCATTCGCCCCCTCGAGCCAGCACCGCCATTCAATGTGATCATGGCTGATCTACAAACCTGTATGTCTTTGGAGCGTGGGTGGCAACCGGAGCACATGCGGTCGCACAGAGAACGTACAGACAGCACCCGTAGTCAGGATCGAACCCGGGTCTCTGGCGCTGTGAGCCAGCAAACCTTCCACCGTGCCGCCCGGCACAACGGCCGAGTCAGACCAGATCACAAGGTCTTGTTAATAGCTGTGGCGTGGGGCCAGTATGCGATCGAGTTGCTAAGTGTGGCATCATCAGCAGTAAAACATGGAGTGTTTGGGTGGAAGATTATTGGTGTGAATATTCGTTACAATGTACGTGTGTGTGTGTACTACTGTGTATATGCACTGCTCTGTGTGCATGGGGAAGGGGTAGTTATATATGTCAACTGATGTTTGCATTTGCACATTGCTGTGTGTGTGTGTATGTGAATGCTATATATAGACATACACATGTACTTTTCTATATATATGTATATGTATTCATGTGCGTGCCCTTAGTTTCATTTTCTCTTTCCTTCATTTTGTCTGTCTTACCCACTGTGATTTACTCTCTCTTTCCATTCACTGTCTGTGCCTGTGTCTCTGTGCTGTCAAAATCCTGTTGTCTCCGCTGCCTCACATTCAGCTGGGAGAGAGGGATAGTGCCTTGTACAATGAATGGATTCATAGTCGAATGGGCACGCAGATTGTGAAGAAAATCAGCTCGGACATGAATACGTCAAAGCAGTGATTTAGGGATGATTACATAAAGGTAACTCAAGTGCAACTGGAATTCTAAGAAAGGCATTCTCGCCCATAATTTTCTAATTCCTTTGTGCTTTTAAGCAAAAGGACAAATATCACAGTTCACTGTACTGTAAGGATACAGAGTTGACCATGTACTTACAGAACTGAACTCGGGCAAATGTCATGTGTGCTGTGCTCTCTCCCGTAACACACAGCCATACTACTCCTTTCCTAAAGGCACCCATGTTAGACTTTCTCATCTTTAATCCTCTCCTAACAAGAGCTTTATATCCTTCACTGACAGAGCACGGGTTTGCATGGCATCTAAAGACCGATTACTAAACGGCGAGGTTCTGTTGAAATCACTGACTCAGTAGCTGCAAGATTCGTTATAAAACACTAGGATTTATTGAAAAGTCATCTTTTATGACTTCTTCAACCTCTTACCAAACGTTGAACCTTTCTTCAACCTCTATCAAACTTTTACATGAATCTGAATAAAATCAGAAGATTTCTGCGGCATTTGGATTGCTCAAATCAGTGTAGCTCTGAGCTGATCCATTCTGTACACAACCTATCCACAGTGTCAGGCCATTTTAAACATATATGCAGCACTTGACATTTTTATATCAGTGTAGGTCAGTAAAATCATTTATTAATTTAAATAAGCTTTTTTTTTAGGCCATTGGATGAAATATGAAAAGAATGCTCTAACCAAACATGAGTGTGAGATTTAAATGATTGGATGCAGTATTTCAGACCGTGTCCATTGGTTAAAGTGTGTGACAGAGATGGTGTAATTCTCCAAAGCCTTCTGCATGGCTGCAACAAAGAGCCTTAAATTAAGCGTAGGGTGTGATTTAGTTTAGATTAGAGATACAGCTTGGAAACAGGCCCTTCAGCCCATCGAGTCTGTCCTGACTAGTGATCACTGGTTCTGTCCTTCACACTAGGGACCATTTACAGAAGCCAATTAACCTACAGACCTGCACGTCTTTGGAGTGTGGGACCCGGTTCGATCCTGACTACGGGTGCTATCCGTACGGAGTTTGTACCTTCTCCTTGTGCATGGGTGGGTTTTCTCCGGCTGCTCCGGTTTCCACCATCCTCCGAAGACATACAGGTATGTAGGTTAATTTGCACCTGGAGAAAGCCCACGCGGTCACTGGGAGGACGTGCAAACACCATCTAGACAGCACATGTAGTTAGAATTGAACACAAGTCTGTGGCAACAGAAGGCAGCAACGCTACCACTGTGTCGTCCCGATATGTGATGGGCAGAATATATTTATTGAGATGTTTTTGCAGATAGTAGATATGTTTTCTCTGACCTTTCTATCTCTTGAACACTTATGTTTCCAAGTGTTGCTCGGCTAATTGCAGGGTGTCCCGTAAAGCGAAGGGCAATGCTGAGAAATACATTCCATCACATCTATAAATACTCCACAATGTGATGTCTCTTGCTGATCTATTTGCGTCTAGCTCTGAGCTGTGGAGATCAGGTTCAAACCGAAGAAGGAAAGACTTGAGATTTGACAGTAAATCTTAACATATTAAATGGGGGGGGAATGGATGAAAATCTCGAATGCGCCTGAATGAATGAGCTAATTAAAATCAGATATAAATATCATAATTCTACATGTCTCCAAACTGAACTTCAGTCTGAAGAAGTGTCTCGACCCGAAGCATCAACCCATTCCTTCTCTCCAGAGATGCTGCCTGTCCCGCTGAGTTACTCCAGCATTTTTGTCTGGTCATCATTTTCTGCAGTGTTTAATGTAGAGATTGGAATCCAGACCTCAATAAATTTGACTTGCAAATTAATTTAATAAAGGACACACTTATAAAATAAGGATATAAACATAGAATTTCCTTTACAACTCTTTCATTGGAATTAAACAATTTTAGTAAATACACGATTGCAGAAGGGTCTCGACCCAAGACGCCACCTATTCCTTTTCTCCAGAGATGCTGCCTGAGTTACTCCAGCTTTTTGTGTGTCTCTTCGGTTTAAACTAGCAGCTGAAGTTACTTCCTACACATTATTACGTTATGTTTAGTTTAGAAATACCGTGCAGATACAGGCCCTTTGGCCCATCGAGCCCGCGCCGACCAGCAATCCCAGGACATTAACACCGTCCCACACACACTAGGGACAATTTTACACCAAGCCAATTAACCTACAAACCTGTACGTCTTTGGAGTGTGGGAGGAAAGTGAATATCTCGGAGAAAATCCACACGGTCACGGGGAGAACGTACAAACTCCGTACAGACAGTATTCTTTGTCAGCATCGAACCCGTGTATCAGGCGCTGTAAGGCAGCAGCTCTACCGAGCCAACAATTAAAACATCTTTGAACTATCTGAGAGCTGATGGCCTAAATAATCCATGATAATGTATTCGATCAAACCATGCATGGGCTTGCACAAGGTGTGACTGAAGGGCCTGTCCCACTTGGGCGTTATTTGCGCGTCAATTACGCGACATCATTTACGCGTCACGACGCGCGCATGGCGTGCATTACGCGTGCATGGCGCATGGTGAGACGTGGTGGCGTAGGCAATAGCGCGCGGCGCCCCAGGATTCTCAAAATCCTCGTGACGTGATGTGCAAATGACGCCCAAGTGGGACAGGTCCTTAAATCGATTTTTTTTGTTTTCTACCTAAATCCCACCCGCTAATTCTGCACCGTTTTATCTTTCAGGATACTGTATCTACAACACGGCCTTGACAAGAAGAAGCAGGCAGATTGGGGGGCTGTGAGAGGAAAAAGACTTTACATTAGGCTACAGGCATGATTTCTATAGGAGAGTTACTATTATCAATTAGCATGATTGACTGCCAAAGCATGTACCCTGTTGTACCGCCTAAAGGACTGAATGGTAATTATTGTCACAGAGCTGGGAGGTACCCCACCTACAGAATAAGCCTGAACGATACCCTGGTACCAGGGCCACATCTCAACAGCAATATCAAAACAAAATTCAGTTGCTTTACTGCTCACATTTTTAATTGGGTTTTAACTAGCAAGTGGAGTTTTCAATACAATTGTTTTGCTGAAAGTGATTAACTTAATACTATGCAAAAAAAAAATAACAGCAATGCACTGCAATATATTCAACAGTTGTCTGGGTAGGTACCAAACCAGCTGTCTAAAAGACAACTTTAGTTGGCATCAAATGCTTTTTTTCTTTTCCTTTCCTTTTTGCTCAACCACCGCTAATTCCTTGGAGTACAAAATTGTGCTTTGTAGCTTTCAAATTCTGCTACTCTATTTTTTTAAAGAATTTCCTGTAAGATTTGTGTTTGGTTTGAATATTTGTCCGACTCCTGAAGAGGGCAGCTCTCTATGTTCCACGTATTAAACAGTAAAGAACCACTGTGTCCGTTTCTCCCTTGAAGCCTGCTCAGAACTGGACCAGACCGCGTCAGGTGTTGAACTGAAGCTGAACGCAGGAGGTTTAATTTCCTCTGTTCAATCTTTGGTTAATCTCCACCTTTGTGTCTGGGAGTGCAGAAAGTCGTTTAATTTAACCTATATTCTCCAACCACCACAATTCTTGCTTTTTGAGACTTGAGCCGATTTTTCCTGTTTGCTTTTTGTGTCTCACGATGTGGGATTGTTATCACTTCAGGTTTTCCAAGTACTATTCCTCACCAGCAGCACTGGCTTCAAAATGCAAGCCACAACACCCTCTTAATCTATGCTCTCCGGGAACTATGGTGGGACACACGTCATCACTAGTTCCTGGCTCATTGAGAAGTTACAGAGTTAGTGTGACAGTGCTCACCTGTGGACCTATGTATTGTTCAGAGAGCAACCCGAGAGAGTTAAACTCCACCCACAGTTCCTTGGACTAGTGTTGTCTGCCATACCCATTCTGAAGGGGAATTTAACATTTGTTTTCCGGGACGCAGGCCATCTCTTGCTTGCTTTTGAAGAACAAGTGGGGTCCACAGAAGAGCTAAATGTTGACCATGTTTGTGCAGTGCAAGGCGTCCAGGCTGATAGGAGGACGGTCCAGAAAGGACAATGTCGTCGCAGTTGAATGTTTGTGACAGCTTCACCTCTCCTGTCAGAAAAGGACGCCAAGTGCTGGTGTAACTCCATGGGTCAAGCAGCATCTCTGGAGAACATGGATAGGTGACTTCAGGACAGACAGTCCGAAGAAGGGTCCCGATCCGAAACGTCATTTATCCATGTTCTCCAGAGATGATGCTATCTGACCCCTGAGTTACTCCATTATTTTGTGTCCTCTCTTCTTCACCCATTCATTCATTCATTCACCCATTCATTCATTCATTCTGCTGTCACCAACTTTACATTGCCAGAGTTTTAAACACTGTATTTAAAATTTCAAACAATCCTGCGCTCTTGTGTTGTGGACAGTCAGTCCGTAACTGTTGCCGTTGGCATCAAGTCCACGGGATGCAGGAACGGATGGCGAATTTCCTCAGGAATGTCTGTTTAGCAGGTTCTGCGTTTTTCCAACTAATTGAGAGGTTTCCTCATTCTCCCTTCTTCCTTGCTGGATGGCTTTGTTCCCTGGTTTGGTTATTTCCCATTTGTCACCGCACTGCTGTGTGGTTGCCTGTCGTGTGGGAGCTTGAAAGTGACACCATTCCACGTCACAACCGACGTGAAAATGTCTTGCCCTCAGGGGTAGCAGGCTGGATATGGTTGGATCTGACCATGGATGCAGCCTTGGGTGATGTAGCTGCTGCCTGTGTCTGAAATAATCTGGAGTGCAGTGTAAGTTTAGTTCATTTCAGAGATACAGCAGAGAAACAGGCCCTTTGGCCCACCGAGCCCGCACCGACCAGCGATCCCAACCCATTAACACTATCCAACGCACACTAGGGACAATTTACATTTTATACCAAGCCAATTAACTTACAAACCTGGATGTTATTGGAGTGTGGGAGGAATCCGGAGATCCCGGTGAAAACCCCACGCAGGTCATGGGGTGAATGTACAAACTCCGTACAGACACCACCCGTAGTCAGGATCGAACCTGGGTCTCAGGCATGGCAGCAAGTACCGCTGAGCCACTGCAAGTGGTAGGTTGGGTTTATCCACTGGATATGCTGTACCAGCTGCCTCTCCCAAGGAGATCACTGGAAGTCAGAATCCAAGAAACTTCAGAAAGACACAGATGACAGGTTCAAAGTGAGAATTGGCCCGAGCCTCTCAGTAAACCTCAAATGCATCAGTGGCAATGGATGTGAAGGTGAAGTCGGGCATCAGTGCTGACAATTGCTTGTCTCAGCTGACATTCAGTTTAGTTTAGTGATACAGCATGAAAACAGGCCCTTCGGCCCACCGAGTCTGTGCCGACCAACAATCGCCCCGCACACTAGTTCTATCCTATACTCTAGGGACAATTTACAGAAGCCAATTAACCTCTAAACCCATCTATCTTTGAAATGTGTGAGGAAACCGGAGCGCTTGGAGAAAAATCACAGGGAGAACATATCTACTCTGAAGAAGGGTCTTGACCCGAAACGTCACCCATTTCTTCTCTCCAGAGATGTCCTGCTGTCCTGTCCCGCTGTGTTACTCCGGCATTTTGTGTCTATCTTTGACTTGAACTGATGCTGTTGCCCAGGGAACTGCAGATATTAGCAATAGTGCTCAGTGGCAATGTCTTCACCTCGGTGGACAAGGGCTAGTGGTTGTGTGACCATGGTGGGTCATAAACTTTCTAAAGATCGAGAGGGAACCTTGTGTGTCCACAGCCTCCTCTGCTGCCTTTAGACATCCCAAATCACACACAGTCCATCAAGGACTATTTAGGAAATGTGCCCACTATCACAGGGTGGCAAGAACAGTAGCGATGTGATAACACCAATTTACAAAGCCCACGTTGGCCCTACAAGCAACAACACAGTAAGAATGTCTTTATCTTTAGCAAGGAGGTGTAAGCCAGAATGAATCCATCCTTAGATAGGTGTGGGCTTGTACAGTTCAGGTTACTGAATTAACACAGCAGGCCTTGGTTCTCTGATAGAGAGTGGATGTGGAGAGGATGTTTCCACTAGTGGGAGAGTCCAGGACTGGATGCCATAGCTTCAGAATGGAAGTTCGTAACTTTAGAAAGGAGACGAGGGGGGATTTCTTTAGTCAGAGGGTGGTGAACCTGTGGAATTCATTGCCACAGAAGGCTGTAGAGGCCAAGTCAATGGATATTTTTAAAGTGGAGATGGATAGATTCTTGATTAGTGTTTTAAAGATTGAGGTCTTAAAATGATGAAAGGGATAGACAGAGTTGACGTGGATAAGCTTTTCCCATTGAGGGTAGGAAAGATTCAAACAAGAGGGCATGACATGAGAATTAAGGGACAGAAGTTTAGGGGTAACATGAGGGGGAACTTCTTTACTCAGAGAGTGGTGGCTGTGTGGAATGATCTTCCTGCAGAAGTGGTGGAGGCAGGATCGATTTTAACATTTAAAAGTAAAGTGGATAGGTATATGGACGGGAAGGGAATGGAGGGGTATGGTCTGAGTGCAGGTAGATGGGACTAGGGGAGAATAAATGGTCGGCACGGACTGGAAGGACCGAGAAGGCCTGTTTCCGTGCTGTAATTGTTATATGGTTATATGGGTGTCAGGGGTTATGGGGAGAAGCAGGAGAATGGGGTTGAGATGAAAAAGATAGATCAGCCATGATTGAATGGTGGAGTAGACTTGATGGGCTGAATAGCCTAGTCCTGTTACAACAACTTATGATGTACAACCCAGCATCGATTGTTCCTTGCTGTTGAGAATGGAGAGCTTCTGAACCTGTCGGAAGCATAAAATCAACCAGTAGGTAGTTGAATGGTGACTATATGTAGGAAAGAACTGCAGATGCTGATTTGAATCGAAGATAGACACAAAATGCTGCAGTGACTCAGCGAACAGCCAGCATCTCTGGAGAGAACGAATGGTTATCAACTTGATACGATTTTTTTCAGTATTTTATCAAAATATAATTAATAATTAACAATTAAATACATAAAAAGTGGCGATTAAAATGGCACTGAGGTGTGACGTGTGCCAGGTTTCACAGAGGCTGTGGGGAAGTAAAGTTCTGACATATTGCAAAGAACATCCCTTAGAGCTTTAGATGTTCACCTTACACCAGGCACTGGATAGACCCAACCTCCTGCAGATGTGACCTTGCATTACCACTTCCACCAGTAGGAGGTGCTCTTCGTGTAGGAAGGAACTGCAGATGCTGGTTTACACCGAAGATAGACACAAAATGCTGGAGTAACTCAGCGGGACAGGCAGCATCTCTGGATAGAATGAATGGGTGACGTTTCGGATTGAGACAATCTGAAGAAGAGTCTCGACCCTAAACGTCACCCATTCCTTCTATCTGGAGATACTGCCTGTCCCGCTGAGTTACTCAAGCATTCTGTGTCTATCTACAGGGGGTACACCTCAGCTGACTTCCCAGCGAGTGGCAAGGATGTAAAGAATAGGGGAACCATCTTCCTCTGGCTCATCTCCTTCCCACTATGAGATGGACAGGGATGGTGGTGGTAAAAAATAAGATGAGCCCGTCTTCAGGAAAGACAGTAAGAGCATCCTGGAGGACATGGGACATAGGTTTAAGGTGAGAAGGGAAAGACTTGATAGGAACCAGATGGGCAATGTTTTTCACAGTGAGGGTGGTGGGTATATGGAACGAGCTGCCAGAGAAAGTCGTTGAGGCAGGTGCTATCACAACATTTGGACAGGTACATGGATAGGAAATGTTTAGAGGGATGTGGGCAGGTGAAGCTAGCGTAGATGGGGGCATCTTGGTTGGCATGGTAAATGTGGGCTGAAGGGCCTGCTTCCATTCTCTATGACTCTATGAATGAAGTGGAATTTTCACTACCAGCTGCTCAGCGAGGGCAGATCCATTGTCCAAGAACTTCCTTCACCCTGCTGCTCAGGCCTGCCCCTGCAGACCAATCCATGAATTGCATGCTTGCATTGCACTTCAAGGTGACCTCCTCCATGACTGGATCTTCAACAAAAGGCCATGGAGTCACACGAGAGGTCATCCTGCTCCATGGAGGAATTTTCAGGCAATATAGTTTGAGTTGAAAGCCATGTCAATGTGCTCACAGCAATCTCTGTTCCTCCAAAGAGCCATAGTTGCATACAAATCAATCATCCCTTATACTCTCTGAATAATGGTGGCAGGGTTTCCTGATCCTGGCCAGTGTGAGTTAATGTTTCACACTGTCTGCATTAAGCCCTGGGTTTAACTATTTTAGCTGAAGGATTGTACTCCAGTGAGGACTAGTTCAAGGAACACTGAGGCCCCAGCTTCACCTGTTGTCAGGGGTGTTTGTGACTTCACCTTACGACACCCGGGCTCGCAGTAAAGATCTGCTGCCTGTATCCTTCACTATGGCAAGGAAACACAAACTTCTGCAATAAATGGTACATGTCAGGGAGAACGGAATTAACACATCTATGTTTCAATTGGTGAAAAGTGCATGGGAGCGGCAGAGTGGTGCAGCGGGTAGAACTGCTGCCGTGTAGCACCAGAGACCCGGGTTTGATCTTGACCTCGGATGGAGTCTGTGTGGAGTTTGCACATTCTCCCTGTGACCACGTGGGTTTCCTCTGGGTGATCCGGTTTCCTCCCACATCCCAAAGACGTGTGTTGTTGTAGTGGCCTCTGTAACCAGTGTGAACAGGTGACCAATGGTCAGCGCGGACTCAGTGGGCCGAAGGGCCTGTTTCCATGCTGTATTTTTCAACAAATCACTCCATCTCATGTGAAGGATAATTAATTATAATTGGTAGATGCAAACATATGCTGAAGACTTCAAGGTGCACCAACATTTCATTGAGACTAAGTAGAGACTAGCGATTACGTACATCTAACTTGCCTATCTCCCTTCTGGGTTCCCTACATAAGTCTCATGGTCCTAGTGTTTTTGGCAGTGATTTTCTCTAGCTGCACTCTTGAATGTTTGAGATATGAAAAGGTACTAATCAAGTTTCTACCTTAATCTTCCGATAGTTGCAAGCAGCACAATGGTACAGGGTGATGGAGCATGAGATTCAACGCTGCTTCACAGAGGAAGTGGTGATCCATGCAAACATCCAATGGATTAAGCCCCAAAGCCATTCCAGTGCAGAGAAATGGTTGTTGTCTGAATGGTGGTTAAAGTAGTGACAGATTCTTTGTTTCTGAATTCCAAAGAGCAAGGAGGGTGAAAAGTGAACTGCGCAAAGTTTGCATTTTAAACCAGACTCGCGACCATCGTAAGACCATAAGCAGGTAGACAAAAATGCTGGAGAAACTCAGCGAAATAGGCCCGAAACGTTGCCTATTTCCTTAGCTCCATAAATGCTGTCTCACCCGCTGAGTTTCTCCAGCATTTTTGTCTGCCATCGATTATCCAGCATCTGCAGTTCCTTCTTAAACACGATAAATAAGCACATGGGTTACAGTGATTGGCCTGGGTGAATTAAAAACTTGTAAAAGTACAGAATGACCAAAAAAAAACAATGATCCCCTTCAACCTGTGTCTTGCGTCAAGTACAGTCAATTCCTTATCCCATTCCTCCCACAAGGAAAGTCCTGCTGAGTCCTTAGACAGACACAAAAGGCTGGAGTAACTCAGCGGGTCAGGCAGCATCTCCGGGGAAAAGGAATAGGTGATGTTTTGGGTGGAGATCCTTCTTCAGACTTGAAACGTCACCTATTCCTTTTCCCCAGAGATGCTGCCTGACCCTCTGGCTTACTCCAGCCTTTTGTGTCTGTCTTTGGTTTAAACCAGCATCTGCTGTTCCTCCCGACACAGTTTGCCTGCTGAATCCTTGCTCCATAAAGGCAAGAGGACAAGGGAAGGGTGTACCAAGCATCCCCAATGTGTCTTTACATCTTGCTTTTATTTCCATTGAACTTGGCCCCTACATACATGGCAGTGTGGCACACTGGTTAAACAAGCCCTTTCAAAACCTCTGGGCCATTTTGACCTCAGAGGAGTTGAAAGTGGTGAATCTGTGGAATTAATTGCCACAAAGGCCAGTGGAGGCTGTCTTTGCATATTTTTAAGGCAAAGATTGATAAATTCGTGATTTGTACGGGTGTCAAGAGTTATGGGGAGAAGGCAGGAGAATGAGGTTAGGAGGGAGAGATAGATCAGCCACGACTGAATGGTGGAATAGACACGATGGGCCGAATGGCTTAATTCTGCTCCTATGACTTATGAACATGAAACCTGAAGTTCAAGGTTCAATTGCAAGGCTTGATTGGAGAAAAGGAAAGACTCTATGTTAATTGTGCACAATTGTAAGAGATGTTCTAGTTCACTTATAGCAATAATACAACAAATCCATCTCAGCTTCTTTACACACCTTCAACCTGTGGCTGTAGAGTTGTAGGTAAGCTTGGAATTCACACATTCCTCTTGCCCAGCAGCTTGAAATCAGTGATTGGGGCCAGCACCTGGTATTTTGAGCATAAAGCTGATTTTCGTTAATGGCCCTGTCCAATACCAGGATATCCCTGTTCAAAACGGGACCCAAATGGCTGGCTTGCAGCTACACAATTGCACTGTGCAATGAGGGGCCTCATTTAGACTTGTAATGGTGAGCGCTCTGAGTGTGCACAGGTGAAGGACTGATGGTGGGAGTGAGATGGGAAGAGTATTGCACTGCGAGAGTTAGTGGAGAATGAATAGGTGGTAGATGGAGTGCAGGCTGGTATGGAAATGTATTAATCTTATAGCATCTTACTGTAAGAAATGCTTCAGCACTTGCACAGAACTTGTATCAAGCATCACCAGGAATGTTTAGGCACTGTGACCGCTAATCAGGTATAAAGCTATGGCTGTATTAGATATTAAATTGTAGAATGCTGATAATCAGTGAAATCTCCCTGGCACAGCTTTTTAGAATTTTACCAATGCCTCCTGGGTTTTTTTTAATCGTTGTTGTGAAGAGAAGCCTTTTGAATTAGATTTACCTATATCAAAGAATTGTAAAAAAGAAAATGTTTAACAGAAAAAGCCATTTCTCTGTACACCAGCTGAATACTTTAAAAAATAAATTAAAGGAGTTATTTAAAACATTTGACTCTCAACAAGCTTTTGTTCTGTGTACATTGATGTACAATATTTTTAATGTTCTGTAATTATTTTACTGGTAGTTATGGGTGGCACGATGGCGCAACAATAGAGTTGTGCCTTACCACGCCAGAGACACAGGTTTGATCCTGACTGTGGGTGCTGTCTGTATGGAGTTTGTACGTTCTCCCCATGACCTGCTCCGGGTGCTCCGATTTCTTCCTACACTCCCAAGACCATATAACCATATAACAATTACAGCACGGAAACAGGCCTTCTCGGCCCTACCAGTCTGTGCCGACCATTTATTTTCCCCTAGTCCCATCTACCTGCACTCAGACCATACCCCTCCATTCCCTTCCCGTCCATATACCTATCCACTTTACTTTTAAATGTTAAAATCGATCCTGCCTCCACCACTTCTGCAGGAAGATCATTCCATACAGCCAACACTCTCTGAGTAAAGAAGTTCCCCCTCATGTTACCCCTAAACTTCTGTCCCTTAATTCTCATGTCATGCCCTCTTGTTTGAATCTTCCCTACCCTCAATGGGAAAAGCTTATCCACGTCAACTCTGTCCATCCCTTTCATCATTTTAAAGACCTCAATCAAGTCCCCCCCTTAACCTTCTGCGCTCCAAAGAATAAAGACCAAAGAATAAAGACGTACAGGCTTGTAGGCTAATTGGCTTAGATAAAATTGTAAATTGTCCCTAGCGTGTGTGTGGGATCGTTAGTCGGCGTGGACTCGGTGGGCCTGTTTCCTCGCTGTATCTCTAAACTAAACTTTAGCCGGTTTAGTTTAATTGGTTCGGACAGGAAGTCACAAGGCCGTACCATTGATATCCAAGCTTAGTTCGGGTTTTTAGAAGATAGACTGTTGGAGTAACTCTGGGGATTAGGAGCATCTCTGGGGATTAGGAATAGCTGACGGTTTGGGTGGGAACCCTTCAGACTGAATGATAGAGACAAAACAGGGGTGGCAACCTCAGGAAGGGTGGAGTCCATAATAGCCTGTTGTTGGCTGGGGAAGATGTGCTAACAACACAAGGGTGCGAACAGTGGAACTAGTGGGATGACTAGGGTTGGGGGGGGGAGGAAAGGAATGCAGGAGTTACTTCAAATTAGAGAAATCAATGTGTGTCAGTGAGTGTGTCAACTCTAGTGTGTCCGTGAGTGTGTCACTGTCCTGGCGGTGTCAGTGAGCGTGTCAGCTCTAGTGTGTCAGTGAGTGTGTCAACTCCAGTGTGCCACTGCCCTGGCTGCGTCAGTGAGTGTGTCAACTCTAGTGTGTCAACTCTAGTGTGTCACTGTCCAGGCTGTGCCAGTGAGTGTGTCAACTCTAGTGTGTCAGTGAGTGTGTCACTGTCCTGGCTGCGACAGCGAGCATGTCAGTGCCCTGGCTGCGTCAGCAAGTGTGTCAACTCTAGTGTGTCATTGCCTGTCTGCGTCAGCAAGTGTGCCAGCTCTAGTGTGTCAGCAAGTGTGTCACTGTCCTGGCTGCGTCAGCGAGTGTGTCAGCAAGTGTGTCAACTCTAGTGTGTCATTGCCTGTCTGCGTCAGCAAGTGTGTCAGCTCTAGTGTGTCAGCAAGTGTGTCAGCTCTAGTGTGTCAGCAAGTGTGTCACTGTCCTGGCTGCGTCAGCGAGTGTGTCAGAGCCCTGGCTGCGTCAGCGAGTGTGTCAGAGCCCTGGCTGCGTCAGCGAGTGTGTCAGAGCCCTGGCTGCGTCAGTGAGTGTGTCAGCGAGTGTGTCAGAGCCCTGGCTGCGTCAGCGAGTGTGTCAGAGCCCTGGCTGCGTCAGTGAGTGTGTCAGCGAGTGTGTCAGAGCCCTGGCTGCGTCAGCGAGTGTGTGCAGATGCCAGAGGAAGTGGGCGTGCCGCTGTGGCCGCTGCCCCGCTGAATGTGGCCTGTGTGCCGGATGGGGCGGGGCGGGACTGGGTGTGATTGGTCTGCGGGGCCGTCAGTCAGCGAGAGAGGGGCGTGACTACGCCTAGCCAGGCTGGGTGTGATTGGACGGCAGGGCCGTCGATCAGCGGGGGGTGGGACTTGTCTGGATCATGCACTGTGTGATTGGTTGGCGCGGCTGCCAGTCAACGCGGGGGCGGGACCTAACCTAATCAGTGAGAGAGGGGCGTGACTACGCCGGGCCAGGCTGGATGTGATTGGCTGGTAGGGCCGTCAGTCAATGAGAGGCGGGACTTGCCCAGGCCGGGTGCAGTGCGATTGGTCAGCGGGACCGTCAGTTAGAGTGGGGGCGGGGATTGCCCTGGCCAGGCGGAGTGTGATTGGCCGGCGGGACCGTCAGTCAGTGGGAGTCGGGGCTTGTCCTGGACAGGCGGGGTGTGATTGGTCGGCGCGGCCGTCAGTCAGCGTGGGGGCGGGTCCTGACCTGGACAGGCTGGGTGTGATTGGCCGGCGGGGCCGTCAGTCAGCCAGCCAGCCAGCCAGGGGGCGGGGCGTGGAGCGGAGCGGGCCGGACAGCAGCAGCGGCTGAGCTGAGCTGAGCGCGCGCGCGGGCGGGCGAGGAGGCCATGGCCGCCGTTCTGCCCCGCGGCTGGGAGGTGAAGCGCGACCCCGACAGCGGCTGGCCCTACTACATCGACCACAACACCGGCACCACCACCTGGAACGACCCCCGGCTCCGCAAGGTGAGTGACGAGGGCGAGAGAGTGGGGAGGGAGGAGGGGAGAGGGTGAGGGGGCTCATGAGGGGAGAGGGGGGGAGGAGAGGGTGAGGGGCACATGAGGGGAGGTGAAGGTGAGGGGGCACATGAGGGGAGGTGAAGGGAGAAGGTGAGGAGAGGGAGAGAGGGAAGGAGGGAGGGGAGATGAAGAGGTGAGGAGGGGCAGAAGAGGATGGAGGGAAAGAGCAGGGGAAAGAAATGAAGGGGGAAGAAGATGAGAGGAAAAGGTGATTAGGGAGGATGGAGGGAAGGAGAAGTGGATGGAGGGTAGGGGAAGGGAGGTCAGAGTAAGAGGGGGAGGGAAGAATGGGGAGAGGAGCAGAGGGAGAGTATAAGGGAGGTGAGGGAGAGAGTGGGATCAGAGTAGGAGAGGAAGGAAGGGAGAGAGGTGGGTGAGGAGAGGGGAGAGTGGAGGTAGTAGGGAAAGGGTGTGAAAGAGTCATACAGAAGATAGACACAAAAAACATGAGTAAATCAGCGGGACAGCCAGCATTTCTGGAAAGGAATGGGTGACATAGAAAATAGGTGGAAGAGTAGGCCATTCGGCCCTTCGAGCCTGCACCACCATTCAATATGATCATGGCTGATCATCCAACTCGGTATCCTGTACCTGCCTTCTCTCCATACCCCCTGATCCCTTTAGCCACATCCAACTCTCTCTTAAATATACCCAATGAACTGGCCTCAACTACCTTCTGTGGCAGAGAATTCCACATATTCACCACTCTCTGTGTGAAAAATGTTTTCCTCATCTCGGTCCTAAAGGAATTCCCCCTTATCCTTAGACTGTGACCCCTAACGTAGGCTGAACAAGGGTCTCGACCCGAAACGTCACCCATTCCTTCACTCCAGAGATGCTGTCTGTTCCGCTGAGTTACTCCAGCTTTTTGTGTCTATCTTCACTTCAAACCATCATCTGCACTTCCTTCTTACACATTGAGTCATACAGCATGGAAACAGGCCCAACGCCGACCAACATGTCCCATCAAAGTTAGTCCCACCAGCCTGGGTTTGGCCCATATCCCTTGAAACCTGTCCTATGCATGTACTTGTCCAAAAGTCTTTTAAAAGAGAAGTGAGAGGGAGGAGGATGATGGTAGGGGAAGAATGGAGGGAGTTAGTAGGGGTTGAGTCAATCGGGGAGAAGGGAGAAAATGAGCAAGGCAGAGGTGTGTGAGCACAAGTGAGATACACAGTGCATTCAGAAAGTATTCAGACCCCTTCTTCTTCCACATTTTGTTACGTTACAGCCTTATTTTAAAATGGATGGACACAATTTTTTTAAATGATCAATCTACACACAATATCCCAGAATGAAGAAGCAAAAACAGTGTTTAGAAATTTTTGCAAAGTTATTAAGAAGAAATAACTGAAATATCACATTTACATAAGTATTCAGACCCTTTGCTATGACACTCAAAATTGTCCGTAGACTTCTGAGACAGGATTGTCGAGACATAGATCTGGGGGAGGGTATAAAACAATTTCTGCAGCATTGCAGGTCCCGAAGAGCGCAGTGTCTTCTGTCATTCTTAAATGGAAGAACTTTGGAACCACCAGGACTCTTCATAGAGCTGGCCGCCTGGCCAAACTGAGCAATCGGGGGAGAAGGGCCTTGGTCAGGGAGGTGACCAAGAACCCGAAGGTCACTCTGACAGACTTCCAGAGTTCCTCTGTGGAGATGAGAGAACCTCCCAGAAGGACAACTATATCTGCAGCACTCCACCAATCAGGCCTTTATGGTAGTGTGGCCAGATAGAAGTTACTTCTCAGTAAAAGGCACACGACAGCCCGCTTGGAGTTTGCCAAAAGGCACCTAAAGGACTCACAGACTACGAGAAAAGATTATCTGGTCTGATGAAACCAAGATTGAACTCTTTGGCCTGAATGCCAAGCGTCACGTCTGGAGGAAACGAGTCACCGCTCATCACCTGGCCAATACCATACCTACAGTGAAGCATAGTGTTGGCAGCATCATGCTGTGGGGATGTTTTTCAGCGGCAGGAACTGGGAAACTAGTCAGGATCAAGGGAAACATGAACGGAGTAATGTACAGAGAGATCCTTGATGAAAACCTGCTCCAGAGCATTCTGGACCTCAGACTGGGGCGGAGGTTCACCTTCCAACAGGACAACGACCCAAAGCACACAGCCAAGGCAACGCAGGAGTGGATTTGTGACAAGTCTGTGAATGTCCTTAAGTGGCCCAGCCAGAGCCCGTACTTAAACCCGATCGAACATCTCTGGAAGGACCTGAAAATAAATGTGCATCGACGCTCCCCATCCAACCTGACAGAGCTTGAGAGGATCTGCAGAGAAGAATGGGAGAAATTACCCAAATACATGCGTGCCAAGCTTGTAGCGGCATACCCAAGAAGACTTGAGGGTGTAATCGCTGCCAAAGGTGCCTCAACAAAGTACTGAGTAAAGGGTCTGAATACTTATGTAAATGTGATATTTCAGTTATTTATTTTTAATTACTTTGCAAAAATTTTGAAATGCCTGTTTTCACTTTTTTATTGTGGGGTATTGTGTGTAGATTGATGATAAAAAAAATATTTTCAATCCATTTTAGAATAAGGCTGTAAAGTGACATAATGTAGAAAAAGTGAAGGGGTCTGAATACTTTCTGAATGCACTGTACAACAGGGGGAGGCAGTGAGGATGTGAGGCTGCTGCTCTGGTGGATGGGGGTTCAGGGAATTGTAGGTGAAATTGGGGAGCGAGGATGGGAAGAGGGGATGTACGGCGGGAAGAGTGGATGTGCAGCTTAGAAAGATGGAACAACCCACTTTGGTTATGTTGATTCACAAATTACTTTGTTTTCACGTTGAAGGCAATAAGTCGCAGGTCAGCCTGTTTATTGAGAAGCAATAAATGGAGCTCCAGTACACATTCACCTGATCAATCTGAATGTGTAGGCCAGAATAATTCAGGCCACATAGTCACAGAGAGCTCTCTATGCTGCTCGTGAAGGACAGGAATAAGTCAATGGTCTTTTTATCTTTATTGTGCAAGTTCACAACCATGAAAAGGTATTAATTCTTTTCCAAAATCTGAAAAATTAAAAACTTTTGTTTGGATATGTGTATTTTGATATTTTGTGTTGGTGGATAGTTTATCCAATGGATAGGGATGCATATGCATGTAATGGATAGGGATGAATATACTTATAATGGAGGTGAATAATTCATTTCACATCTTTTAAACAGGCGAGTAAGTGTTCTGCGAGTCTACACCGACCAGCGATCCCCACACACTATCCTACACACTAGGGACAATTTACATTTTTACCAAGCCAAATAACATACAAACTTTCCCGTCTTTGGAGTGTTGGAGGAAACCGGAGCACCAGGGGAAAACCCATGCAGGCCTCAGGGGGAATATGCAAACTCCGTTTAGACAGCACCCGTAGTCAGGATCGAACCTGGGTCTCTGGTGCTGTTTGATTTTTTTTTGCTCGGGGAATCGCTGCATTTGGTTTATTGTTATCCATGGTGACATTAGTTTCTGTCTTATTGCGTCTGCCAGAATAAATCAGCCCACACTCTCATCAGAATGAATGTCTGCAAAGAAAACCCTTGCTTATTACTGGGACTTTAGTTTTAACTACTAAAAATGTAGACGTCATTTGCATCAAACCAAATGTGACCGCTGTCATTTAGCACCTTAATATATTTTATGCTGAATGCAAGGAGAAAAACAAAGATTTTGAATTCATTTCTATTACTTTGAGTCAATCCATGAGATGTTGTCTGCTCTCTGCACTAGTGTCTTGTCAAATACCTTCAATTCACTGATGTAAAGTTATTGTCTGATTAAAGTACTTGGTGGACTGCTCATTTTTGTCAACACAAGTTATTCAGAGGATCAGAAAATGGAGTGATCATTCGAAGCAGGAATAGGCCATTTGACCCTAGTACTTATCTTACCATTTAATGAGTTCATGACTGATCATTTACCTTGGTGCCACTTTCCTGCACTAATCCCATGCTCCGTGCTTCCCTTAATAATATCTTAAATTCTGCTAATATATTTTACATTTATACCGCAACCTTACACTAGCTAGTCTACCCCAAAGATTCGCTACACTCCAGAGGAATACATTTCTTCTCATCGGGCCTAAATTTCAGACACTTATTTTAAAACTGAATAGGGACAAAAAGTGCTGGAGTAACTCAGCAGGTCAAACAGCAGCTCTGGAGAACATGGATCGGTGACGTTTCAGTTTGAGACCCTTCTTCAGATGGCGACCACGGTTCTAAAGACCTCATTGCCCCTATTGAAGCATTAAAGAATTTGCATCATTCAACAATAATGGCACAGTAATAGTATTTATGCCCTACAACGCCAGAGGCCCGTCATCTGAAGAAGGGTCTCGACCCGAAACGTCACATATTTCTTCTTTCAGGAGATGCTGCCTGTCCCGCTGAGTTACTCCAGCTTTTTATGTTTATCTCCCATTACCTTTGTGAATTTTCTCTGGGTGCTCCGGTTTCTTTCCACACCCCAAAGACAAACAAGCTTGTAGGTTAATTGGCTTTGGTATAAATTTTCCCGTGTGTGTGTGTAGGATAGTGTACATGTGCAGGGATGACTGGTCTTCTCAGACCTGGTGGGCCGAACGGCCTGTTTCCACGCTGTATCTCTGTACTAAACTAAACAATGAGGCCCTTCCGAATTTTACTTTAGGCTTAATAGCTCCTCCAATAAGAACCACACCATTTCAATATCACATTGGTGAACTTTGCTTTACTGCTATCAGGGTAAATACATGGTCTACAGCTCGGGTTGCGTGACCAGATCTATAGATCGTACTCGGAGTGAGGCCTGGCCATGCTTTATATTTGACACTTGCTTTGATTTTTTAGGAAATGCCGTACGCAGGGTTTGAATCCAATTACTGGTATCCTACTGGACCGCAAGCTGGTCCATATCCAAGTAACTATTCTCAAATGATGGACCATCAAATGCCTCCGCAAGTAAGTGCCACTTTTCATGCATTAAAACTGTTAAATTAATTTGGCTTGCAGGTGGGAATCTCTGTGGTCTGTGGAATTCTCTGCCTCAGAGGGCGGTGGAGGCAGGATTTCTGGATGCTTTCAAGAGCGAGCTAGATAGGGCTCTTAAAGATAGCGCAGTCAGGGGATATGGGGATAAGGCAGGAACGGGGTACTGATTGGGGATGATCAGCCATGATCGCATTGAATGGCGGTGCTGGCTCAAAGGGCCAAATGGCCTACTCCTGCACCTAATGTCTATTGTGGGAATCTCCAATGTGGCTGTGTAATGTGTATTTTATAATCAAAAACAAAAGATGCTGAAATGTGAAATAAAAAGGGGAATTCATGGCGAAAAAATATTAGAGTAATTCAACAGGTCAGGCAATATGCATGCAGGACGTAGATAGGTCAATGTCCTCCGAAGATGCTGCCTGACTTGTTGAGTGACTTTGCTCACTTGGGATGGGATCTGGAAATTATTTCCTCAAATAACCCTGTTCTCAAACTACATTTATTCTGTAAACCGTCTAAATCCCGTTTCACATCTCCCTGTCTCTGAAAGCCACTTAACAAGGCCATCAGAGTAACATTGTAAGTGCAAAGAGATCATCCTTCAGTTGGACAGTTGTATGGGGTGATCTGCTGGGATAGCACGCTGGGATACGTTTTCCACTATATCTCGGTTCACGTGACGAGAATAAACTACCGACAGAGCTGCTACCTGACAGCGCCAGAGACCGGGTTTCAATCCAACTACGGGTGCTGTCTGTACCAGGCACGTGCCGTGAGTAATTACTCGGGGTAGGCACTCAGTCGGATAAAAATAAAAACCGCGCATGCGCAGATTGTTCTCTCCGTAAAAATTAAAAATAAAAATAAAAACAGTAACAAGTCAATTTTCCCAAGGCTTCCGAGTCTCCCTTATTCTGAATTACTGGAGGGGGGTGAAGGGTGATGGCAGGTGGAGAGATGGTGGGAAAACCGGGAGCACACAGGGAATCAGTTGTCATCTTATTGAATGACGACACTTGTTCAAGGGACCAATTGGGGGGACAGTTCCTTTCACAGTGCATGGAGAGTCTGTGCCAGGGGTAAAGTTTCGGGGAGAGCAGGACTGTTGAGAATGAGGGGGTCGGGGATAATGCCAGCAAGTCACTCACTTACCGCTGCCGCGGCACTCCAGGCATGGAGCCACCACATTGTAGCCGGGGATAGAAGCAGCTCGGGTAGCTGCGAGCGGCCGCCGGGACCCGACAGTCAAACTGTCCGCCACTTCAGCGCCTTCTGCTGGCCCGCTCACCTCTGGCAATGCTCTCCGTCTGAACACCTTTCGCTTGCTCATGTCAGTGGCTTCCTGCAAATCCTTAAACTCCCACAGCCGAGTAACCTAAATCGCGCCTTCGGAATTTAGGGATTTGCAGGACACGAGAGAGGCCAGCGAGCGGCAGGAGAGAGATTTTGCACGCCTCCGTGCAAGGAGCGTCGCAAGTGGCATGCTCTCGACCCCTCCTTCACAACATTCTGTGAAAGGAGTACTCCCCACACCCCGGGAAATACGGTATTTAAAAACATAAACACAAAATGTACTTACCACATTATCGGTACACGAGCTCCATTCTTCTCTCCCTGTTTTCTAAGATACACTTAAAATATTGCCAATCCATATTTGAAAACCCCGCCAAGAAACTAGCACTGCACAGGCGCAGTAGGCTGGTGCGCCTGTGCAGTGCTGCAAAGGCAGAATTTCTGCTGCCTTCAGCCCCGCTTGAAGCAGCGCTGACCGCACGTGGGCTGCACAGACCTTCCCGTGTTACAAGCGCTGCGGATGAAAGGCATGGGGAATTATGCCTACCTAAGAGATCGGTCTCTTACATAGGCATAATTCTCCCATGCCTTTATTATTTATATTTAGTAATTACTATGTAATTACTAAATATAAATCTATGATGGTGCTAGTATGGGGTGATTGCTGGTCAGTGCAGACTCAGTGGGCTGAAGGGCCAGTTTCCGTGCTGAACTGAATATTAATCCTATTCGTTTTTGCTGATGTGTTGACCTCGGTTAAATTTTGAAGGTCGGCACTCTCCACCCATCAACGCTAGTTGATGAATTGTGGCTACGGTTGCAATGGGGTGGAAGATTGCAACCTTCGTGTGGTCCGCCCTGTTTCAACTAATGCAATCAACTCGACGTGCACAAACGGAAGATCAAATAGAACAAATTGTCCAACAACTTCAGGCTGTGCATGCCACACAAAAGAAGAAGACGGTTGCAATGATCATTGGAGAGTGAGGTGGTAGTTAGAATAAACTTGATGTTTGTTGGTTCCCATTTGCAGTCCCTAGCCAACAGGTAGCCTATCGGGATCCTTCCTGCCTGAGGTCATCTGTGGCTGGCCCTGGTTTGTCCTGGGCATTTCTTGCTTCCATTTCCCCCCCCCCCCGCCCGAACACACAATGTCCAAAGTAACATCCCGACCCAAAACTTTACCTATCCATCTTCTCCAAAGATGCTGCCTCACCTGCTAAGTTACTCCAGAATTTAGTGTCTTTCTTTGGTATAAACCAACATCTGCTGTTCCTTTGTACAACAGGGCTGAATCGCACCCGGACACTCCTTTTTTTTCCCCCCTCACCTGTCCGGTAAGAGATATAGAAGTGTGAACATGCACACCAGATTCGGGGACAGTTTCTTCCCAGCTTTTATCGGGCTACTGAATTATCCTACCAACAACGAGAGAGCAGTCCTGAACTACTATCTACCTCATTGGAAACCCTCAGACTGCCTTTGATCAGGCTTTACTGGAATTTTATCTTGCACTAAACGTTATTCATGTTATTCCCTTTATGTATCTGTACACTCTGGATGGCTCGATTATAATCATGTGTTGTCTTTCCGCTGACAAACTAAACTCAAACTCAAGCAATGTTGCCTTTACAAGATGTTGAAGTACCTGCAGTTGGGTCTGAAACTGTCCCCTCTGATCTCCTGTTGTGTTCCTTTAAATACATAAACTGTTTACTGTACCTCGGTACATGTGATAATACACTGAACTAAAGCTAAACTTATTATATTACGTTCTCATTTACTCCCTCGTTTGCTGATTGTTTAGTCCCAGGTACAGAATATTTAAGGGAGGCGGTGTTCCTTGCCAGATTAATATGTAATTAATCAAGGGGTCACAGTTTAAGGATAAGGGGGAAATCTTTTAGGACCGAGATGAGAAAATCATTTTTCACACAGAGTGGTGAATCTGTGGAATTCTCTGCCACAGAAGGTAGTTGAGGCTAGCTCATTGGCTATTTAAGAGGGAGTTAGATGTGGCCCTTGTGGCTAAAGGGATCAGGGGGTATGGAGAGAAGGCAGGTGCAGGATATTGAATTGGATGATCAGCCATGATCATATTGAATGGCGGTGCAGGCTCGAAGGGCCGAATGGTCTACTCCTGCACCTATTTTCTAGGTTTCTAATGCATGGGCTCCTTTGCACTATGCATGGATTTCTTTTACTGGGCTAGTGTGCAAAACATGAGATTGGACAAGTGTGCCAATGTTTTCCTATACCAACAGTTTTGCTCTTAAACTTCAGCAATGTTTAAGAAACATTTAGACAGGTACCTGGATTGGGACAGGTTTACTGGGATGTTGGCCAAATGCAGGCAGGTGGGACTAGTGTAGATGGGGCGTGTAGGCAGGTTGGGCCACACAGCCTGTTTCCACGCTATAAGACTCTATGACTATGACTCTTCATAAATTATTATCTTGTTACTGTTGCTGGGGGGATTTTTTCTGACTGTTGGAGAATGATCACAAGCCTGGCCTATAGCCGCCTCGGGGCTGGTCTACTGTTCAGAGAGTCAGGAATGTGAAGCAGCTTTTAGGGTGGAAACTTTGCGTCAACAATCTGCATGTGGGTTGAGCTGAGAAAAGGAAGTGACTGGTGTGACCTTTGTTCTGCTGCATTTTCTTGATGATTCATTCTCAAGTTAAACTGCCGGCAATCTCGATATCAGTCCGTGTGACCGCCAATAACAATTCAACCTAACAGCGCTTTTGTATTTAAAAAATGCTGGAGGAACTCAGCAGATTCGTCGACATCTGTGGGGGGGAAATGGACTGGTGACGTTTTGGTTCGGGACTCTTCTTCACTCAGCTTGTCTTTTACTCCAGATTTCAGCATCTGCGATTTCTTGCGTCTGCATTTTTGGATAAATATGTCAGTTCCATGCGTAGTTTAGTTTAGAGAGATAGCGCAGAAACAGGCCCGTTTGCCCACCAGGTCCACACCGACCAGCGATCCTCGCACATTAACACTACACCAGGGACAATTGTTACTCATACCAAGCCTATTAACCTACAAACCTGTACATCTTTGGAGTGTGTGAGGAAACCGAAGTTCTCGGAGAAAACCCACGCAGGTCACGGAGTGAACATACAAACTCCGTATAGGCAAGCGCCCGTAGCCAGGATTGGATCCGGGTCCCTGGCTCTGTAAGGCAGCGACTCTACCGCTGCGCCACCACGCTGCCTGTAATATTTTGTTAATCTAGATGTGCCAGCTAATCTGTAGTAGCAACTGATTAATGATATTGAATATGTGATTCCCTGTTGGTTGGCAGAACACATTGTTGCATTGGATCAATAATGTGAGTCAGGAAGACTGGAACAACCGAATCGGTGATAGGCTTACCCGTGAGTCAGTTAATTAAACAGCTGCTATTAATTTCACATCCGCCTTGTCATCAATTCAACTCCCTTCATCACTTGGAGGCATGGTGGTGCAGCGGTAGAGTTGCTGCCTTACAGCGCCAGAGACCCGGGTTTGATCCTGACTACAGGTGCTGTCTGTACCAAGTTTGTACATTCTCCCTGTGGCCACGTGGATTTTCTCCGGGTGCTCTGGTTTCCTCCCACTCTCCAAAGAGGCACAGGTTTGTAGGTTAATTGGCTCCAGTAAAATTTATAAATTGTCCCTAGTGTGTAAGATAGTGTTAGTGTACAGGGATTGCTGGTCAGTGCGGTCTCAGTAGGCCGAAGATCCTGTTTTCGCGACGAATCTCTAAATTCTAAACACTTCAGGAAGACAGTCAGAACAATTTCTCCAGAGAGTTAATATCAAAGGCTAGAGTACTGGTTTAAGATCAGAGGGGGGAAATTTGATGGAGATGGCCAGGAAAGTTTTTGCGCAGAGTTTGCGAATGCCTGGAACTTGCTGTCGGCTGTGATGGTGGAGGGAGCTATGATATTGCCGTATTTAGATATGTACGTGAAATTATCAGGGAATTGTGGGATATGAATCACGTGCAGGCAGATTAATTTAACTGGCCATCAAGTTCAGAACAAACTGTAGGACATGTTCCGGTTCTATGTTACATGCCATTTTGAACTGAAACAGATGATTTGCAAACCTGGCATCATGTGCCAGCTCTTCCTCCTGCTAGCCTGTAATTATAAAGCTTTTGCAATTCACTTTAGCTTGTACGGAGTACTGATCAAATCCTTGTCCACACCAAGTTATTTCCATCTCCTGCTTTAAGCCCTTTCCCGGTATACTTCTCTAATCGTGCTCAGCATGCATTATTTTGATCAGACTTCAGGATCAGACGTCGGCCATTTTCCCCCTCAGACTGGTGAGCTAATCTCACCTCTATCTTTTCCCAATATGTCAACATTTTGGAGGCACAGGGTGCAGCTGCCTCGCCCCACAAGAGAACCAGGTTCAATCCTGACCTCGGGTGCTGTCTGTGTCGAGTTTGCATGTTCTCCCTGTGACCGTGCGAGTTTCCTCTGGGTGCTCCAGTTTCCTCCCACATCCCAAAGACGTACGTGTTAATAAATTGCCCTTGGTATGGAGGGGCTGGATGAGCAAGTGGGAAAATATAGAACTGGTGTGAATGGGTGATTGATGGTCAGCATGGACTCAATGGGCCAAAAGGCCTGTTTCTATGCTGTATTTCTAAACCAAACTGGATACTGTAGTATTGAATAAAACACAAACACATTTATACCAAGTCATTGGAGGAACTCAATGGGCCAGGCAGCATCTGGGGAAGGAATGGACAGGTGACATTGGTCTGAAGAAGGGTCACAAAACGTCATCTGTCCAGTCCCTCCCCAGATGCTGCCTGACCCACTGAGTTCCTCTCTTAACATCTGTTTCCAGAACTCCGTAACCATCTCCTCCCCTCCCTCACCCATAGTTCTAGTGTTAGCTTGTTCACTCGGGTTTTATACTTTTCTCCATGTTCTCAGACTTCTGCTTCACAGCTTTCTAGTTCCACCACCCGATCTGCCACAAAAAAAAGGCACAAAGTGGTGGAGTAACCCTGTGGGTCAGGCAGCATCACTGGAGAAGGTGGATGATAAGGCGATGGTTTGGTTGGGATCCTTCACAGACTGATCTGCCTCGCTCCTTTACAGCCAACACTGTGAGGGTGAGGCCTGGTGCCTGATGCTGCCTCTGCATTGGTAACAGGCTCAGCCTCTGAGCTCACAAAGGGCGAGCTCAGTGTAAGCTGCTGCATGGATGCATCAATTGGCTGGAACTCGATGAGATCATGGCAAAGGGAGTGCACCAGTTGGTTATAAAGTGTAACTGGGGATGGTTATTATCCTTTTCTGTCTGGTTACATTGAACGTGCTTCTGCTGGGTGTATGATCTGTAACAACCTATCTTCTTCCAGGGGTTGGTCAATGGTGTGTTCTCGTCTGGACGCCCATCGTCACCGCGGCCTGTCCAGGGGAACGCTTGGTATCCCCCGGGGCCGGCTGAGCATCCGCGGGAGGAGCCGATAACGAGCGAGAGCCACCAGCAGCAGCCCTACCGCCAGCATCCTCAGCACCAGCAAAACCCCACGCCGCAGGCAGGGCTGCCAGGGCCTCCGTCCAACGGGAATGCTTCCTCCGCTCAGTGGGCCTATTCGCAAACCGGCCCGCCCAACCAGGGGCTGCTGTCGAGGCCGCAGGCCCCCACTCACCAGGCTTATCCACCGGCCCAAGGGCAACGGGTAGGTGCTGACACTGGAGCATGTTTAGTTCAGAGATACCGCACGGAAACAGGGCCCCATCGAGTCCGCACCGACCAGTGATGCCCGCACGTTAACACTCTCCCACACACACACACACTAGGGACAATTTACATTTATACCCAGCCAATTAACCTACAAACCTGTTTAAGAAGGAACTGCAGATGCTGGAAAATCAAAGGTAGACACAAGTGCTGGAGAAACTCAGCGGGTGCAGCAGCTTCTATGGAGCGAAGGAAATAGGCAACGTTTCGTCCCGAAACGTTGCCTATTTCCTTCGCTCCATAGATGCTGCTGCACCCGCTGAGTTTCTCCAGCACTTTTGTCAACCTACAAACCTGTACGTCTTTGGAGTGTGGAAAGGAAACCGAAGATCTCGGAGACAGCCCATGCGGTCAGGGGGAGATCGTACAAACTCCGTACAGACAGCACCGCAGTCAGGGTCGAACCTGGTTCGCTGGTGCTGCAATATAGCAACTCTACCGCTGCACCACCCTGGCTGCACAAGAAGCGTGAAATCAGTAACTAAGCTCTTGACTCTTGTGAGGGCAGGTTGTAGCGATGGGGTCGAGGTGGCGGGCAATGGGGTGCTCTTTGACCCAGGAAACGTTTCGCACTTTCCAGGTGTCGAATTTCACCAGCATGGTTCACACTGTCAGAATAAATTGTGCAGTTCCCTCTCCTATATCACCGATATATCACAGGTCGTTCCAGTTAGCATGGGTTGCTATACTGATGCTAACAAGCAATTTCAGGGTGTTATTTATGGATGGAGGACAGTGTGCTGGAGTAACTTAGCGAGTCAGACAGTATCTCTGAAGGACATGGATAGGTGACATTTTGGGAAGAGTCACCTGTCCCTCTCCTCCACAGATCCAGCCTGACCTGTTTAGTTACTCCAGCACCTGGTACCACTATGTCATTTATGTTGTTAATCTTTCTTTCCTCGCGTAACTTCTTGCATTCTGCTTCTCTCTAAATAGGAGCTGTACGATCAACAGCCTCACTACCCAGTGACGACATCTCAGTACCCCTTTGGAAGCCCGGGTTCTGCCCAGCAACAGGCCCTCTATCCTCCTCAGCATCAGCCTGCCCAGTGCCAGCCCTGGCAACCCTCGATGCCAGCATCTGCGCTTCCCACAGCGGGAGTGCCAACCCACGACCCCTGGGCCCAGGTCCGAGTCCCAGCGATGCAGTCATCCACGGAGCAGTTCACTCATCCCATGTCAGGGTTTGGGGGCAACATTGTTTCGGGACCCTCGCCAGGCTGGCAGAGAGTCGATCCATCATCGTCTGTGTATGACCAGAAAGTAAGTGAATCCTTGTGCATAATAGCACCTTTATTGCGACATGCGGCATCAAGTGGTGCAACAGTGCCTTACAGCGCCAGAGACCCGGGTTTGGTCCAGACTACGGGTACTTGTCTGTACTGAGTTTGTATGTTGCCCCCATGGCATGTGCGTAGGTTTTCTCCGGGATCTCTGGTTTCCTCCCACACTCCAAAGACATACAAGTTTGTAGGTTAATTGGCTTGGTATAAACGTAACTTGTCCCTAGTGTGTGCAGAATAGTATTAATGTGCGGGCATCGCTGGTCAGCACGGACTCGGTGGGCTGAAGGGCCAGTTTCCATGCTGTATCTCTAAACTAAACTAAGTGAATTGTGTACAGGCAGACCACTTGGGGCTTACCTTTCTCCCATTAGAATTGGTAAAGGTAAATAATTCACCATAGAACTGATGCTCAAAATTGGATAACATGCTAATAAATTTGGCATTCTTTGCAAATTGTCCCTGTCAGAAAAGGAAGGTGAGGCAGTTACTATAACAACATGTAACAGGCATTTGGACAGGCGCATGGATAGAAAAGGTTCAGAGAGGTACGGGGCTAATGAGGGGATGTGGGACTAGTGTAGATGGACATCTTAATTGGCATGGGCAAGTTCAGCCTAAGGGCCTACTTAAATTCAGTGCTATATGGCTCTGAACTTTCTCAATACGATTTTCATAGACATCTCCCTACTTGTAAATTAGTTTATTCCTGCATAGGATGAGGAGAAATTTGATTTGAGTCTTACCCAATGTCACCTGGAGAAAACCTACAATGAAAATCAGGTGAAATCATTGAACCCGTTCCCCAGTCATGAAATAGTATCAAATTCTGAGTTCCTCTAACCGTTCTAGTCAACTTATAATCATGGAGCTGTACAGCATGGAAACAGGCCCTTGCCGGCCAACACGCCTCATCTGCGCTAGTCGCACCTGCCTGCGTTTGGCACTTAACCCTCTAAAACCTGGGTGACGTTTCGAGTCCAGACCCTTCTTCAGACTCCTATCCAGATCCAAAAGGTCACCCATCCTTCTTCTCCAGAGATGCTGCCTGACCCGTTGAGTTACTCCAGCACTTTGTGCCATCTAAGGTAGTATATCCCTCTAAACCTTACGTTGTCTTTATCCGTTCACATATCTTCTGTCATTCTCTCTATCCTCTCTGTATCCTCCTCACAATCCGCACTTGCTCTGCTTCCCTCTTGGTCCTCTCATCCAAATCCTCGATGTAGATTGTGGCAACAGCTTGGGACCAACCTGGCCATACTTCCCAACTCCAATGACCTGTTTAATCTTGCTCTGTTTCTACCCATGAACCAAGCTTAATTCATCAGTGTACTATCTCCAAATTTGGGCTTTAAGTTTGCTTAATGACCTGTATAGAATTTTGAATTCATACATGCAATGTTCACTGGTTCTAGCCTTGTCTGGTTTATTCGTCGCAATCTCAAAGATAAAACACATTTCCCTTTCACAATTTTAGCATTCATTCGGGTTTGGGGAATGGCTGATTGTGTTAAAATGGTCCCAGAATCATTCCTTACAATCACTCCACTCTTTTAAACCTCTACTCCAACAGTAGCATTTACTTACCTTGCTCTAAATGTCATTCTCGTTATCCTATATGTGTACACTGTGGACAGCTCGATTGTAATCCTGTATAATCCTTCCACTGATAGTCACAAAAAACTGGAGTAACTCATCAGGGCAGGCAGCATCTCTGGAGAGAAGGTTTCCGCTGACTGGTAGCTTGCAATAAAAAAGTGTACCTCGGCACACGTGGCAATAAACTAATCTGTTGCTGTTTTCTTTAGGATATTCCATATTCCATAAACCATCAAGACACTCTGCCTTGTTTAAACAACGCAAACTTCCCAGGGAACGACCAGCAACCCGCAGGCTACCTCCCAGCACAACCCCCAGACCAGCTGCCAGGCACGTCGCAACCCACACGGATGGAGTACAGCGCTCCCCCGACTGTGTACAAGGTCCACGCTGAGACCAAGGGCGGCCGGGAGAAGGCCGCAGGGGCTGCGACCGACGAGGGGACACAGCCGGCTGAATGTCCTCCCGTGCACCCCGGCCAAGTCAAGGTGGACCAAGTCTTGAACAATGTGCAGCAGCTGGAGGCCGAGGTGAACCAGTTTGACGGGAAGAGGGGAGACAAGACTTACCGCTTACTGGAGGAGCTGCTGACAAAACAGCTCCTGGAAGTGGACTCGGTGGAAACGAACGGCCAGGAGCACATTCGGCAGGTGCGGAAAGAGGCCGTCCACAAGATTCAGAGTGTGCTGGAGAAACTGGAGAGGATTGCAAGGTAGAAGTTGAGGCCAGCGGAAGGAGATTTCACCCACCGCTGTCAGGAGTAAACAGTTGAAATAACTTTCCAGCACTGTTGATTCACCAGGGGAACGGGACTGACGGACAAGGGCAATGAGTCCCTTGTTGCTAGTAAAACTATTAACCTGACCTCACTGTGTATGAATTGTTCTTGTGCAGACTAGGTTGTTTGGTTTACAGGTGCATTTGAAACGAACCTAGCATGCTCACCATGAAACCACGAGTGACCAGTCCAAATAAAGAATTTCAGTTTAGTATTGAACAGGTGAGCATTGTAAGAAAACGTGACCAATTTCATGAATTTACCTTTTTAAGACAAATCTGAACCTCTCTGTATCCACTTGGGACTGATTAAAAGCTTCATTGCATTCGGCGTTTCAGATATTATTTCACCGTGCTTTGGTGAAAACCTGGTATGGAATGTGTAAGGTGAAAAGGGTGATGGAGTCAATAGTTTTCTTGGGTGAACCCTGCTTGTGGATGTGTCGTGGGTTGTTTATCTTCATCTCGTCAGTCGCTTGACCCCGTTCTGAAGGCTTTTGCTGTGATGTCACTGAACACGAGCAGGTAAACCGCAGTGCGATGGAGTCTGAATGTATTTGTACACCAAACGAGGGTTGTGGGACTGAATATTAAGACTTCCAATTCCCCCTGCAATCGCAAGTGGAGATGAAGACTGCTTATCAATGCCGCCAGTGCTGGAAACCAGAATGACTCAGCAACGAGAATTAGGATTCAGCAACTGGGTAAAACAGGCACAATAACAGTGGGAGCCATGATGCTGCTCTTAGATTCTGCTGCTGTACTGGAACCCGAATCAGTCGCCTGCCTGTTCTTTCTCCACATGCACACTGATCTGCGCAACAGCAGTACTTTGGCGGAGGTGTCCTTCGTTAATCGGTGCTAGGGTGCGGAGAATTGCTGGGATTTAACAAAATGTCACCCAGCCCCCAGAGGAAAATCATGAGGTCAATGTCAAGCTGGCTGGTGTTCACTGCTGACTTGCATCACTTGGTCAATGATTGAATACAATTGATGCCATATTGTCATGAGTACGTTAGCCATCATTAACACCATCTCTAACTGCAGTGTGGCTCACTATTAATCAGTAGCTCCTGAACTCTGATCACACTTATTATAGGAATGGAATTGAGACCCTGGATAGTGAATTGTTTCCCCTTTTTGAAAAAAAGGTACCTGAAGTGTTTTAGCCTTTAATGCCATTCTTCTGTATGCCCTACTGGTTACTCTGGCCTTTCGTCCCGAGTTGGTGCACGGGTTTGCTGAGGCTGCAGATGCTACGTGGGGGATGTGCATCGTGGACAAGGCGGATCAGACACTCTACGCCCTGCCCATCACGGGATTTACGTCCTGACCCGGTGCGACAAGAAAATCTGATGTGGAAGCGTTGGCGATCAGCTTCCAGCTGAGCACACGTATTGTTTCTTCTCTTATTGCAATTGCAAAGTCTCCTAGCCCTGAGCAAGCCACATGGAGAGTGTGGAGACTTGGATGGTTCAGAAGAAATAAAAATGAAGCAAGCTATATAACAGCAGTGATTTTTTTATTGTGACTCACCAGTGTTTCAGAGAACCCAGGCAACCTGTTATCAAATGGAGCAAATTAGATACCACAGCCTTGTCTGTTTTTCTCCATCCTGCTCCTCTCTCCCATTTTGTTTTTGTTTGGAGAAAGCCAGCCACTACTTGACCCTCCGTTGACCAGCAAGGTCCCAGGCTGCACGACACTCCGTTCACTCACCCTGCCGCATACAACTGCAGAGACATTCAAGATAACTAGACTGAACAGGGATGTGAGTGCTGCAGGGTTGATTACACTGTGAAGCGAGCCGCCCACACCATCCTTGCCTCACCAAGCAGCAGTTCTTGGACAGGCCCCTTGGGTTGGCCAGGACTAATGTGGACATCCGAGCAGTCAGTTTGTGCTTTTCCTTTTTGCTGGGAATGTTTTCGAGATCTCAGCACTGGCTTGGTGGCGAGTGTTTTTTTTTTTAGCTTCACATCTGGAGCATTCCCCCCCTGGAGAGAGACTGGGCTACCTGTTGAGAATGGGTGGGACGGATGCAGAGTGCCCAGAAGCAAGGAGCAATCGCAAAGCCTCCACGTTCTCACAAGCCACGTGAGGTGTGTGTGTGTATGTGTGTGTGGAGACTTGGAATATCCAAGACCCAGTTTCCCCCTTTCAACACTTCTGTCACTCTGATTAAATGCCACACACAATGGCAAATCGGAAGGCTGGTCAATGTTTGCATGCGTGCTTCTGTACAACAGACTATTGCTTGTCTGCCGTAATATTGTGGCCTTCAGCACAGGTGTTGTGTCCCGAGTATACCTGGCTTTAGCGGCTATCTCTAGTGTGTTCCTCCATTAGCCACTGTCCCCTTTCCCCTTGTGTGAACCTTGTGTCGCGAAACGTCCTTTTGATTATAAACCATAATGTTTAAAGTTGCAGACCCATGAACAAATGCTTGTGAGAATAACCGTGTTCGGTTCTTTAGGAATGGGTGATTTGTTATTACTAGTTGTGGGGTAGTGTGAAATACGTTGTCCTAGTGCAGCAGCCTATATGCAGTTTTATATATAAATATCTATATTCTATATGCATGATAGAACATTTTATATTTTGTTAACACTTTGAAGAATCAAGTTTGATTGGAAAACAGAAGCATGGGGGTCTAATGATATGAATGTATGTGCACACAGACACACCCACACAAACTTGGAGCAGCAGCACCGATTTTTTGACTGATGACTGGATTTTGGGTTTTAGTATCTGCTCTGGAAGCTCATATCCACAAGGGTCCTTCCATCACCTATGTTCTCCGTATGATTTTGTGTAGCAATCTCAGGTATTTTCCAGTTCTCTCTCTCTCTAGTCACAAATTGCAGAATTAAAAATAGGTAGTGGGGACTCACTTGTTTCAAGAGGTGAGAAAATGTTTCTAAAGATTAATTTTTTGACGAGAAAAAATATATATCTTTTATCTAAAAGCAGTAGTGCTTCTGTGATGTTGGCCAAGCTTATTGTTAATGCCGATTTACGTGTGTTGCCTTCCTTCACCTGATTGTTGCTATTGTGCTCTGATGTATAAGTATTGAACTCTGGTTGTCTTCCATTCCCTAGCTTGCTCTGATTTGTGCAATAAACGTCTGCTTATGTTTAACTCTGTTTTGTTTCTCGCTGGGAAAGTGCCGGAGTAATCAGGGCTGTGAGGACATTTCACGAGATTGATCCCTGGGATGGCGGGACTGCCATATGAGGAAAGATTGAAAAGACTAGGCTTGTATTCACTGGAGTTTAGAAGGTTGAGGGGCGATCTTATAGAAACATATACAATTATAAAAGGACTGGACAAGCTAGATGCAAGAAAAATGTTTCCAATGTTTCCACGAGTCCAGAACCAGGGGCCACAGTCTTAGAATAAAGGGGAGGTCATTTAAGACTGAGGTGAGAAAAAACGTTTTCACCCAGAGAGTTGTGAATTTATGGAATTCCCTGCCACAGAGGGCAGTGGAGGCCAAATCACTGGATGGATTTATGAGAGAGTTAGATAGAGCTCTAGGGGCTAGTGGAGTCAAGGGATATGGGGAGAAGGCAGGCACAGGTTATTGATAGGGGACGATCAGCCATGATCACAATGAATGGCGGTGCTGGCTTATAGGGCCGAATGGCCTCCTCCTGTACCTATTTTGTATGTTTCTATATTTCTGATGGAGGGTGTGGCGGCACTGAAAGATCTGTCAGGAATGTTTTATCGTAGGATAGACAAGGAGAGGTTTCGGGACGAATTTCAGGGCACAGAGCAAAGTGACCAAGGTAAAGGGTATTAACTCAGCGGGTGAAGCAGCACCTATGGAGAGAAGGAATTGGTGACGTTTCGGGTCGAGATCCTTCAGACTGAAGAAGGTTCTCGACCCGAAACGTTGCCAATCCCTTCTCTCCATAGATGCTGCCTCATCCGCTGAGTTGCTCCAGCATTTTGTGTTTACCTTCGATTTACCAGCATCTGCGGTTCTTTCTTGAGCAAAGGGTATTAATGTGGAAGCAAAAGGGAAGGGGAAATTATGCCGTTGAAGCCAGATGACGAGTGAAAGGTGTGCATTTGTACAGATTTCAAGAACCTTTAGGACATCACAAAGTACAGTTAATGAAGGTAGACAAAAGTGCTGGAGAAACTCAGCGGGTGAGGCTGCATCTAAGGAGCGAAGGAACTGGGCAACGTTTCGGACCGAAACCATTCTTCAGATGAAGATGGGCACAACATGCTGGAGTAACTCAATGGGTCAGGCAGCATCTCTGAAGAAAAACGATGGGTGACGTTTAATTTCACAACCCTTCTCCCGACCCGAAAAACATTACCCATCCTTTTTTTTTTCTCCAGAGATGCTGCCTGACCCACTGAGTAACTCCAGCATTTTGTGTCAATTTTCGGTGTAAACCAGCAACTGCAATTCCTTTCCACATTTGAAGTTAACGGCGTTCATTTTGAACTACTGAAATAAACATAGAACAGTCCAGCACAGGAACAAGCCTTCGGCCTACAATGTTCGTGCCGAACATGATGTCAAGTTCAATGAATCTTTTCTGCCTGTGTGTGTGTGATGCATACCCATCCGTTCCCAGCATATCCGTGTGCCTATCTGCAAGTCTCTTAAGATGCAATTAGCATATCTGTCTCCGCCATCACATCTAGCTGAGTGTTCAAAGCACCCACCACTCTGTAAAAAACAAAATATTATAGGAAGCAGTGCAACGGAGTGTCTGCATTGAAGTAAAATAAGCAGTTGTTTAGTTTTGTGTAAGATTGAGCAAAGGCATGATTGGGCTGAATACCCAGGTACCACACTTTCCCATATCCAACGAGCCTTTTACATTCACTTAATTCAATGGATATTTTTAAGGCAGAGATTGACAGATTCTTGATTAGTAAGGGTGTCAGGGGTTACGGGGAGAAGGCAGGAGAATGGGGTTGAGAGGGAGAGATAGATCAGCCATAGAAACATGCAGGAGTAGGCCATTCGGCCCTTCGAGCCTGCACCACCATTCAATATGATCATGGCTGATCACCCAACTCAGTATCCCGTACCTGCCTTCTCTCCATATCCCCTGATCCCTCTAGTCACAAGAGCCACATCTAACTCCCTCTTAAATATAGCCAATGAACTGCCCTCAACTACCTTCTGTGGCAGAGAATTCCAGAGACTCACCACTCTCTGTGTGAAAAATGTTTTTCTCATCTCGGTCCTAAAAGATTTCCCCCTTATCCTTAAACTGTGACCCCTTGTTCTGGACTTCCCCAACATCGGGAACAATCCTCCTGCATCTAGCCTGTCCAACCTCTTAAGAATTTTGTAAGTTTCTATAGATCCCCCCTCAATCTTCTAAATTCTAGCGAGTACAAGCCGAGTCTATCCAGTCTTTCTTCGTATGAAAGTCCTGACATCCCAGGAATCAGTCTGATGTACCTTCTCTGTACTCCCTCTATGGCAAGAATGTCTTTCCTCAGATTTGGAGACCAAAACTGTACGCAATACTCCAGGTGTGGTCTCACCAAGACCCTGCACAACTGCAGTAGAACCTCCCTGCTCCTATACTCAAATCTTCAAACTCCTGTCGAAATTCGGACTGGAGACTTTTTTTTCGGTGATTTGAAAATGGTGGAGTAGACTTGATGGGTCAAATGGCTGAATCCTGCTCCTCTAACTTATGAACTTATGAGCTTCCAGTTCTGCCTATACAGCACTTCATCATGCTATGATCATTTCCTATGGGATCTTTGCTGAAGTCATTTATTAAATCTGCCTGCTTTATTTCTGCTGGGGAGGGGGATTCTGCATGACCTGACTTCCTTGGTCTGAAGAAGGGTCTCGACTGGAAACATCACCCATTCCTTCTCTCCAGAGATGCGGCCTGTCCCGCTGAGTTACTCCAGCTTTTTCTGCCGATCTTCGGTTTAAACCAGCATCTGCAGTTCCATCTTGCACATTACGTAGAAACAGGGACAATAGGTGCCATTTGGCCCTTCGAGCCTGGACCGCCATTCATTGTGATCCTGGCTGATCATTCCTTGGTCACTACTCGTCAGTGCTGCTTTTGCCCCAGCATCACGGACGCTCCACAGATAATCTATCCACAGCTCCAGCTCTACAATAGACTTAGCTAGTGGACACACTTCAATCATGTACAGTTGCCATAGAAGCTGACAATTGCTTGCAAAGAGAACTCCACAGGCCTCGGCTCTCCTGCCATGAACTGACTGCACTTGACTTCTTACATACTCAATTAAGTAACACCAATTATAGTTGGGATGTTTTTCCACTCCAGACACTACTTGCTAGAGAGTCCTTTCACTTACATTAAATGTATTACATATAAGATTGTTAAGGGCTTGGACATGCTAGAGGCAGGAAACATGTTCCCGATGTTGGGGGAGTCCAGAACCAGGGGCCACAGTTTTAAGAATAAGGATTAAGCCATTTAGAACTGAGACGAGGAAACACTTTTTCTCACAGAGAGTGGTGAGTCTGTGGAATTCTCTGCCTTGGAGGGTGGTGGAGGCAGGTTCTCTGGATGCTTTCAAGAGAGGGCTAGATAGGGCTCTTAAAAATAGGGGAGAAGGGGAGTTTGGGGAGTAGGCAGGAACGGGGCACTGATTGGGGATGATCACATTGAATGGCGGTGCTGGCTCGAAGGGCCGAATGGCCTACTCCTGCACCTATTGTCTAATAAGACCAATACGGTTCTGAATGTGTCCTGCATCTTTAGCCTTGCAAGCATTGACACCTAGTCAAACAATTGGTTACGGATTTGTTTTCCGAGCTCTTGGTTACTTGATTACTTGGTCCTCCAAAATATTCCAACTGGAATTTAAACTGGAGGTGGTGAAGGGAGGGGTTTAGCCAGAGAGGGTTATTGGGAAGAAAGTGCCACTTTCTGGCTGGGAAACCGTGGCTTGGTGGAGATTATTCCATGCTTTAATAGTGCGTGGAAAGAACGAATTGCTGTACACATCTGTCTTTGAGGCTGGGACCACAAATTGGATCGAATGCCCTCGTCTGCTCCTAATTGGTTTGGGGTTGGTGTAGGTCTTGTGATCTATGTCTAGCTGACCATTTAACATTTTGTAAAAACAGGTCAAACGGTGAGCTTCACGTCTGTCTTGGAGAGGGTTCCACCCCGCCCAGAGAATTCAGAAGTTTGGTGACACTCGCTTCTCTCTCGTAGGTGTTAGTAACAAATCGAGCGGCCTGTCTTTGGACACGTTCGATGGATGAAATGTTTTTATCTGTGTATGGGTCCCAAGCTGCAACTGCGTAGTCCAGATGAGGTCTAACGAGGGTGAAATACAGCTTCTCCTTGACAGAAGCTGAACAATGATGGAAGTTGCGCCTCTAGTTACGTAGCCAACAATTATTCTTCGGAACCCAATTTAAAAAAAATAATCAACTTGGGTTATGTTGCAGATAGACAGAAAAAGCTGGAGTAACTCAATGGGTCATGCCGCATCCCCGATGAAAATGACGTTTCAGGTCAAGACCCTTCTCTCCAGGGATGCTGCCTGACCCGATGAGTTACTCCAGCTTTTTGTGTCCATTTTGGAGTAAACCAGCATCTGCAGTTCCTTCCCACCACAATTTGTGTTGTTTTATTGGTTTCAGGGAAATAACGCTTGCCTATTTGGTCCTGTGGCATCAGTGGTTTTGAAAAACCCAGATTATGAAATGAACCTTAGGAATGAAAGGAGGAAAAAAAACAAAGTGCTGGAGGAACTCCGTGGCTCAGGCTTCATCTTTAGACTTTGGAGAAACAGCATGGAAGCAGGTGCTACTGCACACCGACCAGCGATCCTCGCATACACAGCATAAACCAGCATCCGCAGTTCTTTGTATCTATTTCTTCCTTTTACATATATCTTTCCAGACATTTAGTTAAGCATAGAGACACAGCGCGGAAACAGGCCCTTCGGCCCACCGAGTCCGCACTGACCAGGGATCCCCGCACAATAACACCATCCTGCACACACTCGGGGCAAGCAAGTTAACCTACAAACCTGTACATCGTTGGAGTGCGGGCGAAACCGGAGAACCAGGAAAAATCCACGCAGGTCACGGGGAGAATGTACAAACTCTGTACAGACAGCACCTGTAGTCAGGATTGAACCCGGGTCTGTACGGTACAGTAGCTGTAATAATATATAATAATATTAATAAATGTATTTGTATAGCATGTTTAAAATCATCTCACGTTGACCAAAGTGCTTCACATCAGTGCAGGTACTAATTTGATACATACAACGGTACACAGACCTAACAATACATACATGAACTGTTTCCAGCTCCCCCTCAGAGGGGCTCAAAAATACTAGGGAGTAGAAATAGGTTTTAAGTCGTGACTTAAAGGAGTTGATGGTGGGGACAGTTCTGATGAGGAGCGGGATGCTGTTCCACAGTCTAGGTGCTGCAACCGCAAAAGCGCGGTCACCCCTGAGCTTAAACCTAGACCGCGGGATAGTCAGTAGCCCCAAGTCGGCCAACCTGAGGGACCTGGAGGTAGAATGGTGGGTTAGAAGATTTTTGTATATGTATAAGAGGAGCTTGAGGTTGATTCTGTACCGTACTGGGAGCCAGTGGGGAGAGGCCAGGATCGGGGTGATGTGGTCCCTTTTACGGGTACCCGTCAGATGTCTTGCTGCGGCGTTTTGGACCAATTGTAGACGGGGCGGGGTGTTTGACTGATGCCAGTATACAGGTAGCAACTCTACCCCTGCGCCACAAGGCAGTCTTGTGGAGTGAAATGGAGATGCGTGGTTTTGGGGGCCTTCAGACTGAAGGGGTCGAGGGGAGAAAGCTGGTAAAGAAAGACGGGGATGGGGCAAAAACTGGCAAGTGAAAGATACGTGAATGGATACAAATGAGGAGCAGTGAGTGGCAAATTGGTGGAGAGAATAACAAGGGGTTGAGGAGCAAAAGAGGCAAGAAGGTGCCAGATAAAGAAGGAAGAGGAGGAGAGAAAACCCTGCACACCATCGGTCTGAGGAAGGGGCCCGACCAAAAATAAAACCGTCCCGCCATTCCCTCCGCAACCTGATGCCTGGCCTGCTGAATTCCTCCAGATGTTTCATCAAGATTCCACCATCTTCAGTTTCCTTGTCTATAAAAATGCAAGGTTTGTTTATTTAACCTAGTTTCGAGACACAGCGTGGAAACAGGGCCCTCAGCCCACTGCGTCCGTGCCAACTGGCAATCACCCGTACACCAGTTCTATCCTATTCACCAGGTACAATTTACAGGAGCCAATTAACCTGCAAACCTGGTCATCTTTGGAATGTGGGAGGAAACGGGGGCACCTGCAGAAAAACCATCCAGTCACAGGGATAATGTACAAACTGTACAGACAGCAGTCAGGATCAAACTCGGGTCGCTGGCGCTGTAAGGCTGCAGCTGAACCGCAGCACTACCGCGCTGCCCAATGTTGGGCGGGGAATCTGTCACAAGCAGAAGGTTTGTAAGATAGAACAGATCCTCTGTCTGCGCCTAACATGATGCCAGTTTGCACTAACCTTCCCTGCCTGAATGGAATCCATATCCATTCCCTGCATCTCCAGTCACCTATCTGTAAGCCTCTTAAATACCACCATCATATCTGCCTCCTCTACCACCCTCATACTGAAGTCTCCCTGATATGCTGCCTAACCCGCTGAGTTACTCCAGCATTTTGTGCCTCTCTCAAACCATCATAGTGTGGAAAGAGGCCCTTCGGCCCAACTTGCCCACCGACTAACATGTCTCATCTACACTAGTCCCACTTGCCTGCGTTTGGTCCGTATCTCTCTAAACCAGTCCTATCCATGTACCTGTCTAATTGCATCTTACACGACACGATAGTTCCTGCCTCAACTACCTCCTCCAGCGGCTCGTTCCACACACCCACTGAAAAGGTTACTATAAAATCTTTCCCCCTTCACCTTAAACCTATGCTCCCTGGTTTTAGAAACATAGAAACATAGAAAAATAGGTGCAGGAGTAGGCCATTGAGCCATTCGGCCCTTCGAGCCAGCATGAAGACTGCTTTGGTGTCACCTCCTGCACCCACACACAACTGACTGACTTCATCCATTTCACCACCAACTTCCATCCGGCACTCAAATACACTTGGACCATTTCCGACATTTCCCTACCATTCCTTGACCTCACCATCTCTATTGCAGGTGACACACTCCTGACCGACATCCACTACAAACCAACTGACTCCCTCAGCTACCTGGACTACTCTTCCTCCCACCCTGCTTCCTGTAAGGACTCCATCCCCTATTCCCAATTCCTCCGTCTACGCCGCATCTGCTCCCAGGATGAGATGTTCCACACCAGATCATCACAAATGTCCTCATTCTTCAGAGAACGGGGATTCCCCTCCCCCACTATAGATGAGGCTCGCACCAGGGTCTCCTCCAACACTGCCCTCTCTCCCCATTCCCCCACTAGCAACAAGGGTAGAGTCCACCTGGTCCTCACCTTTCACCCCACCAGCCGGCACATACAACACATAGTCCTCCGCCAGTTTCGCCACCTCCAACGTGACCCCACCACTTGCCACATCTTCCCATCTCCCCCCTTGTCTGCCTTCCGCAAAGACCGCTCCCTCCGCAACTCCCTTGTCAATTCTTCCCTTCCCTCCCGCTCCACCCCTTCCCCGGGCACTTTCCCTTGCAACCGCAAGAGATGCTACACTTGTCCCTTTACCCCCCCCCCCCCCCCCCCCCCACTCCTTTCAGGGACCCAAGCAGTCCTTCCAGGTCCGACAGAGGTTCACCTGCACCTCCTCCAACCTCATCTACTGCAGACGCTGCTCCAGATGCCAGCTGATCTATATCGGTGAGACCAAGCGGAGGCTTGGCGGTCGTTTCGCCAAACACCTCCGCTCGGTCCGCAATAACCAACCCGACCTCCCGGTGACTCAGCACTTCAACTCCCCCTCCCATTCCGTATCCGACCTCTCGGTCCTGGGCCTCCTCCACGGGCAGAATGAGCAACACCGCAAATTGGAGGAACAGCACCTCATATTCCGCTTGGGGAGTCTGCATCCTCTGGGCTTGAACATTGAATTTTCTCAATTCTGTTAACCCTTGCTGTCTCCTCCCCTTCCCACCTCTCCCCCAGCCCTCGGGCTCCTCCTCCTCCTTTTTCCTTTCTTCTCCCCGCCTCCCCCCCCCCACCTTCCATCAGTCTGAGGAAGGGATTCGGCCCGAAACGTTGCGTATCTCCTTCGCTCCTTAGATGCTGCTGCACCCGCTGAGTTTCTCCAGCCTTTTGTGTATCCTTGCCATTCAATATGATCATGGCTAATCATCTAAAATCAGTACCTATGTGATTCAATTTGCCTGCTCTGGGCAAGAGACTCTGTGCGTCTACCATATCTATTTGTCTCATGATTTAAACACCTCTATAAATCACCCTCACCCTCTTGCGCTCCAGGGAATAGAGTCCCAGCTGACTCAACCTCTCCTTCTGGCTCAGAACCCTCTCGTCCTGGCTACACCCGCAGAAATCTCTCTACCCTTTCCAGTTTGACAACTTTCCCAGAACTGAACACAATACTCTAAACGTGGCCTCACCAACGTCTTCGACAACTGCAACATGACCTACCAACCTCTACACTCAGTCACCCCTCATCCTCCCCCCCCCCCCAGCTCCAGGGAATAAAGTCAGCTCAACCTCTTCCTGGAAGATATATTGCAAAATGGTTTGCATTGCTCTTGAGGCCAGTTGGAATGTAGAGTTATGCCCCTGTCCCACTATTGCCCCTGTCCCACTTAGGAAACCTGAACGGAAACCTCTGGAGACTTTGCGCCCCACCCAAGGTTTCCGTGCGGTTCCCGGAGGTTTTTGTCCTCTGGCAACCACCTTCAACTAGCATCGCAACCGGCTTCGACTAAAAAATTACAGGTTTTTAAAACGGAAACCACTTTCGACCATTAGGGAGACTGACAGAAACCTTAGGTAGGGCGCAAAGTCTCCAGAGGTTTCCGTTCAGGTTTCCTGAGTGGGACAGGGGCATAAAGGATTAGTATTGACTTAATGGGCCGAATGGACACAATTTTGTATGATGCTTAACGTCTGGGAAGGGCGTGGTTTTGGCCGATGGAGTTGCTTTTCTTTTTGCAATTGTGATTTATTTTGGAGGGGAGGGGTGGGAAGGCATGTGGGCATTGGGGGTGGGAGGGGGCGATGGTAGCAGCCGGTGCGGCCCCAGAACGCCTGGGCGCCGGCCACTGTTTGGAATGCGCCCGCTGTGACGGGCGGACCTTGGAACATGTTTTCATTGGAAACCTGGCCATTGCACAGACTCCAACGGTCGTGGGGACACAGGGTGGCGAGGGGAGGGGGAAGCAAGCAAGGTCGCGGATGGAGCTGTTCCAGTCAGCGACTGAGTACACGGTGCGGGGCGCCGACAGCTGCCTGTCTTGCAGTCGCTCCAGCGGCAGCATGGAGATCAAGGCAGGTGAGTGTGAGCGGAGCACACACACTTATACACACTTATACACCATGACACACATACACACCATAACACACACTTATACACACACTATAACACACACATATACACACACTCACCACACACACTTATACACCACGACGCACACATACACACCACAACACACACACCACCACTCACACCACTCACACCAACACACTTACACACACTTATACACCATGACACACATACACACCATCATACACACCATAACACACACATATACACACACACACCACCACTCACACCAGCACACACACACACCATAACACACTCACACTCACCACCACTCATTCACTCACACACACTTACACACACTTATACACCATGACACACACATACACACCACAACACACACACCACCACTCACACCAACACACACACACCATAACACACACATATACACACACTCACCACCACTCACTCACTCACACTTACACACACTTATACACCATGACACATACACACACTTACCATAACACACACATACACACACACACATACACATCATAAAGCACACCAACACACACACTTACACACACTTATACACCATGACACATACACACATTCACCACCACTCACACACACTTACACACCATAAAACACACACACACACACACCTAACACAGACACAGACATACACACACACACACCATTACACATACCTACACATATACACCATAACTCACACACACCGTAACTCACACACACCATAACACACACACCCACACCAACACTCACACACACGCACACCGTATCTCATGCCAACACATACACAGACACACACTCGATAACTCACACATGCCCAACTTGCCCACACTGGTCAACATGTCCCAGCTTCACTAGTCCCACCTGCCCGCGTTTGGTCCATATTCCTCCAAACCGGTCCTATCCATGTACCTGTCTAACTGTTTCTTAAACGTTGGGATAGTCCCTGCCTCAGCTACCTCCTCTGGCAGCTTGTTCATTGCACCCACCACACTTTGTGTGAAAAAGTGAAAATATGAAGGATTTGGGGTAATAATTCCAAGCTGAGAATTTCAGAGAAGGATTCGAGCTTTCTAACTTCAATGGTTATTGCGAAATGCACAGCAACTTTGATCAAATCCAGCAAGATACGACTATCTCCTTTCTTGTGCTTTCAGCCTCCGATGTGGACCTGTCCAGTGCTGTCTGTCTCGGCCTGGTGGAAGGAGTTGTTGGGAAGTTTCAGTTTCACCCAGGTAAGGCTGTATCTGTTGCAATCACGGGTCCAGTTTGATCAAAGTGCCCGTTCCTTCTTCTGCTTGCGTGTGGCGTGCACAGCCTAAAGTTGTTGGACAACTTGTTCTATTTGATCTTCCATTTGTGCACGTCGAGTTGATTGCATTAGTCGAAACAGGGCGGACCACGTGAAGGTTGCGATCTTCCACCCCATGCAATTGCTGTACAGGCCTATGAAAATATAGATGATTTACTATAATGCCTGCATTAGGGTCTTTGCAACAGTGTGGCTGCAGTGGGGCTCACTCAGATGTAGGGTTGCCAACTGTCCCGTATTAGCTCGGACATCCCGTACATTGGGCTAAATTGGATTGTCCCGTACGGGACCGCCCTTGTCCCGTATTTGACTGCTACTACTCGGGTCGAGGGGACTTTTGGGTCAGAGCGCCGCGTCCGGCCCCGCCTCGCCCGTCCCGATGTAGTGCAGCCCATGGAGTGCTGCAGCAGCAGCAGCGCCTCGCCCGTGGCCCCGTCGGTTAGCAGCCCGGCCAGCTGTCCGACCTTTGGACCTTCGCTTACCGTCGACACCACCACCACCCCTCCTCCTTCTCATGGCCGATCATCGGTTCATGAGTTGGACGGGGCGCCGGACTTTGCGAGCAACGTCGCACCCAGGCCAAAACTCCTCAGCTGACCCGCTGGCTGGGCTTTGTGTGCAGTCCAGCACCTGGGCCAACTCATCATTCACCCAGCCAGTCAACGAATTGCCGTCAGGAATTTGTCACTTATTTTCACCGTTTGTCCCTTATTTGGGAGTGAGAAAGTTGGTAACCCTACTCAGATGGTTACACTAATGCATGCGATCCCTGCCCATGGACACAGTACCTGATGGAGTTATAGAGTCTTACAGCGTGGAACCAGGCCCTGCGGCCCAACCTGCCCACACAGGAGTGTCAAGAGTCAAGAGGGAGTTTTATTGTCATGTGTCCCGGATAGTAAAAAAAGTTCAGTGTGGGTATCTATACACATATACTCACAAATGCACACATACACACACACGCACTTACACACACATGTACATACACACACACAAACACGCACACACACACACATACACATGCACGTACACGCACAAACACGCACACACACACACACATACACACGCAAAAACAAACAATAATAGTGTATTGAACCTGATCTGAACCTGATGTGGTCTACAAGTGCCTCACAAACTAGCTGTTAACATTAGTTTTAATTTACAGTTTTAATTTCGGCCCAGCAATTCCGCGTCGACCAGTGATCGCACGGTCCACTAGTTCTATTCTACACACTAGGGACAATTTGCAGAGGGCCAATTTACAGAGGGACAAACCTGCACAACTTTGGGATGCGGGAGGAAACCGGAGCACCCGGAGTAAAACCCACTCAGTCACAGGGGGACATGCAAACTCCACACAGACAGCACCTGGGATCCGGATCGAACCCGGCTCTCTGGCACTGTGAGGCAGCAGCTCTACTGCTGCGCCACTTTGCCGCCAGCTGTTTGGTTTGGTGCTAGTATAGATTAGACGGTTGTTGACGTCAACTCACCTGGGTTAACATATGATGAGCGTTTGACGGTGCTGGGCCGGTACTCGCTGGAGTTTAGAAGGATGAGGGGGGAGGGGGGCTCATTGAAACAAAGTGAATAGGGAAAGGCCTGGATAACGTGGATGTGGAGAGGATGTTTCCTCTAGTGGGAGAGTCTAGGACAAGAGGCCATAACCACAGCATAAAAGGACGTGCTCCCGTGAGGTTATTCATTGTTATTTTCTGTAGATTTAGAATGTTACCTGGTCCTCATTCAACGTAAAGGCCTTGTGGGCACGGTTCTCGGGCAACATGAGATGTACAAGATCACCAAAGTGGCTGTGATACCGTTGACTGATGCTGAACCTCAGGACCTGAAGCTGGAGGTAAAAGTCTTATTCACAAACAATCTTATTTTGGTCTGCAGAGACCTGCAGGATCTCCCGGTTGACAACCATTTCAACTCGGGGGTTACACAAAAAGCTGGAGAAACTCAGCGGGTGCAGCAGCATCTAAGGAGCGAAGGAGATAGGCGACGTTTCGGGTCGAGACCCTTCTTCAAAAGGTCTCGACCCGAAACGTCGCCTATCTCCTTCGCTCCTTAGATGCTGCTGCACCCGCTGAGTTTCTCCAGCTTTTTGTGTAACCCTCGATTCTCCAGCATCTGCAGTTCCTTCTTTAACCATTTCAACTCCCCTTCCCATTCCCACACTGACCTTTCTATCCTGGGCCTCCTCCATTGCGAGATAGAAACAGAAAGATAGCACCGCCATTCAATATGATCATGGCTGATCATCTAAAATCAGTACCCTGTTCCTGCTTTTTCCCCATATCCCTCGATTCCTTTAGCCCTAAGTGCTAAATCTAACTCTCTCTTGAAAACTTCCAATGAATTGGCCTCCACTGCCTTCTGTGGCAGAGAATTATTTATCTTTCTTCCAGGGGAAAAAAAAAATTATAGGCCTCGACTGTGACTGAAAATGCACTGTGAAATGATCACATTGGTCCATCTGGGATGAATGGTTTTGTGATGGATGCTTTTGTTTTTTTTTTCATTCCAGCCTTGCACGATGCACATGCAGTTTGCAGGCGAGTCTACTATCCCCATCACCCCGAAACGATCGCTGGCGGACGCTAAGCGGCAGGTGATGTGCATTACTCCTCTCTGTTTAATTAGTCGAACGAGCGGGAGATACAGCCCTTTGCTCACCACGTCCACCGTCGATCACCCGTTCACACTAGTTCTTTGGTTTCGTTTAGTTCAGAGCAAGGGTTCACAACCTGGGGTAAAGTTATCCCCGGGGGGGAACATTTGTTCATTCTGGATTTGGTAAAAATAGTATTTTAAAATGTCCCCTTTGCTCAATTCAATTCAATTCAATATTTATTCCATGTCATTTGAACCTCAGTGAGGCTCAAACGAAACTCCGTTTCTACAGCCATACAAACAAAACAATTCCTACACGACACACAAACAATTCAATTGACACAAACATCCATCACAGTGAATCTCCTCCTCACTGTAAAGGTAGGCAAAGTCTTTTCTCTCCCCTGTGCATCATTTTTCTCTCGATGTTGAATCCCCAGGCGGGCGATGGTAAGTACCACGGCCATTAAGGCCGCGCCGGGCGATGTACGGCCCCGCTCCAGGTCTAAATGTCACAAAGTTGCAGCCCCCGGCGGGCGCTGGAATGTCCCGCGGCCATTAAAGCCGCGCCGGGCGATGTGCGACCCCAGCTCCGGGTCGTTCCAACCCCGCGACGCACGGGCTGGAGACGTTGCGTTGCGGGAGCTCCGAAAAGCGGTCTCCCACCCGGACCCGCGAGCTCCCGATGTCACAGTCCACAGGCCTGCAGCTGGAGCCTCCGAGCGGCAGTTGCCTTATTGGGGTAGAAGTGTAAACTCAAATTACTGAACAAAACAGGGTAGGAGTAAATTCACTGTCGACAAGTTGCCAGGGGGAAAACGGGACGAAAAAGGTTGGGAACCCCTGGTTTAGAGATGGGGCGCGGAAACAAGCCCTTCATAGAAACATAGAAAAATAGGTGCAGGAGTAGGCCATTCGGCCCTTCGAGCCTGCACCGCCATTCAATGTGATCATGGCTGATCATCCAACTCAGTATCCCGTACCTGCCTTCTCTCCATACCCTCTGATCCCTTTAGCCACAAGGGCCGCATCTAACTCCCTCTTAAATATAGCCAATGAACTGGCCTCTACTACCCTCTGTGGCAGAGAATTCCACTCTCTATGTAAAGAATGTTTTCCTCATCTCGGTCCTAAAGGAATTCCCCCTTATCCTTAGACTGTGACCCCTTGTTCTGGACTTCCCCCAACATCGGGAACAATCTTCCAGCATCTAGCTTGTCCAACCCCTTAAGAATTTTGTAAGTTTCTATAAGATCCCCCCTCAATCTTCTAAATTCCAGCGAGTACAAGCTGAGTCTATCCAGTCTTTCCTCGTATGAAAGTCCTACCATCCCAGGAATCAGTCTGCGGCCCCTTCGGCCCCTGTAAGGCAGCAACTCTACCGCTGCACTAACACGCCGCCATTTCTGTCTCATCCCTCTTTCGCATCCACTCCCCACACACCAGGGTCAATTTTACAGGGGCCAGTTAACCTGCAAACCCGCGTTTCTTTGGGATGTGGGAGCAAACCGGAGCAAGCCCCCGTGGTCACGGGGAGAACGTCCAGACTCCACACACATACAGTGCCCAAAGCAAAAACAAATGAAGAAGGGTCTCGACCCGAAAAAAAATAAAAAATGAAGAAGGATCTCGACCCGAAACGTCGCCTAGTCCTTCGCTCCATAGATACTGCCTCACCCGCTGAGTATCTCCAGCATTTTTGTCCACCTTCGACTCAACCGCTCTGTGCCAAGCAAGGAGCCACCTGAGCAAGTCCAGTTAGCCTACATTTGGCCCATATCCCTCCCACCATTTCCTTGCCTTGTAGCTGCCCCGACCTGAAATGTAATTTGTCCATGTACTCCAGAGATGCTGAATTACTCCAGCACTTTGTGTTTTTATTCTTCTTCTTCCGTGTGCATCTTCCATGTGACCAAATGTTCAAGAAGGAACTGCAGATGCTGGAAAATCGAAGGTAGAGAAAAGTGCTGGAGAAACTCGGCGGGGGTGGCAGCATCGATGGAGCGAAGGAAATAGGCAACGTTTCGGGACGAAACCCTTCTCCAGCACTTTTGTCTACCTTCCATGTTTCAAATGTTGACCTCGCTGTCATCGTCAGTCCTGAAAAGGACGCAAGCTTCCGGTGACAAGCGGTGGTAGCCGTCACTTGCCGCATTAGATGATGGTGGTAGCGGTATTAGCTCAGGATACTTCCAGTTTCCAGCCCTGCGATGGGGCCTGTGTTTTTTTTAATGAAAAACCAGCATCTGCAGTTCCTTGTATCTCCATCTAGTTGATTGTAATTGATAGTTTCGTGTTGTTTCCACCTGCCGGCCGACATATATTTTAAGCGTTGCGCTAGTACAAGGCTCCCCCGCTTCCCGTGGCGGCTTGTTCCGTGTGCAGTCGCCAGCAGGAACTCCCCCCACCCCCGCCCGAGTGACGCCCGTGCTCTCTGTTCTGCAGATCAGCGAAGAGGAGAAGCTGGAGAAGCGGCTGTTGGAAGAGCTGGTCAAACTGTTCACTGACTCCGACTCGTTCTACTTCAGCCGGACCTATGACATCACGAACAGCGCCCAGCGGCAGCGGCTAGGTCTCAACCCCGAAGAGGGTTTGCCGGCAAAGGTGAAGGTCGGGGAGGGTGTTGGGGGGGGTTTCTGCCCACCATGTCCGTGCCAAACACAATGGCAAAACCATCTACCAGCCTATCCATCCATGCACCATTCCAAAGGTCTCTTGAACGTTGCCATCATATTTGCCTCAACTACCATCCCTGGCAATGCATTCCAGGCATTCAATAAACAATAGACAATAGGTGCCCTTCGAGTCAGCACCACCATTCAAGATGACCATGGCTGATCATCCAAAATCAGTGCCCCGTTCCTGCTTTTCCCCCATATCCCTTGATTCCGTTAGCCCTAAGAGCTAAATCTAACTCTCTCTTGAAAACATCCAGTGAACTGGCCTCCACTGCCTTCTGTGGCAGAGAATTCCACTGATGATCAAATCTCTGGGTGAAGAAGTATTTTCCTTGTCACAGTCCTAAAAGGCCTCCCCCTTATTCTTATTTCCTCTTTACTCAGACCGATGACAGATTTTTCTGGAACAAGTACATGATTCGAGACCTGCTCGAAAAACAGGTAGGATTGGCATTTTTGTCTTTCAGCACAGTTTCTATCACTTCCTAGGTAGACAAAAATGCTGGAGAAACTCAGCGGGTGCGGCAGCATCTATGGAGCGAAGGAGATGGGCAACGTTTCGGGCCTGCCTGTTTTGCCTGAGGGCATTAGTCATAAGAGCAGAGTTAGGCCATTCGTCCCATCAAGCCTACTCCACTATTCGATCGTGGCCAATCAACCTTTCCCAACCATTCTCCTGCCTTCTCCCCGTAACCTTGGATGCCCTTACTCATCAAGAACGTATCAGCCTCCGCTTTAAAAATATCCATTGGCATAGTGTAATAATTGGGGAAAAAATTCATATTAAAATTTTGCAAAAACCCAACAACCCCCACAATTAAAATGTGGATTATGGAGATGTCTGAGACCTTACATTTGGAAAAAATTAGACGTGTCTTAATTGACAAAGCAGAACTATTTGCTAGAATATTGTCTCCATTTATTGATTTTCTGAAAGGGTAAATTGGTCCGGCACGGAAGTTGAATCCAGGATTGGATGATTAATTACACTTTATAACCTACGGACCTATCTCCAAAATTGGGTTATTGGTAATTTATTTATTTATTTATTTTTTCTCCCTCCATTCTCTCTCTAGCTATCTTTTAAAAAAATCTATTAAAAAAATAAACAGAAGCTGTGTTAATATGTAACTGGTAAACCAATCGGGTTTTGCTTATACAAATGGTGTACAATTTTGGTCGCCTAATTATTGGAAGGATGTCAACAAAATAGAGAGAGTACAGAGGAGATTTACTAGAATGTTGCCTGGGTTCCAGCAACTAAGTTACAGAGAAAGGTTGAACAAGTTAGGTCTTTATTCTTTGGAACGCAGAAGGTTAAGGGGGGGACTTGATTGAGGTCTTTAAAATGATGAAAGGGATGGACAGAGTTGACGTGGATAAGCTTTTCCCATTGAGGGTAGGGAAGATTCAAACAAGAGGGCATGACATGAGAATTAAGGGACAGAAGTTTAGGGGTAACATGAGGGGGAACTTCTTTACTCAGAGAGTGGTGGCTGTGTGGAATGATCTTCCTGCAGAAGTGGTGGAGGCAGGATCGATTTTAACATTTAAAAGTAAAGTGGATAGGTATATGGATGGGAAGGGAATGGAGGGGTATGGTCTGAGTGCAGGTAGATGGGACTAGGGGAAAATAAATGGTCGGCACGGACTGGAAGGGCCGAGAAGGCCTGTTTCTGTGCTGTAATTGTTATATGGTTATATGGTTATGATATGTATACGCTTCTAATAAAAATATTATTTTAAAAAATATATATATATATCCATTGGCATGGCGGTGAAAGGAGGTGCTACCAGACTTTAGCTTGCACTAAACGTCAGTTTGTGTTATTCCCTTTATCATGTATCTGTATGCTGTGGATGGCTCGGTTGTAACCAGGTATTATCGTTCCGCTGGCTGGTTAGCGCGCGACTCAAACGCCTTTCCGCCGTACCTCGCCCCGCACGGCGATAAACTAAAACGCAAACGTCCCTGACACGTTTCTGTATGGAACCCTCCCTCCAGAGCACGATGTCAGATGAGTGGATCATCCCCATCATCCAGGGCTTCGTACAGGTGAAGGAGATCCACGTCAGCCACTCCAAGCACTTCAACGGCGAGAACACCTGGGCAGACTGTGTGGTGAGCGAGGACATACCAAAGGCATCGGGGGGCAACTTCCTGTTCGTCCTTATCTCCAGGAGAAGCAGATACCGAGGAGGTGAGTGAGCGGGGAATCCGCAAGAGGGCCGTCCAGAGGTAGATCACAGATGTCGCTGGTGCTGCCATCAATAGACGTTATTCGTGGATAGAGTCACAGAAACGGACCCTTGGCCCACCATGTCCATGCCAACCTTCTTGTCCATCCACACTGACCCCATTTGCCCCTAGTTTGAGGAAGGACATCCTTGTGATTGAGGCAGTGCAGCGTAGGTTCACGAGGTTGATCCCTGGGATGGCGGGACTGTCATATGAGGAAAGATTAAAAAGACTAGGCTTGTATTCACTGGAGTTTAGATGGACGAGGTGGGATCTTATAGAAACATATAAAATTATAAAAGGACTGGACAAGCTAGATTCAGGAAAAATGTTCCCAATGTTGGGCGTCCAGAACCAGGGGCCACAGTCTTAGAATAAAGGGGAGGTCATTTAAGACTGAGGTGAGAAAAGTTTCACCCAGAGAGTTGTGAATTTGTGGAATTCCCTGCCACAGAGGGCAATGGAGGCCAAGTCATTGGATGGATTTAAGAGAGGCGCAGCGGTAGAGTTGCTGTCTTACAGCGCAAGAGACCCGGGTTCGATCCTGTCTAGGGCGGTGCTTGTCTGTACGGAGTTTGTACATTCTCCCCGTGACCTGCGAGATCTGGGAGAGCCATGATCACATTGAATGGCGGTGCTGGCTCGATGGGCCAAATGGCCTACTCCTGCACCTACTGTCTATTGTCTATTATCTTCTGTTTCCTCCCACACTCCAGGTTAATTGGCTTTGTGTAAGTGTAAAGTTGTCCCTAGTATGTGTGCGTGTGTAGGGTGGTGTTAATGTGCGGGGATCGCTGGTTGGCACGGTCTCGGTGCGGCCCTGAATGACCCGTTTCCGCGCTGCGTCTCTAAACTGAACGGAAACGAATAGCCTCAGATACCATGGTCGCCGGGCGTGAGCGTTTTTCTTCTCCTTGGTCCACAGGGATGCGATACAAACGCAGGGGCATCGACTGCGGCGGCAACGTGGCGAATTACGTGGAGACCGAGCAGCTGATCTTCAGGGGGAGCGACCTCTTATCCTTCGTCCAGATTCGAGGATCTATTCCCGTGTTCTGGAGCCAGGAGGGCTATCGGTATAAACCCCTTCCCAAGCTCCACAAGAGTAAGTGTGTGTGAAGGAACTGCAGATGCTGGTTTAAACCCAAGACAGACACAAAATGCTGGAGTAATTCAGCAGGACAGGCAGCGTCTCAGGAACGAAGGAATGGGCGACGTTTCCGGTCGAAACCCTTCAATAGGCAATAGACAATAGGTGCAGGAGTAGGCCATTTGGCCCTTTGAGCCATCACCGCCATTCAATGTGATCATGGCTGATCATCCACAATCAGTACCCCGTTCCTGCCTTCTCCCCATATCCCCTGACTCCTCTATTTTTAAGCGCCCTATCTAGCTCTCTCTTGAAAGCATCCAGAGAACCCGCCTCCACCTTCCTCTTAGGCAGAGAATTCCACAGTCTCGCCACTCTCTGTTCAGACTGAGTCAGGGGAGAAGGAGATACAGAGACAAGGAAGTGTGAGGTGTGATGAAGATTTTATCTCTGTTTGCTTTGTTTTTTACCCTCTCCTGGCCACCAATGACCAGTGCCTGCTTAGTAACATACAACCTAGCTGGTCCTGTGTGCCTGGAGTATGCCTTCAGTCTGAAGAAGTGGTCTCGACCCAAAGCCTCACCCATTCCTTCTCTCCAGACACGCTGCCTGTCCCGCTGAATTACTCCAGCATTTTGTGTCTATCCACAAGCGTAAAGGGCATGTCCCACGTGGGCGATTTTTTTTTAGGCGACGACAGGTAGGACTGCCGAACATTTTTCAACATGTTGAAACATTTCGGCGACAGTGGCGGCAATTTTGGGTTGTCGTAGGTGCTGCCGTAGGTTGTCGCCGGTGCTGACTTCGGTGAATTCCATAGTCCTAGTCGCTGGCAGTCGCCTAAGTGGGATTATAAAGGGTCGACCAGCTCGACTTTTCATTCTGGGCCACAGCTGCCAATCCCAATCCCAATCCCAATCCCAGACCAGTCTCCGTTGACATTCCTGGCAGTCTCCATAACAGGAGGTTCAAGAAGGAGCTTGGCCATGTGTACATAGCAGATGCAGGGTTACAGCAGGTAGAGCTGCTGCCTCTCAGCTCCAGTGATGCAGGTTCAATCCTGACCCACTGTGCTCAAGACTTTGTTGATATCAGACCCTTGGGCCCACCCGGGTCCGCGCCGACCTGCGATCACCCGTATGTTAGTTTAATCCCATACACTAGGGACAATTTACAATTTTTACCGCAGCCAATTAAACTACAAGCCCGTACAACTTGGAGTGTGGGAGGGGACCAGAGCACGCAGGGAATACCCACGAGGAGAATGTTCAAACTCCGTGCAGGCAGCACCCAAATTCAGGATCCAACCTGGGTCTCTGGCGCTGTAAGGCGGCATCTCGACGGGCCGAAGGGCCTGTTTTCGCACTGCCCCACCCGCTATGTGATCAAGTTCCCTCCCATATCCCAAAGTTATGAAGGTTGAGGAGTCAATCGTGGCTGCTGTAAATTGCCTCTAGCATGTGTGTGGGAGGTGCTCTCTGGGGGGGGGGGGAGGGATGACACGAATGCAGTGTCTCTGCCATCTCAAGCACGCTCTGATTTTATTTCAGGTTTCTAGCAGCTGCAGTTATATTTATCCCATTTCAATGGAAATATCTCCCCTCTTTTCACGCAGCCGAAGAAGAGAACACACAAGCTTTTCAGATCCACTTCATGGAACAGTTCAAGATTTACAATAAAGGGGTTAGTTTGTTCCAATTTATAGAATCGTACGGTGTGTAAATGGGCCCAACTTGCCCCAGACGACCATGCCCCATCTACACTAGTCCAACCAACCTTTGCTTGGCCCATATACCCCTAAACCTTCCCTATCCATGTACCTGTCTAAATGTTTCTTACACATTGCGGTAGTAAGTATGTAAGTAAGTTTATTGGCCAAGTATTCACATACAAGGAATTTGCCTTGGTGCTCCGCCCACAAGTAACAACATGACATACAGCGACAGTCACGAATGACTCAGAGAACACTAAACATTAATAATAATAAAAAAATAATGATGAAACACCATTGATCAAGCACGTGAACCAACAAAATACCAGATCAAAGGGAGGCTCCAGATTTTTGGCTGTTGAGTAGAGCAACTACTCGTGGATAAAAACTGTTTTTATGTCTGGCTGTGGCAGCTTTGACAGTCCGGAGTCGCCTTCCAGAGGGAAGTGATTCAAAGAGTTTGTGGCCAGTACCTCCCTCAACTACCTCCTCTGGCAGCTCGTTCCATATACCCGCCACCCTCTGTGTGAAAAAGCTGCCCCTCGGGTTCCTTTTAAATCTTTTCCCTCTCACCTTAAACCGATGTCCCCTGGTTCTTGATTGCCCTACTCTGGGTAAACAAATCTGTGCATCTACCTATTCTATTCCCCTCAGGATCTTATAGATCACCCCTCCCAGCCTGCCCAGCGTCCGTGTTCAAAGTTCCAGTCCCTGGTGATGTCTTAGGTGTTTAATTCATTTAGTGCCCTACATTTATACAGAGAAACATCAGTATTTATTTCAATTGAGCGTCTGCAAAGCACTACTGAATGGTTTACTATCCGCAAAGCAGTACTGAATGTCTTCCACTAGATACTTCACAGTGCATAGAAGCACCGATAGGTTAGTTTGCTGGTGTAAATCACTTTAGCTTAGGTAAGCAGCAAAATAATTCGAAGTGAAAGTTGGTGCACGTATATGGGAGAATAATTTGCAGGGGTACATGGTAGAAGAGACTAATGGGATTATCCCACGGGGGGGCTAGTATGAACTTGATGGGTCAAACGAGCTCCTGTGTCACGACACAGCTCCAGGAGCACTCAAAAACACGTCACATCCCGGACATGGCTGCCCCCCTTGGATTGGCATCCCATTCATCGAAGACCAAGGTGCCGTGACTGGGCTGTGTGGCGTCTGTCTGCAAGATGCATTGCCACAATCTGGTGCATTGCATACAGTTCTGGTCACCCCATTACAAGAAAGATGTGGAGGTTTTGGAGAGGGTGCAGCGGAGGTTTATCAGCATGCTGCCTGCATTAGAGGGTTTCAACTGCAGGGAGACGTTGCGCAGACTTGGATTGTTTTCTCTGGAATGTCAGAGGTTGAGGGGAGGACCTAGAAGTGTATAAAGTGATAAGAGACATAGATAAGGTAGACAGTCAGAACCTTTTATCCCCAGGGTGGAATTGTCCAACACTGGAGGGCAGCAGGTGGAATTAGATTGATCCTTGAGTTGTTTTGTCACTGCGTCCTGACATTCGATTCACTTTTCCCTTGTTCGTCCAAACCAGGGTGAGTGAGCATGAGCAGTGCTGGCGTGCTGTGTGTTCACGGGCTGTGTGTTTAGAAGGATGAGAGGGGATCTTATAGAAACATATAACATTCTTAAAGGATTGGACGGGCTTGATGCAGGAAAAATGGTCCCCATGTTGGGGGAGTCCAGAACCAGGGGTCACAGTTTAAGAATAAGGGGTAGGGCATTTAGGACTGAGATGAGGAAAAGCTTTTTCACCCAGAGAGTTGTGAATCTGTGGAATTCTCTGCCGCAGAAGGCAGTGGAGGCCGAACAGACAACAGACAAATTCAGTGCAGACAACACCCATAGTCAGGATCGAACCTGGGTGTATGGTGCTGTAAGCCAGCAAATCTACTGCAGAGCAGTGTTGTCTTGGCATCATGTTCGGCACGGACATTGTGGGCTGAAGGACCCATTCTTGTGCTGTACTGTTCTACGTTCTATGTTAAAAATAGCGGAGTACAGAGTGTAGTGTTATGGCATAAGTGTGTTACAGTTAAAGAGAAAGTGTAGATATTAAACACTGGATGTTTTCAAGAGATTGTTAAGGGCTTGGACATGCTTAAAAACCTGCTGGGAGAATGGCACAGCTGGGCTTGTACACTGGAGTTTAGAAAGATGAGAGGGGATCTCATTGAAACATATAAGATTGTTAAGGGCTTGGACACGCTAGAGGCAGGAAACATGTTCCCGACGTTGGGGGAGTCCAGAACCAGGGGCCACAGTTTAAGAATAAGGAGTAAGCCATTTAGAACGGAGACGAGGAAACACATTTTCTCACAGAGAGTGGTGAGTCCGTGGAATTCTCTACCTCAGAGGGCGGTGGAGGCAGGTTCTCTGGATGCTTTCAAGAGAGAGCTAGATAGGGCTCTTAAAAATAGCGGAGTCAGGGGATATGGGGAGAAGGCAGGAAAGGGGTACTGATTGGGGATGATCAGCCATGATCACATTGAATGGCGGTGCTGGCTCGAAGGGCCAAATGGCCTACTCCTGCACCTATTGTCTATTGTCTAATGTCTATTTAGAGCGAAAGATACGGGGAGAAAAAGCAAGAATGGAGTTTAGATGTTTAAGAAAGAACTGCAGATGCTGGTAAATTGAAGGCAGACACAAAATGCTGGAGTAACTCAGCGGGTGAGACAGCATCTATGGAGAGAAGGAATGGGCGACGTTTCGGGTCGAGACCCTTCTTCAGACTGATGTCAGGGGAGGGGGCGGGACAAGGAAAAAATGTAGGCGGAGACGGTAAGACTAGTGGGAGAACTGGGAAGGGGGAGGGGATGGAGAGAGAAAGCGAGGGCTAGCTGAAGTTAGAGATGTCAACGTTCATACCGTTGGGGTGCGAACTACCCAAGTGAAGTATGAGGCGCTGTTCCTCCGATTGGAGCTGGATGATCAGCCATGATCATATTGAATGGCGGTGCTGGCTCGAAGGGCCGAATGGCCTACTCCTGCACCTTTATTTCCATGTTTCTGTGTTTCTACCGCAGGTTATCATCAATCTTGTGAAACAGACGGGGCCAGAGAAGCTGATTAGCGATGCCTATCGGAGGCAGGTTGAGAAATTCAATGACCCACGTCTCATCTATGTGTCCTTTGATTTCCACCACCAATGGTAAGAGCGCTGAACTACATGGTCAAAGGCTCAAGTTCATGTCCATAAGTGATAGGACATGAATGTCCATTCGGCCCATCAAGTCTACTTCGCCATTCAATCATGCCTGATCGAGCTTTCCCTCCCAACCCCATTCTCCTGCCTTCTCCCCATAACCCATAACACCCCTACCAATCATGAATCTATCTATCTATCTATCTCTGACTTAAAAATCTCCATTGACTTGGCCTCCACAACCTTTTGTGGCAATGAATTCCACAGATTCACCACCCTCTGACTAAAGAAATTCCTCGTCATCTCCTTTCTAAAGGAACATCCTTTAATTCTGAAGCTATGACTTGTCCTAGACTCTCCCACTAGTGGAAACATCCTCTCCACATTCACTATCCAGGACTCTCATTGTACAGTAGGTTTCAGTGAGGTTCCCCCCCCCCCCCCTTCACGCCACAAGGTATTTTTCTCCACTCCCCACTCCACGCCACTCCACCAATTCCCGTTTGGGTTTAAGTAACGGGTGCCCGTGGGGTGAGCAACGCGGTGAAGGGCTGGCTATGGCTGGGATTAGACAATGCTCTTGCCACCACTAGATTCCACGCCCTTTGATCCTTTGGCTCTGGGGGTTGTAGTATAGTTCATTTAGAGATACAGGCGTGGAGTCAGGCCCCTTCGGCCCACCGAGTCCACGCCGACCATCGATCACCAGTGTGCTAGTCCTGTCCTACACACTAGGGACAATTTACAGAGGCCAATTAACCAAAAATAACCTTTGGGAAACCGGAGCACCCAGAGGAAACCCACATGGGCACAGGGAGAAGGTGCAAATTCCATACATTCAGAAAACACCCGTAGTCAGGATCGAACCCAGGTGTAAGCCAGCAAATCTACCGCAGAGCAGTGTTGTGCCGTACTGTTCTACTTTCTATTCGAGTACAGAGTATAGTGTTGCGGCATAAGCGTGTTACAGTTAAAGAGAAAGTGTCGATATTTTTTTTTAAAGTGGCAGGTGTGCAATGAGGTAGGTTGGAAGATTGGGATTACACCCAAGTTTATGGGAGGAGGGTTCAGTAGTCTGATAACAGCGGGGAAGAAGCTGTTCCCGAATCTAGCGGTGCATGCTTTCAAGCTTTGGTATCTTCTGCCTGACGGGAGTGGGGGGAAATGTGTAACGCAGCCATCTCTATCCTGCAACATCAGCCCTTCTCTCTGTGCAGCCAGGGCCGGCGGTTTGAAAACGTGGAGCTCCTGACAGAAGGAATTAGCAACATCATCAGTGATCAGCAATGGTTCAGGTGAGCATCACATGTAGGCGTACAGCCACATAGAAACATAGAAAAAAGGTGCAGGAGGAGGCCATTCAGCCCTTCGAGCCAGCACCGCCACTCATTGTGATCATGGCTGATCGTCCGCTATCATTAACCCGTGCCCGACTTCTCCCCATATCCCTTGACTCCACTAGCCCCTAGAGCTCTATCTAACGCTCTCTTAAATCCATCCAGTGATTTGGCCTCCACTGCCCTCTGTGGCAGGGAATTCCATAAATTCATAACTCTCTGGGTGAAAAAGTTTTTTCTCACCTCAGTCTTAAATGACCTCCCCTTTATTCTAAGAGCATAGCATAGCATAGCATAGAAACAGGCCCAACTTGCCCACGCAGGCCAACATGTCCCATCTACACGAGTCCCACCTGCCTGCATTTGACCCATATCCCTCAAAACCTGTCCTATCCATGTACCTGTCCAAATGTTTCTTAAAAGTTGCGATAATACCGGCCTCAACTACCTCCTCCAGCAGCTCATTCCACACACCCACCACACTTTGTGATAAAAAGTTCCCCCTCAGATTCCTATTAAATCTTTTCGCCCCTCACCATCAAACCTGTGTCCTCTTGTTCTCGATTCCCCTGTTCTGGGCACGAGACTCTGTGCGTCTACCCGATCGATTCCCCTCCTGATCTCGTACACCTCTACAACATCCTGCGCTCTTGGGAATACAATCCAACCCCTGCCCAACCTCTCCCCGTAGCTCAGACTCTCGAGTCCAAGCAACACCTTCGCAAATAATCTCTGCACCCTTTGCAGCTTGGCCTGCAGAGGTTTGTAAGCATGAACTGTGTGGTCGCCTTGCGACACAGTGTGTGGCTGCCTCCACCCCAGTCCTGGTCTCCGCACTGTCCTGACTGTGGGCAGCAGCCAAAGGGTCTGGCGAACTTCTCATAAGTACTAGGAGCAGAAGTAAGCCGTTCGGCCCATCATGTCTAACCTCGCCATTCAGTCACGGCTGATCTATTTTCCCCTCCCAAATCCATTCCCCTGCCTTTGCCCCATAACCCCTGAAACCCGGTTGCCAAACACTTTAGCTCCCCTTCCCATTCCTACACTGACCTATCTGTCCTGGGCCTCCTCCACTGTCAGAGTGAGGCCAAACGCAAATTGGAGGAGCAGCACCTCATATTTTGTTTAAGCAGCTTACAACCCAGTGGTATGAATATTGACTTCTCTAACTTCAAGTGACCCTTGCATCAACCTCCCTCTCTGTCCCTCTGCCACGCTAGTTGTTGTACCAGCTTCAAAGTCATCTTGTTGAGTCTCGTTGTCTGTAACTCATTTTCACCTGGACCACAGCTAACAATGGCCTGTCTCTGTTATCATCGTCTACTTTTTTAAAATTAATTTTTAAATTTATATTTTCATCAGAAGCAGAGTACAAAAGTATAAACGGCAGCATACGACATAGTACATTTATTGTACAGCTTCCATTTTAATTTTAGCAAAGATTAAAATAGAAAAAGGTGAATGTGTAAGAATAGAACCTCTAAACTACCAAATTAGTGTAATTTTTATTTTTTATTTTAAATATATATTTTTATTAGAGTAGGTAAGCAGTGAATTAGCAAACACATATTATGATAGCAATATTTCGTATACAACAATCATACATTATTAATATTATCAAATGAATCATTTTGTCTCTAATTATTATTTTTTTAAATAGAAAGAGAGAAAAACAGAGAGTAAAATAAAATAAAAATCAAAAAGAAATCATAAAGATTGGAATAATTTACCATTAATACAACATTGGAGATAAGATCAAGGAATATAGAATATAACTTTTCATCTAATCCAAGGTTCAGTTAGGGTTCTCTGCCGAACCAATCTACCCTTTTAAGTAATCAATGAAACAAGACCATATTCTAACGAAAACTTCTTGTTTGTCCATTAGAGCAAATCTGATTCTATCCAGGTGTAGGGTCTCCGACTTTTCCGTAATCCACATTTTAATTGTGGGGGATATAGGGCCTTTCCAAAATTTAATGAGTGTAATTAAAGAGTGAATAAGTAAAAACTTAAAAAAATACAAAGACAAAAACGGAAAAGAGAAAGAAAAAAAAGTTTTTAAAAAAAGTATTGATATACCGACTTCATTTCTCTCCCCACCCATCACCCAGTCCATAAATCGGTTTAATTCCAAAGTTGTGTTGCACCATACTATCCTTGTAATTAATCAATGAAAGGACTCCATAACTTTGAAAATTGCTCTGATTTTCCTGCTAAGGCAAGTCTCATATCTTCAAGATGCAGCGTCTCAGACATGTTTGTAATCCACATTTTAAGAGTAGGGGCAGATGTATTTTTCCAAAATTTAAGCATACGTTTTTTCCGCCATTATCAGGCCATAATTAAGGAAAACGTCTTTGAAATATTGATAGCTCAGGGCAGGCTTCTGCTGTTCCGAAAATAATCAGTTCCGTGTGGGGGGTCCAGTTTTGTTTTTAATGTTTTTGAAAACATTTCAAAGATTTCTTTCCAAAAGTTATGTAGTTTTATGCAAGAGGCAAAGGAGTGTGTTATAGTTGCTTCTTGGAGGAGTCATTTGTCACAAATAGGAGATACATTTGAAAAAACCTTATTCAGTTTAGTCTTTGAGTAGTAGAGTCTGTGTAGTATTTTGAATTAGATTTTAAAATGTGTCTAACATTAATCGAACAATTATGTATATAGAAGAGATATTTTTCCCATTTGTCTTTGGAAATGTTTAGGCCTAATTCCTCTTCCCATTCTCTTCTAATTGCGTCTGAATCGTCTACGTTTTTGTGTATCTTTCATTCACTTGTTCTATATCTGGCGACATCACCGTCTACATCTCCCCTTCCCCTTTCCCCGTCCCTCGGTCTGAAGAAGGGTCTCGTCCCCCCGTACTAATCCGCTACTCTTCACAGCCGGTACGCAGTTCCTCCCTTTTGTTTTGCAGCGTCCACAACGGCGTGTTGCTGATGGAGCAGGAGGGAGTGCTTCGCACCAACTGCATGGACAGCCTGGATCGCACCAACATTGTGCAGGCTGCCATTTCCCGACACATCCTGGAGCAACAGGTAAAGCCGCCTCTGCCCCCCCCCCAAACCCCACCTGGCACCTGTTCTCCTCCTCTCCCCCACCCTCCGCAAACCCATTCCCAACCATTCTCCCCTCTCCTTCCTCCATCTCTCCACTCTTGCCCCTTTCACTCTCACTCGCTCCTCCTTTTATCCCAGGTCTGCATCTTCAGAATCAGAATCTCAAACACACTTTATTCGCCAAGTATGTTTTGCAACATACGAGGAATTTCATTGGCCAGGTCACTCATACAATTAAAAGCAACAGATCACTCAAAAACGTATTTTAACATAAACATCCGCCACAGTGACTCCTACACATTCCTCACTGTGATGGAAGGCAAAATAAAGTTCAAGTCCTTCCTTTTGTTCTTCCTCGGTCGGGGGCCTCGAGCCCGCCGTAGACGGGACGATCTTGACTCCCGTAGCCGGCAGCGTTCGGGCCCTCCGCATCGAGGCGATCAGCTCCTCCATCGGGGGAATGTCAGCTCCCCCGCGCCGGGTGATCGAACCTCACGTCGGGGCTGGTCGAATCTTCTGCGGCATTGGAGCTCCCGACTTGGCCTCTCCCGAGACCGCGAGCCCTTGATGGTAAGTCCGCAGGCCGCGTGGGAGCGATCCCAGGCAAGGGGTCCGCTCCGATGTGAAGCCACGGTGGGGCTCGCGACAGTCCGAGGAGGCATCGATGGTAGGCCGCAGAGCCCGGAGAATGCAATCCAAAAATTGATCACATCTCTGGGAAGGTAGGAACCTGAAGAAAAGTTACCCCCGATCTCCACCCCCCTCCCCCCCACATAAAATAAACTTTTAACAAAACGCTAAAAATAACAAAAAGATTAAAAAAACGAACAGACTGCCGGCAGGGCTGCCATCTCCCCGGCGCCCCTGGTGGTCTTACTTAATCTTCCTCCCTTCCCTTCCTCCCTGTTCCATCCAAACCTATTTATCCCCCCCCCCCCCACCCCCAACCTAAACCATTAGCCCCTGCTCCCCTCCCTCATTGTGACCAGTTGCATGGTTATTTGGCCCAGCATGTTCCTAGAACGTATGAACATCCCTTCACTGATGGAAGTTCTTGGTGCTGTAGCGTTTGTTCCAGTGTTGGTGTGTAGAGGGGAGCATCCATCTGGGGCATTCACCCCTCAGTTTCGCGCCCTCCAGCGTAACCCAGCTCCATTTTTTTTTTTCTCTCCGCTCCTCTCTTCCAGCTGAAGATGCTGAACCTCCTCCCCCCGCAGTGCCGCCTCTCCCACAAGAGTCTCAGAACGTTCCAGAACATCTGGGCGAATAACGGCGACGCCATCAGCAAGCAGTACGCGGGCACTGCTGCCATGAAGGTAGGACCACCTCTCCTCGCCAACTGTCCTCACCTCACCAACCATCTCACCAGCCTCACACTGATCAGGTCTTCACCACTCATTCACGGTGAGCGGAGGCTTGGCGATCGTTTCGCCGAACACCTCCGCTCGGTCCGCATTAACCAACCTGATCTCCCTGTGGCTCAGCTCTTCAACTCGCCATCCCATTCTGAATCCGACCTTTCTGTCCTGGGCCTCCTCCATGGCCAGAGTGAACAACACCGGAAATTGGAAGAGCAGCACCTCGTATTCCGCTTGGGCAGTCTGCACCCCAGTGGCATAAACATTGACTTCTCCAATTTCCTTGCTGTCTCCTCCCCTTCTCAGCTCTCCCTCAGCCCTCTGGCTCCTCCTCTTCCTTTCTTCTTCCTGTCCCCCCACCCTGCATCAGTCTGAAGAAGGGTTTCAGCCCGAAACATTGCCTATTTCCTTCGCTCCATAGATGCTGCCTCACCCGCTGAGTTTCCCCGGCACTTTGGTCTACCACTCATCCACGCACTAGGGAAAGGTACAATGGAGGACCTGGCATGGGGGGACCTCCATGAGTGAGGGGGATGGGAGGGGGGGAGAACAAAGAGGGACATGGCGCGGGGGTACATTGTAACTTAGTAAGCGCCCTCTATGTAGCGACTATTTGGATACCTCGGCTACGCAAGCAAAGAATCTCACTGTGACTTCTCACATGAGACAATAAAATATTAATTCATCCACACAGCGGCTAATTAATCCATCAACCTGTGCTTAGCATAGTTTGGTTTAGAGATGCAGTGCGGAAACAGGCCCTTCGGCCCACCGAGTCCGCGCCAACCAGCGATCCCAGCACTATCCTTCACACTAGGGACAATTTGCAATTTTTACCAAAGCCAATTAACCTACAAACCTGCGCGTCTCTGGAGCGCGGGAGGAGACCGGAAAACCCGGAGAAAACCCACGCAGGTCATGGAGAGAATGTACAGACAGCGCCCGTAGTCAGGATCGAACCCGGGTCTCTGGCGCTGAAAGGCAATAACGGTGTTTACACTGACTAGCAATCAGAGGGGGGCATGGTGGCGCAGCGGTAGAGTTGCTGCCTTACTACGGCAGAGACCCGGGTTCGATCCTGACTACGGGTGCCGTGAGTTGCGTGCGTTTTTCCCAGGATCTCCGGTTTCCTCCCACACTCCAAAGACGTACAGGTTTATGGGCTAAGTTTAATTTAGTGTAGTTTCTTATTACGTGTACCAAGATACAGTGAAAAGCTTTTTTGCTGATAGGGATAGAGTTTAGAGACACAGCGTGGAAACAGGCCCTTCAGCCCATCTAGTCCAGGCCAACCAGCAATAACCCGTATATCAGTTCTATTCCACACACCTGCTCGAATTCTTAAGGAAACCAATTAACCTACAAACCCGCACGTCTTTGGAATGTGGGAGGAAACCGGAGCCCCCGGAGAAAACCCACGCGGTCCCAGGGAGAACGTACAAATGACACATAGAAGGAACCAAAGATGAATGTGTGTAGGAAAGAACTGAAGATGCTGGTTAAATCGAAGTGAGACACAATATGCTGGAATAACTCAGCAGGACAGGCAGCATCTCGAGAGAAGGAATGGGTGACGTTTTGGGTCGAGACCTATACTGGACTTTATCCAGCTGAATGTCCCAATCGAGCTATCTAGCAAGTAAAACAATTAATCCAACAATGACCCGTAGACACGAGATGTCGTTGATGCTTTACTGGATTCAACTATGAAAATACATTGCGTCTAACAATCTCTGCGGGGAAGGATGGCTAAGGATTACACACTGTCTAAAACCACGAGGTACCCTCTCTGAGCTGGACTTTCTAGTTTACGATACTTTTCCTGTTATACAGGAAGTTAACTGCCCTCAGTTACTTTTCCCACTGCTCTACCCACTGTGCCACCGTGCCCCGCGGAGATGGCCTCTTGGCTCAGTTTCAAAGAGCGTGACGGATGTTCATCCCAACCCTTAGCGTTTCAGATACTAAAAAGTCACACTAAAAAGATACAGTCATTAGAAACAGGAATAGTCCCCGAGGATTGGCGTACTGTGCATGTTGTTCCATTGTTTAAAAAGGGTTCTAAAAGTAAACCTAGCAATTATAGACCGGTTAGTTTGACTTCAGTGGTGGGCAAATTAATGGAAAAGATAGAGATAATATATATAAGTATCTGGATAAAGAGGGTCTAATTAGGAACAGTCAACATGGATTTATGCCTGGAAGGTCATGTTTGACTAATCTTCTTGAATTTTTTGAAGAGGTTACTAGGGAAATTGACGAGGGTAAAGCAGTGGATGTTGTCTATATGGACTTCAGTAAGGCCTTTGACAAGGTTCCTCATGGAAGGTTGGTTAAGAAGGTTCAACTGTTGGGTGTAAATGCAGGAATAGCAAGATGGATTCAACAGTGGCTGAATGGGAGAAGCCAGAGGGTAATGGTGGATGGCTGTTTGTCGGGTTGGAGGCAGGTGACTAGTGGGGTGCCTCAGGGATCTGTGTTGGGTCCTTTGTTGTTTGTCATGTACATCAATGATCTGGATGAAGGGGTGGTAAATTGGATTAGTAAGTATGCAGATGATACCAAGATAGGGGGTGTTGTGGATAATGAAGAGGATTTCCAAAGTCTACAGAGTGATTTAGGCCAGTTGGAAAAATGGGCTGAAAGATGGCAGATGGAGTTTAATGCTGATAAATGTGAGGTGCTACACCTTGGCAGGACAAATCAAAATAGGACGTACATGGTAAACGGTAGGGAATTGAAGAACACAGTTGAACAGAGGGATCTGGGAATAACCGTGCATAGTTCCTTGAAGGTAGAATCTCATATAGATAGGGTGGTAAAGAAAGCTTTTGGTATGCTAGCCTATATAAATCAGAGCATTGAGTATAGAAGCTGGGATGTAATGTTAAAATTGTACAAGGCGTTGGTGAGACCAAATCTGGAGTATGGTGTACAATTTTGGTCGCCCAATTATAGGAAGGATGTCAACAAAATAGAGAGGGTACAGAGGAGATTTACTAGAATGTTGCCTGGGTTTCAACAGCTAAGTTACAGAGATAGGTTGAATAAGTTAGGTCTTTATTCTCTGGAGCGCAGAAGGTTAAGGGGGGACTTGATAGAGGTCTTTAAAATGATGAGAGGGATAGACAGAGTTAATGTGGACAAGCTTTTCCCTTTGAGAATAGGGAAGATTCAAACAAGAGGACATGACTTTAGAATTAAGGGACAGAGGTTTAGGGGTAACATGAGGGGGAACTTCTTTACTCAGAGAGTGGTAGCGGTGTGGAATGAGCTTCCAGTGGAAGTGGTGGCGGCAGGTTCGTTGGTATCATTTAAAAATAAATTGGATAGGCATATGGATGAGAAGGGTATGGAGGGTTATGGTATGAGTGCAGGCAGGTGGGACTAAGGGAAAAAAGTTGTTCGGCACGGACTTGAAGGGCCGAGATGGCCTGTTTCCGTGCTGTAATTGTTATATGTTATATGTTATAAAGGATTAAGGGGCAAGAGGGTTAGTGCAGGGCTGTAGTACTGAGCTAAAAGATCAGCTGTTGTCAATGGACAATAGACAATAGGTACAGTAGTAGGCCCTTCGGCCCTTCGAGCCAGCACCGCCATTCAATGTGATCATGGCTGATGATCCCCAATCAGTACCCCAGTTCCAGCCTTCTCCCGATATCCCCTGACTCCGCTATTTTTAAGAGCCCTATCTGGCTCTCTCTTGAAAGCATCCAGAGAATCTGAATGTGTCTTAACGGAGTGGATATGGGAGACCAAGGGACATGCTGATACCATGTGCTTCTTATGTTTAATTTCAAAAGACATCAGTGTACTAAGACAACATGTGTTGCTTGTTTTCGTAGAGTGACTTCACTCGAACCGGAGAGAGTAAATTTGCCGGAGCAATGAAGGACGGTTATCGATCGGCCAACAGATATTACCTCCACCACTTCCGACACGCGTATAGGCAGACCGTGATCGGTGAGTACGCAGCCGAGGCCAAAGCTTCCTATCTCCAAGGTTCCTTATCAATGGTAGACATTGGTGGAGAGGACCTGCTGACCCACCTCACTGGGCACTCTGTACAGCATAGCCCTTGATGTATTCAAGAGGGAATCGGATAGAGCTCTCAGGGCTGACGGGATCAAGGGATATGGGGAGAAGGCAGCAACGGGGTACTGATTCTGGATGATCTGCCATGATCACATTGAATGGCGTTGCTGGCTCGATGTTTCTATTTTCTATGAAGGGAGGCCTTTGGAAAGGAGATGAGGAGGAATATCTTTAGCCAGAGGGTGGTGAATCCGTAGAATGCATTGCCACAGACGGCTGCGGAGGCAAAGTCAATGGATGTTTTCAAGGCAGAAATGGACAGGTTCTTGATTCATAGAAACATAGAAACATAGATCTCTGTGTCGGGGTTACGGGGAGAAGGCGGGTGAATGGGGTCCAGAGGGAGAGATAGATCAGCCACGATTGAATGGTGGAATAGACTTGATGGGCCGAATGGACCTGATACTGCTCCTATAACTTATGGACCTGAGCACCTTTCTACCCCCCCACCACATGCTATTTAAATGCCTGTACACTGGTGTTGGCAACCTTGTTCTGCATAGAGGCCAGGACCCATGTCTGTGAGCTTGGAGTTTGGAACAATAAGGGTGTCCATATCCAAACATGTAAGAACCTGGGGATGGTGGGGTGGTGGTGGTGGGTGGGGGTGGTGGCAGTGTGACAGGGTGGATACTGACGGAAAGAGTCATGTTCATATGACAGGAGCAAAATAAGGCCATTCAGCCCATCAAGTCTACTCCGCCATTCAATCATGGCTGATCTATCTTTCCCTCTCCACCCCATTCTTCTGCCTTCTCCCCATAACCATTGCCACCCTTACTAATCAAGAACCTACCAATCTCTGCGTTAAAAATGACTTGGCCTGCACAGCCGTCTGTGGCAATGAATTCCACCAATTCACTACTCTCTGGTTCAAGGAAATACCTCCTCATCTCTTTTCTGATGGCTGTGCCCTCTGGTACTAGACTCTCCCATGACTGGAAACATCCATTCCATGTCCTCCTATCGAAGCCTTTCACCATTTGGTAAGTTTCAATGAGATCCCCCCCCTCATCCTTCTATCTCCAGGGAGTACGGGCCCAGTGCCGTTAAACGATCCTCATACATTAACACAATCATCCCCCGATCATCCACTTAGACCTCCTCTGGACCCTCTCCAAAGCCAACTCACCCTTCCTCAGTTATGTGGCCCAAAACTTCCCACAATATTCCACATGTGGCCACGTCCACGCCCGATAAAGGGCCTGTCCCACCGGCATGCGACTGCATGCGGCTAACGCGACCTAACGCGGTCGCTTGAGCCGTACGGCCTCGCGGGGCCGGTCCCACTTCGATCGCCGGAGCCGTATGGAGTTGTGCGGGGCTGGTCCCGACATCGCGCGGGGCTCCGAAAAAATGACACTGTTCAAAAATCCCGCGCGGCAACAGCTGACAGGCCCGCAGCCGCATCGAGGCCGTACGCAGCGTCTCGACGCCGTACGCCTAGCGCGTGGTGTTGCGTGATGACATCACCGCCTGGCGTGCCGTTGCGCGATGACGTCACCGCCCGATGCCCAAATTCAGTCGGCCCGCCTCCTGCCCAGCTGATTGGTGAGTATGATGTCGGCTACATACGGCTCCGCGGTTGGAAGTGGGACCGGCCCCGCGAGGCCACGTTTGGTCGCGCTCGCCGCATGCAGGCCGCATGCTGGTGGGACAGGCCCTGCTAAAGCTTCAGCATTACATCCTTGGTTTTATATTCAAGCCCCCTTGAAATGAATGCATGAAACAACTGCAATTGCCTTCCTTACCACCGACTCAAACTGCAAATGAACCCATTTGGAATCTCGCACCACTCCCTTTGCACCTCAGATTTCTGAATGTTCTCCCCATTTGGAAAGTAGTCTGCCCTTCTATTCCTTCCACTGTGCAGAAGGTTCAGAGCTGCCTTCATAGAGGGAATCAAGGATGAACTAACTGCATAGAGGGAATCAAGGATGAACTCACTAACATTAACAGTGGCGCCAGTATGTAACACGAAAACAGGGTCCCAGACCAACGATAGACACAAAGTGCTGGAATAACTCAGTAGGTCAGGCAGCATCTCTGAAGAATATAGAAACACAGAAATTAGGTGCAGGAGTAGGCCATTCGGCCCTTCGAGCCTGCACCGCCATTCAATATGATCATGGCTGATCATCCAACTCAGTATCCCGTGCCTGCCTTCTCTCCATACCCTCTGATCCCCTTAGCCACAAGGGCCACATCTAACTCCCTCTTAAATATAGCCAATGAACTGGCCTCAACTACCCTCTGTGGCAGAGAGTTCCAGAGACTCACCGCTCTCTGTGTGAAAAAAGTCCTTCTCATCTCGGTCCTAAAGGATTTTCCCCTTATCCTTAAGCTGTGACCCCTTGTCCTGGACCTCCCCAACATCGGGAACAATCTTCCTGCATCTAGCCTGTCCAACCCCTTAAGAATTTTGTAAGTTTCTATAAGATCCCCTCTCAATCTCCTAAATTCTAGAGAGTATAAACCGAGTCTATTCAGTATTTCTTCATAAGACAGTCCTGACATCCGTGGAATCAGTCTGGATGGGTCGGGACCCTTCTTCAGCCTGATTTCAGACTTGCAGCTTGAGGAGTGGTCACGACCTATTCTCTCTTCTCCAGAGATGCTGCCTGCCCAGCTGAGTTACTCCAGCACTTTGTGTCTTATCTTTGGTAGAAACCAGCATCTGCAGTTCTTTTGTTGTTTTTGTCCCAGACACGGTGATATTGAGTAATCGAGTAGTCTTCCGTTTGCTCACAGATCTGATGCACGGGGCTCGATTGACCATAAACATCCATGCGCTGATCGGAAAGCAGAAGCCTGCGAGAGCTTTGCTCGTTAAGGAACAGCAGAAACTAAAGAAGCAGGAGATCGAGGCTTTAATCAGCAGCTTTAGTGCCCTCCTGATACCAATGACCGAGACGTTCTTGGGAGGCTGGCTCTTTGTTAGTTGTAATCCAAGGTCTATCAGACGCTCATTGTTTTGAAGCAATTAGTATTCAGTAAGAGTCTGTGTTTTAATACTACGTTGAAAATTAAACTTAAGTATAATATTGTCATGTATACCGAGGTGCAGTGCGGAACGCGGGAAGGAACTGCAGATGCTGGTTTAATGTTATCTGATCGAGACACAAAGTGCTGGAGTAACTCAGCGGGACAGGCAGCATCTTTGGAGAACAAACAGAGGTGACGTTCCTTCGGTTCTGCGGACTGAAGGTGGGGGTCTCGGCCCGAAACGTCACCCATCCCTTCTCTCCAGATTTGCTGCCTGTCCCGCTGAGCTACTCCAGCATTTTGTGTCTCGACCAGATAACAGTATTCACGAATACTATCAAGTCAACCTCCAGTGCAATGGGTAAAGCAAAGGGGAAGATGCAGAGTGCAAAATGTAGGATACAGTTCTCAACACTGTAGCTCAGCGGTGTACAGTTTTCTATGTAATTAGGAATACCTTGCACGGCAATGCTACTTTCTGTCAGTAACTGGGGGAATATGCTCTTTCAATATGGTATTTGAGGGTCCTATCGCAACATTGTTGGAAACATTTCGACAAGTACATCGGTAGGGCAGGTTTAGAGGGATATGGGCCAAACGCAGGCAGGTGGGTCTAGTGTAGATGGGACATGTTGGTCAGCATGGGCACGTTGGGCCGAAGGGCCTGTTTCCGCACTGTATGACTCTCTATGACACTCTGTGATATTCTGCGCCTCATTAATTAACAAAAATGCAGCCTGAGAACATCAGCAGATCAGGTTCAGGGTGTTACAGAGAGTGTGTTAAGTTAAGACTAGTCATATTCACCGCAAGATAAACGGTTATGATATAATAATGAGAGTTGGGAGGGGCGATGAAAGCCACAAATGAACCAGAACTAATATTTTTTTAACAGAGTTACTTTAGAATACGAGTCTCCTGATGAAAACGTGAGGTTGGCTTTGCAATTGTAACTGTGAACATGAGGGCAGCACAATGGCATGGTTGGTCGAGCTGCTGCCTCTCGGCGCCAGTGGCCCTGATCTCAATCCTGACCTCGGGTGCTGTCTGCGTGGAGTTTGCACGTTCTCCCCGTGACCGCGTGGGTTTCCTCTGGGTACTCCATTTCCCTCCCACATCCCGGTTCTGTAGGCTAATCGGCCTCCTAAACCATCCCCTGGTTCGTTGGGAGTGGATGAGACCAATAGGATAACATGGAACCCGTGTCAGCATGGACTCGGTGGGCCGCAGGGCATGTTTCCATGCTGCATGTCCAAACAAACTACCACGTTCAAGTTCAGAGAGTGGTGAGTCTCTGGAATTCTCTGCCACAGAAGGTAGTTGAGGCCAGTTCATTGGCTATATTTAAGAGGGAGTTAGATGTGGCCCTTGGGGCTAAAGGGATCAGGGGGTATGGAGAGAAGGCAGGTACGGGATACTGAGTTGGATGATCAGCCATGATCATATTGAATGGTGGTGCAGGCTCGAAGGGCCGAATGGCCTACTCCTGCACCTATTTTCTATGTTTCCATGTAGGTGAATCTCATGGGTTTTGGAATAAGGGTTGCGTGTTTGTGTCATGGGAAATATTTGTAGTGAGACTAATTTCCTCTTGACATGTGGACCAGTACAGGGGTGGCCCAGTGGTGCAGGGGTAGAGTTGCTGCCTTACTGCACTAGACACACAGGTTCGATCCTGACTACGGGTGCTGCCTGTATGAAGTTTGTACGTTCTCCGCGTGACCATGTGGGTTTTCTCCGGGTGCTCCGGTTTCCTCCCACACTCCAAAGACGTGCAGGTTTGTAGGTTAATTGGCTTTGGTAAAAATTGGTTTCTGTCAACTGCAGTTGTATAGAGCTCTGGTGAGACCACATCTGGAGTAATTTGTACACAGCTTTGGTCTCCTAATTTGAGAAAGGACATCCTTATGATTGAGGCAGTGCAGCGTAGGTTCACGAGATTGATCCCTGGGATGGCGGGACTGTCATATGAGGAAAGATTGAAAAGACTAGGCTTGTATTCACTAGAGTTCAGGAGGATGAGGGGGGATCTTATAGAAACATATAAAATTATAAATGGACTGGACAAGCTAAATGCAGGAAAAATGGTCCCAATGTTGGGCGAGTCCAGAACCAGGGGCCACAGTCTTAGAATAAAGGGGAGGTCATTTAAGACTGAGGTGAGAAAAATCATTTTCACCCAGAGAGTTGTGAATTTGTGGAATTCCCTGCCACAGAGGGCAGTGGAGGCCAAACCACCGGATGGATTTAAGAGAGAGTTAGATAGAACTCGAGGGGCTGGTGGAGTCAAGGGATATGGGGAGAAGGCAGGCACGGGTTATTGATTGGGGACGATCAGCCATGATCACAATGAATGGCAGTGCTGGCTCGAAGAGCCGAATGGCCTACTCCTGCACCTATTTTCTACGTTTCTATGTCCATCGTGCGTAGGGTAGTGCTCGTGTACGGGGAGATCGCTGGTCGGCGCAGACTCGCTGGGCCGTAGGGCCTGTTTCTACGCTGTATCTCCAAATTAAAGTCTAAAGGGGAATTGGAATTTAACCTACAGAAACGGCCATGTCCATCAGACTCGTGCAGATCAAGCAGCAACTGTGGACACAGAAATAGAGTTGAGCATTCGTGTTTCTGACCTCTCATTAGAATTGTAAAGGTTCGAATGCAGGCTTGCTTTAAATTACAGAGAAGAGTGGTGGGGATAAAGAGAAGAAAGGGAAGGTTTGTGCTAGGACAAAGATCAAGGGGAAATGGACGAGGTTGGTCCAGAGAGGATGCTCCCTGACCTGATTGTCTTTTGCAGCAGTATTCTTTATCATGCCGTCACCTTGCTCCTGTACCCTCCCTCGTCCTTCCCTATTTACCCCTCCACTGAACTCACCAGTTGCCTTTAATACCTCCACCACCAACGGCAATCTGTGTCATCCATTTTCCCTCTTGGTCCCCACCCACCCCCCCCCCCCCCATTCACTCTCTCCACACCCTCCCCTCTCCCTTGCAAATCTGGGCGGCACGGTGGAGCAGCGGTAGAGTTGCTGCCTTACAGCGCCTATAGCTCTGGAGACCCGGGTTCGATCCTGGCCACGGATGCTTGTCCGTACGGAGTTTTTACGTTCTCCCCGTGACCTGCGTGGGTTATCCACGAGAACTCTGGTTTCCGCCCACACTCCAAAGACGTACAGGCTTGCAGGTTAATTGGCTTGGCATGAATATAAAATGTGACCCTAGTATAGAATAGTGTTAATGTGTGGGGATCGCTGGTCGGCGCGGACTCGGTGGGTCGAAGGGCCTGTTTCCGCGCCACATCTCTAAACTAAACTAAACTTAAAACTATGCCGGCATTCTAACCTTTTCCGTCAAAGGGCGTTAACTCTTGTTTCTCTCTCCACGGATGCTGCCTGGCCTCCCGAGTATCACCAGCATTTTCCGCTCCTTTCAGAAGTTGAGGGGCTGCACTTTCTCTGCCTTTCTGCCAATCTCTTCATTGTTTTGTTGCCCTTGCTGTTCATTTCTTGTTTCAGGGAGAAGGGTTGGCCCAAACAGAACCTGGACATCTTGCTCCTGCTTACCAATGAAGCTTGTTACCTTGTTCAGTGAGTAACTGTAAAGTATTTCATCCAATCTCAGAAGGGCCGGTGGAATCATGTTGACCGGGAACGTTGAGGGAGTGCAGCGTAGGTTTGCCAGGTTAATTTCCGGAATGGCAGGGCTGACATATGACGAAAGAATGGATCGACTGGCCTTATATTCACTGGAATTTAGAAGGAAAAAAGGGCTCGTATAGAAACATAAAATTATTAAGGGATTGGAAAGGCTAGATGCAGGAACAAATGTTCCCCATGTTGGGGGAGTCCAGAACCAGGGGTCACCAGTTTAAGAATATGGGGTAGGCCATTTCGGACTGAGATGAGGAAAAACGTTTTCACCCAGAGTGTTGTGAATCTGTGGAATTCTCTGCTGCAGAAGGCAGTGGAGGCCAATTCACTGGATGTATTCAAAAGAGGGTTGGATATAGCACATAGGGCTACGGGGAGAGAGCAGGAACGGGGTACTGATTCTGGATGATCAGCCATCTGGGGCAGAATGGCCTACTCCAGCAACTGTTTTCTATATTTCTATGTTCATGACGGAATTAGATAAATATTTGGAAAGAGGTCATTCCTAATGGAAAGTAATGAAGAAGACTTTTGATTAGTAAGGGTGTCAAGGCTTATGGGGCGAAGACAGGAGAAGGGGTTAAGAGGGAAATCTGTGAAAATCATTATCACAATAGGGTGTGGAGGCCAAGTCAATGTCATTTTTATGGCAGAGATAGATTCTTGATCAGTACGGCTGTCATAGGTTATGGGGAGAAGGCAGGAGAATGGGGTTGAGAGGGAAAGATAGATCAACCATGTATGAATGGTGGAGTAGACTTCATGGGCTGAATGGCCTAATTCTGCTCCTTGAATTTATGAGAAAGTGGGATAATTTGGAAAACTCTTTCAAAGAACTGAGAAGGATGAGGGGGGAGCGGGGGCGAGGGGGGGGGGGAGGGGGAGGGGGTAAGTGGGAACACATTGAAACTTACCGAATCGTGAAAGGCCTGGATAGAGCGGATGTGGAGAGGATGTCTCCACTAGTGGGAGAGTCTGGGACCAGAGGGAACTCAGGATAAAAGGACGTACCTTTAGGAAGGGGATGAGGAGGAACGTCTTTAGTCCGAGGTTGGTGAGTCTGTGGAATTCATTGCCACTCGGATCGGAGTCAATTGGAGATGGACAGGTCCTTGATTACTAAGGGTGTCGAAGGTTACAGGGAGAAGGCAGGAGAATGGGGTTGAGAAGGAAAGATGATTGAATGGCGTAGATGACTTGATGGGCCGAATGGCCTAAATCTGTCCCCTATGACATGAACTTTGAACAGATGAGTATGAAAGGTCAAATTGTCACAGTCTCCTCATCATACAGTTGCAGTCTCAAATCTATGAAAGATATATCCAGGAAGTGCATGATTCACCCTTGTGTGTGTTCTGACCAAATTCTTCTTTGCAGCATCACCAAAAGATGTCAAGTTTCCCAAACAAAGCGCGTTGTTCTGTCAGACTTGCTCAAAATAGAAATTGGTAAGTGTGAGTCTCTTCTCAATTGGGACTGTGGGCCTGTGTCAGGGAGCAAAGGCAAACTCTGCGCTGGTGCCCAAATCCAGGGAACCAAGTTCAGTTCATGGACACAAAATGCTGGAGTAATGCCCCAGTCCCACCCAGGGTTTCCGTGCGGTTCCCGGAGGTTTTCGTCAGTCTCCCTAATGGTCAAAAACTGACAAAAACCTCCGGGAACCGCACGGAAACCCTGGGTGGGGCACAAAGTCTCCAGAGGTTTCCGTTCAGGTTTCCTAAGTGGGACAGGGGCATAACTCAGCGGGCCAGGCAGCGTCTTTGGATAGAAGGAATGGGTGACGTTTCGGGGTCGAGACCCTTCTCCAGACTGGGAGTCCCGGGAGAGGGAGACACAGAGATAAGGATGGGTAAGGTGCGAAAGCGAGACATCAAAAGAGATGAGTTTCAAGGAAAATGTTCCAGTTGTGCTCAGCTTCAGTTTCGTTTTTTCTCACATGTACCGAGATACAGTGAAAAGCCTTTGTTGCCTGCTATCCAGTCAGCAGAAGGACAATACATGTTGCAATCGAGCCATTTTGCAGTGTATGGATACATGGTAATGGAATAACGTTTAGTGCAAGGTAAAGCCAGCAAATTCCATTCAAGGATAGCCTGAGGGTCACCAATATATGGTAGTTCAGGCCGGGCCGGACTTTCACCTGCTGAGGCCCTAAGCTGTATGAAATTTGAGGCCCTTCTCTGAACAAATTCGGGTAAAAAATGATAAAATAAAAATATATTTCAAAAAATGAGGCCCCCGAGGGTGTGTGGCCCTAAGCTATAGCTTATTTAGCTTATAGGTAAGTCCAGCAATGCTCTCTGGTTGTGGTAGGATGATTCAGTTGGGAAAAGACGAGTCCCTGAATCTGGAGGTGTGCAGTTTTTACACTTCTGTACCTTTTGCCTGATGGGAGAGGGGAGAAGACGGATGGCCAGGGTGCGCCTCGTCCTTGATTATGCAGCTGGCCTTGCCGAGGCAGCGTGAGGTGTCGGTTAGCCAAGGTCAAGGAATACAAGGCTAAATCAAAAATAGCTCCCGATGTATATTTTGCACTAGTTGAATAGTCTCTCCAATGGTGTAGCCAGTCTTTGAGGGTCTCTAGACTACTTCCCTGTGCTTCCTACCTACCCCTTGGTCTTCCCCATCTCCATCCAAACCCATTCGACTTCCTCATCGACTGAGCTAGGATTCTTCCTCAGTACTGAGGAAAGATTGAAAAGACTAGGCTTGTATTCACTGGAGTTTAGAAGGATGAGGGGGATCTTTAAGAAACATATAACATTATAAAAGGACTGGACAGGCTAGATGCAGGAAAAATGTTCCCAATGTTGGGCAAGTCCAGAACCAGGGGCCACAGTCTTAGAATAAAGGGGAGGTCATTTAAGACTGAGGTGAGAAAAAACTTTTTCACCCAGAGAGTTGTGAATTTATGGAATTCCCTGCCACAGAGGTCAGTGGAGGCCAAGTCACTGGATGGATTTAAGAGAGAGTTAGATAGAGCTCTAGGGGCTAGTGGAGTCAAGGGATATGGGGAGAAGGCAGGCACGGGTTATTGATAGGGGACGATCAGCCATGATCACAATGAATGGCGGTGCTGGCTCGAAGGGCCGAATGGCCTCCTCCTGCGCCTATTTTCTATGTTTCCATGTTTCTACTTTCGTCCTCCAGAGCTACTCCACCATTCAGTTTGTCTCTCCGCTATTGTACCCTGGAATATTCAGTTCTCAGCCTTCACCAACTTGCAAACTGATCTCTGTTTGGAGGTGGATGAAAATGCTGGAGGAACTCGGAGCCTGCGGGGGGGGGGGGGGGGGGGGGGAATGTGGTAAATCTGCGAATGACTGACCTTGTGCGAGCCTGACAACATTTTCTTTCTAAAGGTCATTACCACTACACCAGGGAAAAGGGGGGGAAGATTTGTATGAATCTTTATTACACCAACGCTGGAAAGGGCACCAATCTGTACATACTGAGGCCAGCTCTTCAGTACCAGCATGGTGTAAGCCAAGGTAAGCAAGCACCTCGTCGCTTGGTTTCGTTTAGTTTAGTTTAGTTTAGGTTAGAGATACAACTCGGAAAAACAGGCCCTTCGGCCCACCGAATCCTCCCCTTACCCTCTTCCTCCACCCGAGTCATTTAACCAGTTCCACACTTCACCACGTTGTATCGCTCTTGAGATCATACCCTGTAGTCTCTGGAGCATCTGGGAGGAAACCGGAGCCCCCGGAGAAAACCCACGCAGGTCACAGGGAGAGTCCAGACTCTATAGAAACAGCATCCGTAGTCAGGATCGAACCCGATGCTAATCCCCGGCATTTGATCTGTAACCTTCAAGACTAGATGGTCACTCATTTGATTACTTACTGACTTACTTACTAGACTACTCATGTGACCATCTACATACCTCCCGAATGTTCTTGGAGTACCTATCTCAAGCAGTGTGTTCTAAATGGAACCATCCTCTGAGTGAGAAAAAGTCTTTACCAGATTTCCTTTGAACTATTATGTTAAACCTTTTCCCCCTAGACCTTCCGAGATACAGTGTGGAAACAGGCCCTTCGGCCCACCGAATCCGCACCGACTAGCAATTGCCCCATACACCAGTATTATCGTGCGGGATGAAACCGGAGCACCCACAGGAAACCCACACGGTCACAAGGAGAATGTACAAACTCTGTACAGACAGCTCCATGGTCAGGATCGAACCCACATCTCTGCCACTGTAAGGCAGCGACTCTACTGCTGCGCCACTGTGCGGTCCCTTGCCCGCTAGTATTGGACACTAAATCTAATGGCAATCATCATTGACCCCTGAAGTGCTGGAGTAACTCAGTGGATCAGGCAGCATCCTGGAGAATGATGGAGGTTCACAAGAATGATCCCAGGAATGAGTGGGTTAACCGATGATGAGCGTTTGTCGGCACTGGGCCTGTACTCGCTGGTGTTTAGAAGAATGTGGGGGAGGGAGGGGGGGGGAACCTCATTGAAACATAGAGAACAGTGAAAGGCTTGGATAGAGTGGATGTGGAGAAGATGTTTCCACTAGTGGGAGAGTCTAGGAACAGAGGTCATAGCCTCAGAATTAAAGGATGTTCCTTTAGGGAGGAAATGAGGAGAAATGTCTTTAGTCAGAGGGTGGTGAACCTGTGGAATTATTTTTCACAGAAGGCTGTGGAGGCCAAGTCAGTGGATATTTTTAGGCAGAGATAGATAGATTATTGATTAGTACGGGTGTCAGAGGTTATGGGGAGAAGGCAGGAAAATGGGATTAGGAGAGAGAGATAGATCAGCCATCATTGAATGGCGTAGACTTGATGGGCCGAATGGCCTAATTCTGCTCCTATTCCTTATGACCTTATGAGAAAATGGATTGGTGGCGTTTTGTGATGGGAACCTATTTCACCCTCACGTTGTGCCGTTCACAATGGGTACACTTTTTCCATCCCCAAGCAAGCTTGACAATTCGCCCACACAATAGAAAATAGACAATAGGTGCAGGACTAGGCCATTCGGCCCTTCGAGCCAGCACCACCATTCAATGTGATCACGGCTGATCACCCGAGTATTCATCTCCGACATTTGTCCAACACTCTGCCATGCCAAAATAAAAACCCTGGCATGTATTCGTCTGTCACCAGCTATCCTCTGCCCTGCCCCATCCTGTCTGTCAGCTTTTCTTTCCCCACCTCCCCCGACAATCAGTCTGAAAAAGGGTCCCGACCCGAAGCGTCACCTATCCGTTTTCTCCAGGGCAGCTTACAACCCAGCGGTATGAATATTGATGCCTCTAACTTTGTAATCCTTGCTTTCCCTCGCTCTCTGTCCCTCCCCCGCCCAAGTCGGCCTACTAGTTTCACTGTTGTCCTGCTTAGTTCCGCCTTCTCCTCAGCCAACAATGGAGCATTGTGGGCTCCATCTTTGCTGGCTGTGATTTGTCCTTTTGCATACAATTCATTCATTTGCTATTTGCAACGATTCATACCTCTAGCTTACCTCTCCCCTGCCTCTCCGCCTGGAGAAGGGCCTCGAACCGAAAACGTCACCTATACCTTTTCTCCCGAGACGCTGCCTGACCCACGGAGTTACTCCAGCATTCTGTGTCGATCTTCGGGCGTAAACCGGCATCAGCGGTTCCATTGATGCATTCCTTGACCCGTGGCTTGGTCAGCCGTCGGGAGGAGCAGATGGCTAACGTGTAGTGTTTTTTTTTTCAGACAACCTCTATGCTATATCTGTGGTCATTCGAAGGGCCAGACTAGCGGTCACAGGGACAGAACTGCCGATCAGTGCGGCGAGGAAAACCACGTGAGTTATTGAGTGGGACGCGCGTGATCCGCACAAAATCGTACCCCGTCTGCCCTTAGATTCATTGACATGCTCGCGAGGCACAGAGTGCTGGAGGAACTCACTTTCCATTCCACAGGTGCCACTCGCGTTTTACTGCCTTTGCCCACATGCCCATGCCAAGGGGTCCAGCCCTGAACCCTGAACCACTGCTTCCTTTTGTCAGGCCAGATTGGGAAGAGATGGCCTCTGTGTCAAGACAACTTTGGAGTCCAGGGGCCGGGGTAGGCATGGAACGCGAAATACTTCCTCATTTGTTCCAAGTATTTTCTTTCGAATTGTTCCGGATCGGAGAGAACAGTGGTCATAAGTCATGGGAGCAGAATTCCGTCATTCGGCCGATGAAGTCTACTCCACCATTCAATCACGGCTGATCTATCTTTCCCACTCAACCCCATTCTCCTGTCTTCTCCTGATTGCCTTTGCCACCCATATGAATCACTGTATCTGTATGAAGACATTGGCTGTCCACCCACAGAGCTTGGGTGGGCCCCCGCGCCCC